>CAWUFW010006620.1:600000-1123692 GCA_963921515.1 Calotriton arnoldi
TGGGTCGTTTTACTATTTAAAAAAAAAAGTTTATTCAATTTCAGATGATAGTGTAGATACATTAAGACCATGGTGCATGACTCCATACTTTAGTGCCGGAACACCTAGACAAAGAAGGTACAATGCTGCACATAAACAAACAAGGACCATTATTGAGCGGCCATTTGGTTTACTCACATATTCGGATGTCTGCATAAAAGTGGAGGTACCCTAGAACATGATCCAGTAATGTTCTGTAAAATCATAGCCACCCGTACAATGTAGCATAATTTTGCCATCCTTAGGAAACTTCCAATGGACCCTGCAAGTAAGGCATGTGATGATGATGAGGATGTAGAACATCCTCCTTGAATACCACCTCCAGGAACTTATACTGCAAAATCTGCAGAGGGACCTGCGTACAGGAATGATGTCACAAACAACTGCTTTTAAGGTACACTTCATATACATAATCGTAAACAAAGAGCAAACAAAGCTTACAGATGAGTAAACATTTTTTTGCTTATTCATAGATTCATTAGAAGGTGAAGAACAGTTATATTTTAAACAGCTATAGCTATAATCTTTAAAAATGAACTACAACTCTCGTTTGTTAAGAACTCCGACCACGCAACCTTTGAATACCTTGGAGCCGAACTAAAGGCTCAGGGTTCTCCACCAATTCGACTATATATATCTACCATCCTTCTGGTGATCCTCTTCCCTTCGCCGAGGAACTATCCTACCTTCTCACACAATCCTCACTCTTTAACGCAAAAAATCTCTTCCTAGGAGACTTTAACCTCGACTGGAACGATACTGAGGACTCCTCAGTTAACCTCCTCACTAATCTTCTAGAGATTAATGACCTCAAACAACTTTGCCATTCTCCAACCCACACCAAAGGGGCCATTCTTGACGCCATCATTGCCAATAATGACTTGGCCTCCCTTTCCAACATCATCCCCATCGACTGGTCGGACCATCACCTCATTCTGTTCACGATCGCTCCCGCGCCCCCTCCCCCCCCTACAAAAAACATCAAACCCAGGAAATTGACCAGAAACCTTAATCTTATCCCCCCTGGCATACTGGAGTCTAAACTCCAAGCACAACTTCTTCTCACCCCTGTCTCCCAAAATGCAAACGAACTCACCGAGCATTTTGATAAATCTGTCATCAAGGTCTTAGACCAAATTGCCCCACCTAAACTAAAAACTCATAGAAATACTCCTTCCAACTCATGGTTCAACTCAGATCTCAACAACGAAAGACGCTCTCTTAGACTAACTGAAAGAACTTGGAGGCAACACCCATCCTCCTCCTAACTTGCCCTCCTCAGATCCGCCAGATCCACTTACAAGAAACACATTTTCAATGAAAAGGCATCCTTCTTCCGTACACAACTTGATCTGGCCAAAAATAGACCGAGAGAACTGTTCAACATTATTAGAAACCAAACATCCTCTGCCCCCCCAAAGCAGACGGCCACAATTGAAAGATGCGAAGAAATTGCTAACTTCTTCTCAGAAAAAATCGTCAAATTTGAGCAATCCTTCCTTTTAACTCAGATCCCACCCAACCCCCAATTTCCCTATGACATTACTTCTAAATCTCCCTCCCTATCAACCCAACCCCCTGATTCCTCCCATCTCCCTTTCGTCGCATCCCCTCCTGTATCCAACCTCCTCAACTCCCAGCTAAAAAACAATGCCTCCTGGCATAATTTCCTCCCCGTAACGGAACCCCAAGTCTTTAACATCATTGCTAAACTAAAACCGTCTTCTCATACTAAGAACCCTCTCCCTTCCAACCTTGTCCAAGATCTAAAGCACATCATTGCCCCCAATTGGACTACTATCATCAACTCCTCCCTGGCCACGGGGTGTGTCCCTGTCTCCCTCCAGCTGGGACAAATCACTCCCATTCTCAAAAATCCCAATGCCGACCCCAACGACCTAAACAATCTTTGCCCCATCTCTAACCTCCCCCTTCTCTCCAAAGCCCTTGAAAAATGTGCCCTGCTCCAATTGGAAAAACACATCGACACTTTCAACCTACTGAACTCCTTACAATCCGGCTTCAGAAAAGGCTGCAGTACAGAAGCTGCCATGCTAAATATTGTCGATGACATTCATCACTCCCTCGATAAGGGCGAGACCTGCCTACTTATTCTCCTAGACCTCTCGGCTGCGTTTGATACAGTAAACCACGCTGCCTTAATTAATGCACTCAAAGTTTGCTTTGGCCTCAATGGTCCTGTCCTCAAATGGTTCACCTCCTTTCTCCAACACAGAACCCAACAAATCAAAATCTACGACTGCCTCTCAAACCCTACACCTGTCTCCCTAGGTGTCCCCCAGGGATCTATTCTCTCTCCCTCTCTCTTTATGGAACCCCTTACCCTCATTCTAAAACAAGCTGGAATCAACTACCACCTCTATGCTGACGACACTCAACTTTACTATAAGATTAAATCCCACTCAGATGTTCTGCACCTCAACGACACCCTGACTAAGATCCAATCCTGGTTCCACTTCAATCATCTCAAACTCAAACCTAAAAAAACCGAAATCATTCTCTTCTCCCCAAAAAATAACTTGCTCCCTATCCAAACCTGGATCGCCGACCTTAATGCCCCAAACTACAGGATGTGGGAGCACACCGCTGACCTCTCAGGCAAGGTTCGCCCCTGGCATTCTGGGAAATGCAGTCTCTTGTAGCACGCTCCGATATTTTCAAGTGTTTCGCCAAGGTTGGTGCAGATGGTGCTGATCTCTAGACACGTGTTTCTGGTTTATTAACCGTCATCAGTAGAGAATACAGTCTTGTATTTTGGGGTTTGCTGAGTAGGCTGCCAAACATATATCAGGTCTGGTACCTCTCACTGGCGCGCAGGTGCTTCATCCACTAGCTCGTCAGCTCAATGACTCACGGGAGTACTTTAAATAAACAACAGGATGTGGGAGCACACCGCTGACCTCTCAGGCAAGGTTCGCCCCTGGCATTCTGGGAAATGCAGTCTCTTGTAGCACGCTCCGATATTTTCAAGTGTTTCGCCAAGATTGGCGCAGATGGTGCTGATCTCTAGACACGTGTTACTGGTTTATTAACCGTCATCAGTAGAGAATACAGTCTTGTATTTGGGGTTTGCTGAGTAGGCTGCCAAACATATATCAGGTCCGGTACCTCTCAGTGGCGCGCAGGTTCTTCATCCACGAGCTCGTCAGCTCAATGACTCACGGGAGTACTTTAAATAAACAACAGGATGTGGGAGCACACCGCTGACATCTCAGGCAAGGTTCGCCCCTGGCATTCTGGGAAATGCAGTCTCTTGTAGCACGCTGCGATATTTTCAAGTGTTTCACCAAGGTTGGCGCAGATGGTGCTGATCTCTAGACACGTGTTTCTGGTTTATTAACCATCATCAGTAGAGAATACAGTCTTGTATTTTGGGGTTTGCTGAGTAGGCTGCCAAACATATATCAGATCCCGTACCTCTCACTGGCGCGCAGGTGCTTCATGCACGAGCTCGTCAGCTCAATGACTCACGGGAGTACTTTAAATAAACAACAGGATGTGGGAGCACACCGCTGACCTCTCAGGCAAGGTTCGCCCCAGGCATTCTGGGAAATGCAGTCTCTTGTAGCACGCTCCGACATTTTCAAGTGTTTCGCCAAGGTTGGCGCAGATGGTGCTGATCTCTAGTAACGGGTTTCTGGTTTATTAACCGTCATCAGTAGAGAATACAGTCTTGTATTTTGGGGTTTGCTGAGTAGGCTGCCAAACATATATCAGGTCCGGTACCTCTCACTGGCGCGCAGGTGCTTCATCCATGAGCTCGTCAGCTCAATGACTCACGGGAGTACTTTAAATAAACAACAGGATGTGGGAGCACACCGCTGACCTCTCAGGCAAGGTTCACCCCTGGCATTCTGGGAAATGCAGTCTCTTGTAGCATGCTCCGATATTTTCAAGTGTTTCGCCAAGGTTGGCGCAGATGGTGCTGATCTCTAGACACGTGTTTCTGGTTTATTAACCATCATCAGTAGAGAATACAGTCTTGTATTTTGGGGTTTGCTGAGTAGGCTGCCAAACATATATTTAGATCCGGTACCTCTCACTGGCGCGCAGGTGCTTCATCCACGAGCTCGTCAGCTCAATGACTCACGGGAGTACTTTAAATAAACAACAGGATGTGGGAGCACACCGCTGACCTCTCAGGCAAGGTTCGCCCCTGGCATTCTGGGAAACGCAGTCTCTTGTAGCACGCTCCGATATTTTCAAGTGTTTCACCAAGGTTGGCACAGATGGTGCTGATCTCTAGACACGTGTTTCTGGTTTATTAACCATCATCAGTAGAGAATACAGTCTTGTATTTTGGGGTTTGCTGAGTAGGCTGCCAAACATATATTTAGATCCGGTACCTCTCACTGGCGCGCAGGTGCTTCATCCACGAGCTCGTCAGCTCAATGACTCACAGGAGTACTTTAAATAAACAACAGGATGTGGGAGCACACCGCTGACCTCTCAGGCAAGGTTCGCCCCAGGCATTCTGGGAAATGCAGTCTCTTGTAGCACGCTCCGATATTTTCAAGTGTTTCGCCAAGGTTGGCGCAGATGGTGCTGATCTCTAGTAACGGGTTTCTGGTTTATTAACCGTCATCAGTAGAGAATACAGTCTTGTATTTTGGGGTTTGCTGAGTAGGCTGCCAAACATATATCAGGTCCGGTACCTCTCACTGGCGCGCAGGTGCTTCATCCACGAGCTCGTCAGCTCAATGACTCACGGGAGTACTTTAAATAAACAACAGGATGTGGGAGCACACCGCTGACCTCTCAGGCAAGGTTCTCCCCTGGCATTCTGGGAAATGCAGTCTCTTGTAGCACGCTCCGATATTTTCAAGTGTTTCGCCAAGGTTGGCGCAGATGGTGCTGATCTCTAGACACGTGTTTCTGGTTTATTAACCGTCATCAGTAGAGAATACAGTCTTGTATTTTGGGGTTTGCTGAGTAGGCTGCCAAACATATATCAGGTCCGGTACCCCTCACTTGCGCGCAGGTGCTTCATCCACGAGCTCGTCAGCTCAATGACTCACGGGAGTACTTTAAATAAACAACAGGATGTGGGAGCACACCGCTGACCTCTCAGGCAAGGTTCTCCCCTGGCATTCTGGGAAATGCAGTCTCTTGTAGCACGCTCCGATATTTTCAAGTGTTTCGCCAAGGTTGGCGCAGATGGTGCTGATCTCTAGACACATGTTATTGGTTTATTAACCATCATCAGTAGAGAATACAGTCTTGTATTTTGGGGTTTGCTGAGTAGGCTGCCAAACATATATCAGGTCCGGTACCTCTCACTGGCGCGCAGGTGCTTCATCCACGAGCTCGTCAGGTCAATGACTCACGGCAGTACTTTAAATAAACAACAGGATGTGGGAGCACACCGCTGACCTCTCAAGCAAGGTTCACCCCAGGCATTCTGGGAAATGCAGTCTCTTGTAGCACGCTCCGATATTTTCAAGTGTTTCGCCAAGGTTGGTGCAGATGGTGCTGATCTCTAGACACGTGTTTCTGGTTTATTAACCGTCATCAGTAGAGAATACAGTCTTGTATTTTGGGGTTTGCTGAGTAGGCTGCCAAACATATATCAGGTCTGGTACCTCTCACTGGCGCGCAGGTGCTTCATCCACTAGCTCGTCAGCTCAATGACTCACGGGAGTACTTTAAATAAACAACAGGATGTGGGAGCACACCGCTGACCTCTCAGGCAAGGTTCGCCCCTGGCATTCTGGGAAATGCAGTCTCTTGTAGCACGCTCCGATATTTTCAAGTGTTTCGCCAAGGTTGGCGCAGATGGTGCTGATCTCTAGACACGTGTTACTGGTTTATTAACCGTCATCAGTAGAGAATACAGTCTTGTATTTGGGGTTTGCTGAGTAGGCTGCCAAACATTATATCAGGTCCGGTACCTCTCAGTGGCGCGCAGGTTCTTCATCCACGAGCTCGTCAGCTCAATGACTCACGGGAGTACTTTAAATAAACAACAGGATGTGGGAGCACACCGCTGACATCTCAGGCAAGGTTCGCCCCTGGCATTCTGGGAAATGCAGTCTCTTGTAGCACGCTGCGATATTTTCAAGTGTTTCACCAAGGTTGGCGCAGATGGTGCTGATCTCTAGACCCGTGTTTCTGGTTTATTAACCATCATCAGTAGAGAATACAGTCTTGTATTTTGGGGTTTGCTGAGTAGGCTGCCAAACATATATCAGATCCGGTACCTCTCACTGGCGCGCAGGTGCTTCATGCACGAGCTCGTCAGCTCAATGACTCACGGGAGTACTTTAAATAAACAACAGGATGTGGGAGCACACCGCTGACCTCTCAGGCAAGGTTCGCCCCAGGCATTCTGGGAAATGCAGTCTCTTGTAGCACGCTCCGACATTTTCAAGTGTTTCGCCAAGGTTGGCGCAGATGGTGCTGATCTCTAGTAACGGGTTTCTGGTTTATTAACCGTCATCAGTAGAGAATACAGTCTTGTATTTTGGGGTTTGCTGAGTAGGCTGCCAAACATATATCAGGTCCGGTACCTCTCACTGGCGCGCAGGTGCTTCATCCATGAGCTCGTCAGCTCAATGACTCACGGGAGTACTTTAAATAAACAACAGGATGTGGGAGCACACCGCTGACCTCTCAGGCAAGGTTCACCCCTGGCATTCTGGGAAATGCAGTCTCTTGTAGCATGCTCCGATATTTTCAAGTGTTTCGCCAAGGTTGGCGCAGATGGTGCTGATCTCTAGACACGTGTTTCTGGTTTATTAACCATCATCAGTAGAGAATACAGTCTTGTATTTTGGGGTTTGCTGAGTAGGCTGCCAAACATATATTTAGATCCGGTACCTCTCACTGGCGCGCAGGTGCTTCATCCACGAGCTCGTCAGCTCAATGACTCACGGGAGTACTTTAAATAAACAACAGGATGTGGGAGCACACCGCTGACCTCTCAGGCAAGGTTCGCCCCTGGCATTCTGGGAAACGCAGATCTCTTGTAGCACGCTCCGATATTTTCAAGTGTTTCACCAAGGTTGGCACAGATGGTGCTGATCTCTAGACACGTGTTTCTGGTTTATTAACCATCATCAGTAGAGAATACAGTCTTGTATTTTGGGGTTTGCTGAGTAGGCTGCCAAACATATATTTAGATCCGGTACCTCTCACTGGCGCGCAGGTGCTTCATCCACGAGCTCGTCAGCTCAATGACTCACAGGAGTACTTTAAATAAACAACAGGATGTGGGAGCACACCGCTGACCTCTCAGGCAAGGTTCGCCCCAGGCATTCTGGGAAATGCAGTCTCTTGTAGCACGCTCCGATATTTTCAAGTGTTTCGCCAAGGTTGGCGCAGATGGTGCTGATCTCTAGTAACGGGTTTCTGGTTTATTAACCGTCATCAGTAGAGAATACAGTCTTGTATTTTGGGGTTTGCTGAGTAGGCTGCCAAACATATATCAGGTCCGGGACCTCTCACTGGCGCGCAGGTGCTTCATCCACGAGCTCGTCAGCTCAATGACTCACGGGAGTACTTTAAATAAACAACAGGATGTGGGAGCACACCGCTGACCTCTCAGGCAAGGTTCTCCCCTGGCATTCTGGGAAATGCAGTCTCTTGTAGCACGCTCCGATATTTTCAAGTGTTTCGCCAAGGTTGGCGCAGATGGTGCTGATCTCTAGACACGTGTTTCTGGTTTATTAACCGTCATCAGTAGAGAATACAGTCTTGTATTTTGGGGTTTGCTGAGTAGGCTGCCAAACATTATATCAGGTCCGGTACCCCTCACTTGCGCGCAGGTGCTTCATCCACGAGCTCGTCAGCTCAATGACTCACGGGAGTACTTTAAATAAACAACAGGATGTGGGAGCACACCGCTGACCTCTCAGGCAAGGTTCTCCCCTGGCATTCTGGGAAATGCAGTCTCTTGTAGCACGCTCCGATATTTTCAAGTGTTTCGCCAAGGTTGGCGCAGATGGTGCTGATCTCTAGACACATGTTATTGGTTTATTAACCATCATCAGTAGAGAATAGTCTTGTATTTTGGGGTTTGCTGAGTAGGCTGCCAAACATATATCAGGTCCGGTACCTCTCACTGGCGCGCAGGTGCTTCATCCACGAGCTCGTCAGGTCAATGACTCACGGCAGTACTTTAAATAAACAACAGGATGTGGGAGCACACCGCTGACCTCTCAAGCAAGGTTCACCCCAGGCATTCTGGGAAATGCAGTCTCTTGTAGCACGCTCCGATATTTTCAAGTGTTTCGCCAAGGTTGGCGCAGATGGTGCTGATCTCTAGACACGTGTTTCTGGTTTATTAACCGTCATCAGTAGAGAATACAGTCTTGTATTTTGGGGTTTGCTGAGTAGGCTGCCAAACATATATCAGGTCCGGTACCTCTCACTGGCGCGCAGGTGCTTCATCCACGAGCTCGTCAGGTCAATGACTCACGGCAGTACTTTAAATAAACAACAGGATGTGGGAGCACAGCGCTGACCTCTCAGGCAAGGTTCGCCCCTGGCATTCTGGGAAATGCAGTCTCTTGTAGCACGCTCCGATATTTTCAAGTGTTTCGCCAAGGTTGGCGCAGATGGTGCTGATCTCTAGACACGTGTTTCTGGTTTATTAACCGTCATCAGTAGAGAATACAGTCTTGTATTTTGGGGTTTGCTGAGTAGGCTGCCAAACATATATCAGGTCCGGTACCTCTCACTGGCGCGCAGGTGCTTCATCCACGAGCTCGTCAGCTCAATGACTCACGGCAGTACTTTAAATAAACAACAGGATGTGGGAGTACACCGCTGACCTCTCAAGCAAGGTTCGCCCCAGGCACTCTGGGAAATGCAGTCTCTTGTAGCACGCTCCGATATTTTTAAGTGTTTCGCCAAGGTTGGCGCAGATGGTGCTGATCTCTAGACACGTGTTTCTGGTTTATTAACCGTCATCAGTAGAGAATACAGTCTTGTATTTTGGGGTTTGCTGAGTAGGCTGCCAAACATATATCAGGTCCGGTACCTCTCACTGGTGCGCAGGTGCTTCATCCATGAGCTCATCAGCTCAATGACTCACGGGAGTACTTTAAATAAACAACAGGATGTGGGAGCACACCGCTGACCTCTCAAGCAAGGTTCGCCCCAGGCATTCTGGGAAATGCAGTCTCTTGTAGCACGCTCCGATATTTTCAAGTGTTTCGCCAAGGTTGGCGCAGATGTTGCTGATCTCTAGACACGTGTTTCTGGTTTATTAACCGTCATCAGTAGAGAATACAGTCTTGTATTTTGGGGTTTGCTGAGTAGGCTGCCAAACATATATCAGGTCCGGTACCTCTCACTGGCGCGCAGGTGCTTCATCCACGAGCTTGTCAGCTCAATGACTCACGGGAGTACTTTAAATAAACAACAGGATGTGGGAGCACACCGCTAACCTCTCAAGCAAGGTTCGCCCCAGGCATTCTGGGAAATGCAGTCTCTTGTAGCACGCTCCGATATTTTCAAGTGTTTCGCCACGGTTGGCGCAGATGGTGCTGATCTCTAGACACGTGTTTCTGGTTTATTAACCGTCATCAGTAGAGAATACAGTCTTGTATTTTGGGGTTTGCTGAGTAGGCTGCCAAACATATATCAGGTCCGGTACCTTTCACTGGCGCGCAGGTGCTTCATCCACGAGCTCGTCAGCTCAATGACTCACGGGAGTACTTTAAATAAACAACAGGATGTGGGAGCACACCGCTGACCCCAAACTGTTCGCTCTCCTTATCAAACTCAGTAAAATCTCTCGGTATCACCATTGACAACAGCCTAACTCTTAATGCCCACATAAAAAACTCGGCTAAAGGAGCACTCTTCACTCTCCGTCATCTCAAGAAAATTAAACCCTTCATTCCTGCTGACGACTTCAAATCGGTGGTCCTCTCGAAAATCGACTACGGTAACGCTATCCTCTCCGGAACACCCAAAGTTCACCTAGCCCCACTCAAAGCTGTGCTCAACCTAGCGGCCAGGCTTATCACTGACTGCAAACGTTTTGCCCACATCTCCCCTGCCCTTAAAGCCCTCAAATTGCTCCCCGTCGAAGGCAGATCCTCCTACAAGATTGGATGCGTTACTCACAAAGCCCCTCATCAAAACACCCCGCTGTACCTCTCAAACAAACTCAAGAAAGCAGGCTGCTCCCGACCAATGAGAAGCACCAACGCTCTCCTCCTTGTCCCTCCTCTGTTAAAAAAGAACTCCACACAATCTCGCTCCTTCTCCGGAAATGCCCCAAACATCTGGAATGCCCTCCCCAAAGAACTGCGATGTAACCCTTCCTACTTCAGCTTAAAAAAAGACCTCAAACTGCACCTTCTCAACAAATATTGGGGTCCATAATCCCCGCCTCTGACTCCTTACTCTGCCTCCCCCTATCAGGTTTCCCTCTACTGTCCCCTCCTCTCCCTTCCTTTCTCTTTTACATATTTCACTTGTACTACTCTCTCCCTTCCCCCCTAGCTCCCCTCCATACCTCGCCTACTCTTACCCATCCCCTGCCACAGTCTCTCTCCATCTATACTTCTTCCCCTTTCTATTTTTCACTCCCCTACCCAAACCTAATTACTGATTACTCGCTAAAGTTTTTGATGTCCTATTATCCATAACATATAAGCACTACATACCACTTGTGCTAATCTCTCCCTTCCCCCCATTTCCCCTCCCTGCCTTCCCATACTCTTACCCATCCCCTGCAACCGTCTCTCTCCATCTATACTTCTTCCCCTTCCCCTTTCTATTTTTCACCCCCCTTGCCAAGCCATTACTCGCTAAAGTTTTTGATTACCTATTATCCATATTATTTATGTAGTTAGATCTTTTTTTAGCATTTCTGTTATCCTAACTGTATTAATCAATTTGTTCTTTTAATGTAACTGCTCTGAATGCTATATTATTGTACAAATGTTTTACTCATATTATTTCTTCAAACTCCTGTAAAGCGCTCTGAGACCCCCGGGTCTAGCCAGTGCTATATAAAACCTTTCCACTCTCTCCACTCTCTGCACAGGGTGCCGGAGTAGAGCGAATGCAACGGTCATAGTTTACTGTAACAGCGAGTGCCCCGGGGGTTCCCGCGCAAGCGGCCTGGCTTGAGCCAGATGCGGCTTGCGGGTTGCTCAGCGTGCCGCCCTCGCACCAGTAGCCCGTGTCGACCGTCTGAGTAGTCCACTAGTCCCAGCGCACCACCTCATCTGCCCAGTCCTCAATATTTTCAGCGTGCTTGGTGCCCCTAACACACTGCAGATCAAGAGAGACGGCGAAGGCAGGAGACGCCACAGCGTGCCTCACATGACATTGTACAAAAAGGCACAGCACTCTTGGAACATGGCAGTTAGGCCTCCAGAGCAAGTATCTATACCATAGCCTACTGTAGCAAGAAGGGCTAGATTTGGGGAACCGGAATTCAACAGACGCTGACAGCTCTACACTTGATACCATCAAGTTTATGGATCCTTCGACTGACAATCATCTCGACCTTCCCGACTAAGGCTCAGCCGATCCGGTTTGGGGGTATCGGCCTCCTCCAACTTGATCCACACCATACCTTTTTCCTCCAATTGGCGCACACCGGTATTCCCCTCTAGCAGTAGGTAACAGCGACACCAGAGGCGTGAACAGGCACAAAGGGGCAGCAACTGCGGCAGTGGTCTGAACATAAAATCAAGCAGGAACGCCTGCTCCAATTCGATCCACGCCATACCTTCTCTCTCCTACAAGTGGAAACTGGTACTCCCCTCAAGCTGTAAGTACTGGAGACACCAGAGGGTGAACAGGCATAAAGGGGGCGCAACTGGTGCAGGAGTCTGTCCACAAACTTAAGCAGCATGCAAAAGAAGACTGGAGAGGCAAGCTCCGTGGGCCCCTCCACCTGTAGGCGGAAGCGGTCGGCATTATTCCCCGTGGCTTGCCTTAAAGGGGAACTTAGAAGTAAAACACCTTGGTATCTTATCTACACGACGTAGAAGGAGTTGTCAATCTTTCGTCAGATATCTAGGGATTAATAATTAGCTCAGTTATCATCTCTTACAGGGCAGAGTCCAAAGATTCCACCTAAACAAAAAAGGAAATAAAAAATCCATTATCAGAGTGTAGTTGGATCCCCTTCCATAAGTTAATGGTGAAGTTATGGCATATAGGAAATTATGAAGTAGAACAGTGTATATGAAAAGACTGGGCACAGTCCATTCACAGAGAAGAAGCAAAACGCAATTAGCACACATAGGGGCACTCCCGGGATCACTCACAATACCAGAGTTTTTTCCTTTACATTCTCCATCTTCAAAAAAGACTCAAGAAATATCTAATCAAGAAGAACATAGGGGCCTCACGGAAATCATGAAGAATACATCAGACTTGTCTGCAAACTCCAAGACCGTCGTCAATGAAGGTCTGTCAAAATCATGGCCAGAGCCAATGGCCCCTCAGAAACAATCCTCACTGACAACTGTGACAATATGCACATCTGTAATGGATTTCACCCTCTCAGATATTTTCAAGTCAAGTTTATTTTCATATTTAATTAAAACCATTGCAATTGCTTAAATACAAAATGGCAATTAAAACCAGTTACCCTAGTATCTGTCAAAGATTTTTGTTTAAAACTGTGCTATTTATCCTACCATTAAAGTTCATTGGTAGGTGAAGGTGCAACATGAACTAAATGTAAAGGGGTGCCCATTTTTGACCAATAATTCACCTGTAAACATATCGCTAATGTGGTAGCCCGTCATCTCTCCTTGCTTATCTTTAACCCCTTATCAGCGAGTAATTTGCCCAAGTCCTTACTCTCTTATAAAGTGCATGTGCTTAGTGCAACCCTAGAGTCTAGAGTAAATCTATGTGAGTATTTGCATAGGTATAAAATATGACCTCTAACAACCTATGCTGTCCCAGTAAATTACAATTCAATGTAGTTTGTTTCCGTCAGGTATTTAAAACTAGCAAAGAGATAAAAGCTTTAAAAAGGCTGCGACTTAAAACATACAGATATATAAGTGAATTTTGTTGCCCGCCCTTCTTTCCCTGTGTCCATCCCTCACCAGGAGGAGCTCTATTATTTGGGGGAAATGGATTATACAGTTGTAATAGTTTCTTAAGACAAAGTGAAGTAGAATAAAGTGCTGGTGCCGTATTGTATTCACTGAGATCGGAGAGGGATAAAGTGCATTGGAGTTGGCTAAAACTAGTGTCCCTATCTCAGTGATAGTTGTACTTCTGGTAAGGTTGCTCTTGGCTCCTGCAGAGAGCTTGCCTTTAGTGATGCAGGACACAACCGTTACAAAATGCCTCAAAGGTTTTACTTTCTTCTTTTTTCGATGGCCTGAGAAGTACAGTGCTGTGGGGGAAATTATTTGTCTCCCACTTCCTTTGTGCAGTAGTCCGATATCGGTTTCGGGACTTTATAAGGGTGTTGAGAAGATTCAGGACAGGGGTGTAATGCATCCCTGAGTGTTTTTACAAATCTTTCACAGCGAGCAAGCATGGAGGCCTCCGCTTGTGAGAAACATTTCGCAGAGGCTCAAAGCAAGTGCGGGCTCTTTGTTTCAAAAGTAATTGCCTGAGTAAAATTCTCTTTTCTTGGATCATGGCAGGACAGCAGCACAAGAGATGCAGCCATGATTCGTATTTATAGTTGCATAGTCTGCAAGCACCTGCATTGTCTTGGTTGGCCCAGGCTAGTTTGAAGTCCGAGATCGGTAGGGCCAGGAATCGCATATACATGATCTCTCTTTAAGTTCTGGGTTTGAGGGTAGCTGAAATGTAGGGCTGGGGTTTGGCTACTAGATACGAGGAGTTTAAAGGGCCCAAGAAAACTGTAGATTTTAAGGAAGCTTGGTCTTGCTTAAATGAGACCAATTGCACTTGTCTGTTGATGGTCTTTTTCCATATTGTGTAGGAGAAGGTAGTCAGACCGATCACTGTCTGATTTATCGATGTGGTTGCTAACGCTCTCTTAAGTTGGTTGATCCATGGAGAGCCCAGGTTTTCGAAAATGCCTGTAAGGCAGGCCTTGAGAGAGTTTTCAGGTGATTTTAGTGTGCAAATATAAAATTGGAAAAGTCAGCCTCGATGATGAGGACTTGTTTCACCAGCCCAAGTTCCAGTCTGAGTCTTGCTCTGAGACTATATTTCGGCAGTTGGAAGATTTTCTTATAACCCACACACTGCGCATGCTCCAGCTTTTTTGAGCAGGATCCAGGGAAAGCTTGATGTCCATATTGAAGTGCCGGAAGAAGGAAGACTTGAATGACTTTCTTTATTACCTCTGCAGACTGGCTTTTTAAGTTGTTATTGAGCCTGGTTAAGCCGTGGATGATTGCAGTTGATTTCTTTTTTAATGCATTTTTGTGGGTGGATGGTTGAGCAGATTCAGTGAACCACACCCCCAGGTACTTATATTTGAGGGCCGAAGTGATAGTCGTGAGACCTATAGTGCATGAGACTTGTTTTTTGTTCTTATAGCGGCCGAATACAAGTATTTTGGTTTCATCTGGGTTGATGGTAAGAAAGTTCTTTGTGTTGTATTTATGTAGGCCGGTCAGTGCTCGTTGGAGCCCCACTTTGGTGTGGTCCATGACAACGATATCGTCCGCATATTGAAGGATGTGAAGGGATCTATGGGCTAGATGAGGGGAGCAAGGCCGCTGTTGGACAGGGTTTTCCCCTGGTCTGCTGTGTATATATTGAAAAGTAAAGGCGCTAACACACAGCCTTGTTTCAGACCCCCAGTAGTAGCTATTTTGGCAGAGAGTGTTGTCGGGTATGTTTTCACACGCACCCAAGTTGCAGAGTACAGAGAGATTATGGCCGTTAAAAGAGGAGATGGAATGCCCCAACTTGCTATTTTACTCCACAGAGTCAGTCTGTCAACTTTGTCGAAAGCTGCTCCTCCATGAAAGCCTGTTTGAGAAAAGGGGAGCAGCTTGTTTTCTGATAGCCAGTTTTCCAGATTTTCCAGTAAAATTCAGGCGTATGCCTTTGCCTCCAAGTCTAGCAGAGCGATTAGGCGGTAGTTACTTGGCTTTGAGGGATCAACTTTTTTTGGATATCAGGCAAAGTGTCAAGCCTCTCCAAGCTTTGGAAATTTGGCCCAAAATATAGGCTGAGTTGAAGAGCGGTGTTAAGAGAGCTGCCCAATCTTCTGGGGCACATTTAAAAATGCAAGCTGGGAGACCATTTGGGCCTGGAGCTCCATCGCCTTTCATCGCCTTGATCAGTTTTACAATTGGGGAAGAAGAAGTTAATTCTTGCTGTTCTTCTGCTTGCTGCAGGGTGAACTCCATTTTGGCTGTTTTGCTATTCGCGGAAGAAAGGGCAATTACGTGTTTCTCCCACTTTGATTCAGAAACTGTGTTTTCCCTTGTTGTCCAAGGTGATTTTAGATTATTCACGTAATTCCAGAAATGAGCGAGAGATCTTTCCTTGAGCATCTCGAATATTTTTAGCCACTCCTTCTCTTGTGTTGCTAACTTGAGTTCCCAAATAGCTTTTTATGTGCTTTCCGCAAGTCATTTACTGCCTTTATGTTTTTTCTCGTGGGGTTGATTTTGCATAAACGGATGGACCTCCTTAGGTTCTTCCGTGATGGATTGATATCCTGTTTCAACAGCTGTTTGTGTGGGTAGCGTTGTAGTAACTTTGTAGGCATCGAACGACCCCTACTCCCCAGGGTGGAATCTAACAGGTCTTTGGTCATGGTGTCCCAGATATAAATATGAGCCGTGTAATTACCGCCCCTCCCGTAAAAACACCAAGGGAGATGCTGCAATTGTCCAATAGTACGCCTACCAACCCTTTGGACGTAGATGATCATTTATCTCTCTCTCTCGACTTTCCTCTGCTTTTGTCTCCGGATCGCCAAACAAATAGTGCATCCATTGCGAAATCACTATGCTCTTTGCAAAGTGTTTTGTCGGCAATCCTGTCATTATTAGGAAAATCAACAGCAATCTCTGACCATATTTTGGAAACTCAATCGGTAGTCCTCCAATTTCTGTTGGACCAGATACATTTACAAATTTCTTCAGATGCAAATGAAAATTACAGCAAGAAATCATACCAACGAACTGATAATAAATCTCAAACAGAGGAGAATGGTGGCTTATCACCGTCCATAAAAACAAGAGCGATGCAAACAAATAGTAAAAATAACAAATCCCAAAATAAAAACAGAAGTCAAGTCAACATAATTTATACTCTAAAAAAGTTAGTTATTTGAGGAACCGAAGGAAAGTAGCTCATTAACTGTAACTTCCAAATATTACCCAATTTTTACCCGCAAAACAACACAGGAGGTTACCTAAAACATTCAGTAACACCCTACGGAACCTTCATCCCAACAATCAGTGTCGTCAACCGGAGAAGTACAAAAAATAAGAGAGGCTTCTCCAAAAAAATGTAATCTCAGAAAACAAGCAAGGGAAGCTCCAAGTCTACAAATCAAAAGCACGAAATGTAGAAGGAAGAGAACTAACCGCAGATTTGCAAAAGCAAAACCTCACAAAATAAAGTTTTCCCAAAGAGACCGGTCAGACTCAGACACACAGACAGAAGGCAAACATTTACTGGGGACATGGTAATTAACATTGATAATAACAATGTGAAGGGACTATCTCCTCTATCTTTACAGGCAGTATCATCAAGCCAATTAAATCCTCTGGCTATCAAATTCACATGTAACGGCATTCAACAGACCATAAGCTATCCCGATCAGGCTGCCCTTGCTTTTTAGTCAAAGGCTATGTCAGGAGGGAAAAGCCAAACCCAAGACGTACACCTAACTTTAGAGCTATCCGATCTTTTTCCTGTAAGAAATGACCGACATGGGCGTAGGAAGTGTGGGGGATGCAGGGATATATCCCCCCCAGATTTTGGAGTGGGGGGACATGGGGGACAAAGGTGGGGGGGACAAGGGGACAAAAGAATTTCCCCTCTCCCTTCTGTGATTCGCAGGGCCATTAACGCTCAAAAGCGCTACCTAGAATGGCCCTGCACTTGACCTGTGACCTGCCTCCAGTTGCCTGTCATCAGGTGTGCAACGCCCACAGGACTAAAAAGGCTTTACCCCCCCCTTCACCTTCCCCTTCTGTCCTGTACTCAGCCGGGGCTGCTGTAGCTTGAGCTGCTGTGGGCTGGGCTGGGGCAGTATCTGGAGTGTTATCTTCACACCCGAGTTTTTCAGAGGTCTTTAAAAGATCATTTACATCCCTTTGGAACTGTTTGTAGATGCTTTGTTTGTTTTGTTCACTGGTTCAGTACCCCCTAGGTCTTGTCTCTAATGTGTATATAAGATGACGCTAAAAACGCTTGCTAATATCATACAAAAAGAAATACGTTGCATTGAATATCAACATGTACAACACGCCATTCTATTGTTAAAAGGCAAACTCCCTCTCTCTTATTGAGCAAACTGCATAAAGTTTGCCTTGCTGTCAAACAAAGAGAGAAACAACTTTCAAACAGTTATCTTTCAGAAAAATTAACCACAGTCTGATAGCCAAGTCAAAGACATGGTAAAGGAGTCCATGGCAGAGAGAAAGGCTATAATGTGACGATGTCAGGCAGTTCCTAATCCAGCGGCCTTTTTCACAGGCACTGATTTAGGAAAGATTGCAAAGATGTCCCAGAGATGCTAGGAGCTGAGTTTGGGTATTTTATGTTTTCCCTTCTCCCCATAGTCATCCTTATCTTGCACAGCCCAGTACAGTGGCTTACCACATTCCGGAGTTCCAAGTGGGTACTGCGGTACAGGATTCGGCTACCAGAAGGGGAGCTTTACTGCCACACCTCACTTTCCACTGCCACTTACGACTTCATGGATTTATTTCCTCGGGCAGTCAAGTTTGGTTTGAACCACTGAAATCCAGGTTCGCTTTATGGTGTAGCTGTACCTGCTGACAGAAGGGGACCTTTGTAACGCAATACTCATTTTAGAATGTTACCTGTCCAAACCATCCATTCAAAATCACTCTGTCAGTTTCTCAAAATTCACAAGAAACTGTGACCTGCCTCCAGGTGCCTGTGATCAGGTGAGCAACGCCCATAGGACTAAAAGGGCTTTACTCCCCCCCTCCTCCTTCCATCCTGTACTCAGCCAGGGCTGCTGTAGCTTGAGCTGCTGTGGGCTGGGCTGAGCAGTGTCTGGAGTGTTATCTTCACACCAGAGTTTTTCACATGTCTTTAAAAGACCATTTACATCTCTTTGGAACTGGTTAAGGAGGCTTTATTTGTTTTGTTCACTGGTTCCAGTACCCTCTGGGTCCCCACTCTGCCTATTCACTATTCTCTACATTTGTATTTTATTTGTACTGTCACAGTCGGAGAATGCATTTAGTGAAAAGGCGTCTCACTCACCCTTCACTTTCACACTCACCCTGCACTCAAAGCGATCCTACTGCTCACCATGCACTCACGTCGTTCCCCCTCCTCCTAACCTGCACTGAAATGAGTACACCGCTCACCCTGCACACACTCTCCACTCCACTCACTTCTCACTTTCACCACTCATCCTACACTCACATCGATCACACTGCACTCACGCTGTTACCCAACACTCACACCGTTCATCTTCCTCTTACCCTGCGCTCACACAAGCACACCGCTCACCCTGCACTCACAGCGACCACACTGCACTCATGTCCCTCGCCATGAACTCACGCTATTCTCCCTCCACTTACCCTGTGGTTACATCACACACCGCTCACCCTGCACTCACAGTGATCACACTGCACTCACACCACTCACCATGCACTCACGCTTTTCACCCTGCACTTACACGAGCACACCACTCACCCTTCACTCATGTAACACTTCACTCACCTGTCGCTCTCACTGCTCACTTTGCAATCTCACTCAAACCAGCACATTTCCCACCATGCTTTCATTCCTCCCACTCTGCACTTTCAAACCCGCACCCAAACTCGTATGTCACATCACTCACCCTGCAGTCAATCCTTGCACCCTACACTACCACTGTCACATCGCTCACTGTGCACTCACATAGGCACTCCTGTCACTCACACAGCTCACCCTTCATGCACATCTTCACTCACATGGGCACAGCCCTCACCCTGCACTCACACCACAGAAAAAAGCACAACACTCACCCTGGAGTCATACCACTCATCCTGCACTTCCTCTTTTCACCCTGCACTCACATGAACAAACCTCTCAGCCTGCATTTATACAGGCACTCTGTTCACCCTGCCTGCACACAGGGACAGTAGTCTGCCGGAACTCATAGGGGCACACCACTCACTCTTCACTCATGTAACACTTCACTCACCTGTCGCTCTCACTGCTCATTTTGCAATCTCGCTCAAACAAGCACATTTCCCACCATGCTTTCATTCCTCCCACTCTGCACTTTCAAACCCGCACCCAAACTCGTATGTCACATCACTCACCCTGCAGTCACTCCTCTCACCCTACACTCACACTGTCACATCGCTCACTGTGCACTCACATAGGCACTCCTGTCACTCACACAGCTCACCCTTCATGCACATCTTCACTCACTCACATGGGCACAGCCCTCACCCTGCACTCGCACCACAGAAACAAGCACAGCAATCATCCTGGAGTCATACCACTCATCCTGCACTTCCTCTTCTCACCCTGCACTCACACAAACAAACCTCTCAGTCTGCATTTATACAGGCACTCTGTTCATTCTGCCTGCACACAGGGACAGTAGTCTGCCGGAACTCATAGGGACACACCACTCACTCTGCACTAACTTCTCTCAACATGCACTCACCAGGCACTCTCACAGATCACGCTTTACTCTTGCTGCTCATCCTGCACCACACACAGGCACACCACTCACCCTGCATTTAACCCTTTCACACCACCCTGCACTCTCTCCTCTCACTCTGCACACACTCCTCTGACCCGACACTCATATGGGCCCTCCTCTCACATTACATTCATACAGCTCACCTGACACTCACATCTGCACATTTTTCACCCTTTACTCGCACCACTCATGGAGCATTCACCTCACATTATTCACCATCACCCAGCACTTACATGAGCACACCTCTTACTCAGCACTTATAAAAATGACACAACTCTCATGAATCTACATATATTTCTACAAAAGCACCCACAGAATACCTGCTCTTTCCATAGTACTAGATGCCTACTTAATTTCATCTGCAACAATGGGCCTGGTACAAGAGGGGAGAATGGACTGAGAATGTGGGATGGCGCGCGGAGGGTGACTAGGGCTGAGGCTTTGATATATGGTGATAGATTGAGGATCATGTTATACCTTCAGCCATTCCTGGCTTTCCATTCACCACAATGCTTTATTCCGGGGCACACATTTTTTTTTTACATTGCAAGTTGGGTCTCAAAAACCCCAAATGTAAAGTTTTACTGGATGAAATCCATAGTTGCTGAAGAAGTCAACCACTTCATAACATCAGTTGGATGCTGTGATATTACTTGTAGTACTGTAACCGCTTGATCAACGTGTGAAATCAAATATAAGCCCCGCACAGCTATTTTAAGGAAGTGCATTTTTCATTCACATCTTACTTGTAACAAATATTTATATATTTTTTTAATAGCGTATACAGAATACATTTTTATTAAGTTTCACTAAAAGGCAAGGCAGGTAAAGCAGAAGCAGCAGGGCAAGCTTTTTTAACACTAAAAAAGCAAATTGACTAAAGGGAGCGTGAGTGGCACTGTGTCTGTGTGTGAGTGTGACAGAGTACTTGGTTATGAAACAGTGCAAGAAACATAGTGAGAATGTGTGTGAGAGAATGTGTGTGTATGGGTGCTATGCGTGCTGCTGGTTTGGCATACTGGAGGTTATTCTCAACTTATGGACAAGGGCACTAATCGCATATGGATGGGAGGTGTTACCTATGGCAAACTGTAGGCCCTGACATGCTTCAATGAAGATACCATCATTGGCTGTGGGGACTCGAACTGCCTAACTGAGAAAGCTGCTAACCCAGCCATACGCAGCGGCCGGTGTCACAGAACATGCACCACCACACCTGGTCAAAGTCCCTGACATGAGCCATGTACGTCTTAGCATATGGGGTGAATCCTTAGCAAAATGTTGGGACTGATATTTGAGGTAACTCTTGTCATAAGATTTCCTGTACTTATTTTATAGGGGATGTCAATGGCAAAATGCTGACCCTTGTATACCAGAGCGATTTTTTAGAGTTACCCATGACTGTGGATGAAGTATTCATGGTACATTTCTGGCACTGTCATATTGAATGTACTCCTTGGCATAAGGGGCTCACCCATGAAAAAATGAGGACCTTGGTATAGTGGAAGTTATTTCTGACAAGACATTTGAAAAAAATCTGATCTACTTCTATGAAAGGCCAGGCTTCCCTGGTGCACCATGAAAGTACTGAAATATTTCATTAAATCCCTACAAAGGTCTGCAGTTTTTAGAAATTTGATCCCAACAATTTCAAAAAATTCTCTGGGGAGAAGTCTCTCCCTTAAATCATCTACAAGAAATCTGTTAAATAGTTTTGCATGCTGGGATTTGGGGGAAGTATGACACCCCACCACTTACATAGATCTTTTTCCTCATATAATGGCTAGAGGTTAGCTCTGACCCCATTTCTGGAAATGTTTGTCCTGCCCCATTGCTGGGAACAGGACTGGCTTTAGGGCAGTGTGACCGGTGCAGCCACACCTGGCGTTGACTTTGGTGGGGGGGTACTTTGTTTAAAAATAATTATTGGTTTAAAAGCACATGAACTTCCTTGTGCATGATTGTTATTTTCAGGCAACAATAAAAATGTCAAGATAACTCTGGTGATTAATGTTCCTACTAGTGAGCGTTTGGAATTTTGTCTAGTGGAAGTTTTGGCTCATCGTAAAGTAGGGCAAAGGGTTAATGTGCCTGCCGCAAAAAACGTGTGTCATGCAAATCACAGAACTGAATGTGAGTGAACTATGAGTAGCACTATAAACAAAAAATACATGATTTTTCGACATTTGGTCTAATTACTTTGTGAGTGTAAATAAAAATAAAGCGTTCTTGCAAACTGTGACTACATGCCTGCCTTTCTCAATATTTCACTTCAAAACGATGCAATTGCATTCGTTCAATGGGTGTACGGTCTCACACAACGGGCGATCTGTATAGGGTCACTGGAAAGTCCACAAGGTTGTCCCTGTCCCCCCAGAAATTTAGTGTCTCCTACGCCCCTGATGACCGATGAAATCGGAAAAGGTACTCACCCTCATTCATATACTCCTTCAACGTCAAACGCTCTCATCTTCTGAACTAAAACTACTTTCCTTCCCAGACAAGTCTGACATCTTTACAGTGCAAGTTGATTTTTGGTCTGCTGTAATTCCTACAATTATTCTAAATGAGAGAAAAACCCTTCATAAGTACGGATTCGATATGATGGGAGTCGGACAAAAGACTTTGCAGGCTCTGTGGAAGGAACCATTACTTCTTAGAAAGGGATCCTCTTCATATCTCCTCAACTTCTTACCAAAATAAGCCTTCACAAAGTCCATTGGACCCCCAAGTTGATAAGTTAACAATCTGTATAACAGATGGAGAAAGATTGATATGGAACCATAACCACCTTGAAATCACAAAATTAAACAAGGATAATTCCTGGTCTTGGCTCGCGGATAACTTAAATGCAAATAGGCAGGGATGAGGCGTAAAACTACCTTTTTAGCAAAGACTCTCCTCTCACTAAATCACAAAAACTACACTGTCTTCTTAAAAGTTCGCCAGCAATCGTCTGCCTCCAGGAAACCTGGTCTCTCGGTAATTTTAGTCAAAAGAATTACTTCTCATTCGAAACTCCAGCAACAAGGGCAAAACAAGGTCACGCAAAGGGGGGCCTGATGATCCTACTGAAGGAAGACATGAAGTGGAATTTCAAAAGAATTGATCTGGGCAGTAATAATGTCTAATGTATAGGATAAATACTGGCAACAAAAACTCTTGAGACGCTGATACCATATCTCTAACCACGCGATAAAATCTTGTAGAAATAAAGATGAAGAAAATGCCTGGTCTATACCAATCCCTATTTTCCTGGATGACATTAAAGCAGATAAACGGGGGGAAATCCTACTCGAATTAGCAACTGGAATCAGTGGAGCGATCATAAACGGAAGGCTAGATGGGGATATACCTGCAGGCTACACAAGAAAAGAGTCTATGGCAGCTCTATATTAGACAATATAATATGCAACCCAGTGTCATTCCAAAAGTGTAGTTACCTTGACTCCCATTTCACGGATAGCGATCATGCGATACTCCACCTGAATCTAAATTTTAAACTTTCATCGGTTTCACCATGAGTGCTATCTCAGATGAATGGTGAATCCTAGACGCTAAGCAGGGTCGAATAATCTGGAACACAGCAAGCATAAATAAAATAAATGAAGTGATATAATCTCAACTGCTTTGGTTGCCTGACAGTATCCATAACCCAAACAAGCACTTTGAGCAAACTCATATTTCCACTACCAACGAGCTACAAAAGAAGGTCTTTTTATATATCTCTTCTCTCAAAGCTAAGAAGCTCACTGGAGGGGAGAATATCTCCAAAAGAAGGAATCAATTAATCAGACAGCAATTTATCACTTTCTCAAGTACAAGAAAAGCAGAAATAGCCATCTTGAAGAGAAAACTGCAAAGACTTACAAGGGAAAAAAACAGAGCTACCGTAGACAAACACTGGACGGATCTACATATGGCTGCCACTGAAAGGATACCAAACAATTTTGGCATCTGATTGCCAAAGGAACAGGAACCCTTAAATCCATAAGAGCAACGCCGGTATTAGAGACCGAGTGGGATAGCTACATTATAGAACTTTATAAATCGAATATAGAACATTCCAGTTGTAGGCAAACATCCAATTTGACTTCTTTTGATGGGACTGTAGAATCTTTACCCTCTCCCTCAGGAAAGCAAATTGAGCTCTATATCAAGAAGGCGAGAACGTCAGCAGCTATAGGTCCTGACATGATACCAATAAAAGTTTTGCAAAGTGACCCCGTGAAGTGGAGCGCGTTCCTGGCACCCCTTTTTTGACATTGTTATGACACCGCTCAAATTACTTATTCATGGACTGGGAGTATCATCATTCCAATACTGAAAAAGGGCACTTGACTTCACCCCGGGAACTATCGGCAAATTGCACTTCTGGACGCCACAGGGAAAATATTTGCTGCATTATTATTGAGCATCTAAGAGACTGGACTTTCCCCAGGGGCATCATCCCGACGTTCCGAGCGGGCTTTTAGCCCAATCAACCTGTAATTGATAATATAGGTATTCTACAGACAATTATTGATAAGTATGTCCTATGTAAATCTCAAGTAATAAATAGCCTATTTGTCGATTTCTCGACAGCTTTTGATAGGGTTGACAGACCATCTCTCTGAAGGAAACTAAAGGAAATAGGGATGCCGGTTTCACTTTTAAGGCTGATAGTAGCCTTACACACTTCAACATGGTGTAAAGTTCAGATGGGAGGTGACAAAGGCCTGACTCACAAGATCTCCACTTAGAATTGTCTACAGCAGGGTTGCCTATTAGCTCCCCTCTTGTTCTCACTCTATATAAGTGATCTACCAGAGATTTTCCGAAAAGTAAATAATTTCCCTCCTAAAGTAGCTTCAGAAAATATACACGTGTTAATGTATGTCGACGATGTGGTACTCTTTGACCTTACCCCGCTGGGCTTACAGAGAAATAAGATACCCTCACAAAATATTCAGAAACGAACCACCTAAAGATGAATATCCTCAAGACTAGGGTAGTCCCATTTAGGGGTAGGAAACTCCTTACCCAATATAAATGGAAATTAGGTGATAGCGCAATTGAGGTGGCAAAAGCATATACTTATCTCAGGAGGGTCTTCTCGCAAACCCTAGAAGTCCATTCCCACCTGCATCAGATGAACCAAAAAGCAGTGGCACATACAAATGCATTAAGGAAATTTTACTTCTATTCGGGCAAGAGGCATTTTCAAGCTCTTTTAGAAGTTTAAAGAGCAAAAATTCCTCCAACCATAGTCTACGCTACAGAGTATATCCCCTAAGCCAGATGGAACGTACTGAATAACGGTGAAGGCAAACATTTCGAGCAATTAACCCTATTGAGCCAAGCTGTTCCAGTACAGATCCTGCGCTTAGAATTCGCTATAGTAAGTGCATTCTCAATAGCTCTTGCCAACATAATCAGATGGACTTTTAAACTATTACATGTAGAAAAAAGCTCTTTAAAGGCCTTATTGAAACATTAAAATTTTAAGTCAGGGAAAAATACGATACTTTCCAAATAAATCTTAAGGCAGCTTTAGAATATTTTCAATGTACAGAAACCATCCTTCAATTCTGGTCCCCAGTACACCTGAAGCACTTTTTGAAAAATATGACTCCCCGATTAAGCTATGAGCTTGATAAGGCGCACTACCTTCAACTTTTCACTATAAATCTTTCATCTATACTATGGAGTTTAAGTTCCCTCAACAATATGTAAGATTTACCTTGGAGCACAGTATCAGGAGATGTATTATCATGCTGCGACTAAGTATACTCCCTCTAAAAGTTCATACAAGAAGTTGGAGTAACCTAGATGAAGATAGTGTGGTTTGCGACAAATGTTATCACAGAACCCAGGATTTAACACATGTTTTAAGTTTATGTTCCAATAAGAAGGTAGTCAAGGATTGAAATAGTTTCATTAAACATATAGTTTTATTACATATAACCTCTCCTCCACTACTGATCTGATTGCGTTTTTTAAATGCCCACCAAATGAATTTGTTTGTTATAAACTGTATACATTTATGAAATCTATTTTATTCATGTTTAAAAATGAGTTTTTTAAATTGTGTGTGTAGAAGAATTTTATATAAAGAGATGGAATTATGTATAATTGTTAATCTCGTAAGAGATCTAAATCAATAAACTTTAATTGAAATGAATACATGTCTCTTTAGGAATGACAAACACTGTATCAGCAGTTTCTGCTTCTGTGTGACAGGAGAAATTGCCAACATCCTCTTTTTCTGGTGGTGTTGTATGAGTAGTGTTAGACTTGTCAGCATTGGGGTGGTCTTCTTCCAAACTTTTTGCCTTTGATGGAGCAAGGTCTCGTAAGAAAGAGATTTGCTCGGAAGCAATCCTCTCGTTTAACTCATTAACAGAATTACTAACTATGTATCGTAAATAATAACACGCACCACAGAAACTCGCGGGTTAGCGAAGCTTGCTTATGTATGTACGAACGACAGATAACAATGAAAACGGACTAATACCGATTTAAACGGGGAAACTGTTGTGCACATGCGTCAATTGCATCTACCCAATATGACGAACTAACGCTTGGAGGGAAATTCTAGCGAATGAGCAGAAGATACTAAAATGGAGTCTCGAAGACTCGCGTGCATGGCATCTGCTCAGCTAAAACTAAAACAGGCTATTTTACTAATGCTAATGCGGGGAAAATATTAATAAAAGAACGGGAATAGAGTAGAGGTGGGGGGTATACAGTGAGACCATTTATTTTGTGAAAATAACATTTCTCTTTTGACTTTATTATTAGTGCACATTTGGGCCTTTCTCGTATGACCAGACTTGATGAAATGATGCAACTCTTGCACATGCCTACAGAGTGGAGCTATGAAGGTCAATGACGAGACATTTGAATGGAAGCCAATTCGTAGCGACTTGTCCTGGGAACGGATGGTGAAAAGTTCAGCAATGTGATGTTCTATTCTTTATAGTGTCATAAATGCTGCAAGTTTGCTACATGAAGTGGATGGGAATAAAAATCTTGAATAAAAATTAAGGGGATGGGTTTGCGAACAATAGTCTAATAGAGTATAGTGATATGTAAGCATGGTGTGATGATCATCCCCCCTTGCCTGACCAATTAGATTTCGTATTTTTACGATATTGTAACTTTAGTGGGTGGTACATGATGAACGAAAGGTATAATTGAGGTAGTTTAGTTAGTTAGAGGGGGTTCGTGTTGCTGAGATGCTGACGCAGGGAGGGATGCTGTGAGATGCTGATGAAGAAGCAGAATGCAGAACCTTCTTTCCTAATTTAATTGGGTTAGATAAGAAGATCGTGGAAGAATCTCGAGGAGGAAGAGAGTGTCAGAGAGGGGTGTGACGCAGTCATCGGTATTCTAGAGAGGTGACCTATCCTGTCCTGAACCCTGTCCTGAAGTCTTTGTCTCCTGACCTATCGTGGGGACCTTCACCAGCCCTTTGGCCAGGGGGTTGGTCTTTCACACCATTCTTGGTAACTATAATTTCATGTTATTTGCAAATGTACTTTTCTCTCTGTCCTCTCCCTTTCTGAGCATTAATTATTGTATGAGTCCGAAGTATATGGTTTTGATGTTTAATCAATTGAACTCCTCTCCTGAAGTGAGGGTGTCTACACTGTATTTTTGAAATGGTTCACGTGCACTTAATGTTAGATAAAGATTTAAAACTTTCCTGAGTCTGTCATTATTTTCGTCAAACTAAGAATAGTCAAGGGTTAAGTTCATTATCACCATCAACTAATTCCAACTAATGGTCCATCGACCAGAGGAAAGAACTTTTTGATCAGTGAAAGGTTAGTTGAGAGAATTAAATAACTAATCTTGAGAAACTAAATGAAAAATAAACCCACTCCAGCGGTTTACTCAATGTGTGTTTTATGAGCCCAGGTGAGTATATGGTAGTGGAGTATCTGTTGTTGGTTTACCACTGGATCAGTTTTCTGGTAGCAGAGCTATGGTTATTATTGATTAGTTTGGTGATAACTATTGATTATTGATTATTGATTTATGTTTAACAAAAAGAGTTAGCGTCTTGTTTTATGTTGTCCAAAATCCCGGGAAATGAATAGCGGGTGGTGACAGAATCCACACTGCAGTGAGGTTACTCGTCTGTTGGAATAATACTGAGAAGCTACGCAGGGCTGGCAGTATTAAATTAGGGACTATTTTGTATAAAAGTAGAGTGTGGATGGTAGCGAAAGGGGTTCGCTGGTGAAACTTCGGTCTCATTTCCCAATACGGGTGACACTGGAGAAGTAACGGGTTCTCTTGAGCTTAAATGAAGAGTAAACAGGGGTTTTACTCGCAGTAAGAAGAACAGTAATTTCTGAAACTCAAGAATAAATTGAAATCTATTCTTTGTTTAGTGGAACAGACAGAGTAGCGAATGTTTTTATGTTGTTATTAATGAAGAATTTTAATGAAAAGTATTAAGAAATAAGTTTTCGTATTACCTTGTGAAGGGAGGGTCAGTCGCCGGAGTTATACTGACGTCACAGAGAGGCGCGCTGGGATTGGTTGAAACAGCGGGCGTGAAACAGAAGCAGATTGTAAAGGAGGGGTCAGTAGTAAGGAGTAATACTGACATCACAAAAGGCCGCGCTAGCATTGGTCAGACCACGAGCGTGAGCCTGAGTCCAATTGGTTGATAGATAGAAACCGCGCTAGGATTGGTCGGGAAAAGAGTTGTATGTTGAGTCCTGATTTGACCGCGGGAGTGACTCGTGCTGACATAGGACGCGACGTAGGTAATAGAGCTAGAAGATATACGGAAGACTCTTTCCTATATCAAACTTCAGAAATGTTCAGAAGACCAAAGAAAATGACATTAATGAAGAAAATTAAAAATTTCTTTAAGAAAGACAAGCCTGTAATGACTAGAGAGGGAATTCCTATTCCACCACCCAAAACACCTGCTTCCTTTATGATGATGGAGAAAGGATATCACACGTGTGTATGGTTGGAGAATTGGGTGGAATATACTAGAGGTGATGGAGTTTTGGCTTTTCCGGAGCATGGTACTTTTAATTTAAAAATACTTCAGAATTTGAGAGATCGAATGAATATGCTAGAACCGAATCCTAGAATGACACAGTATGAAGCTTTGGAAGAATGGGAAATTGAGGCATTTGATCGTGAAAAATATAGAAGTGGACGGAGATTTAGAGGGTTTCTACCTAGATATCCGTATGAGTCAAGTGTAGAACAAATGAAGCGTTGGAGGAGAGCTGTAGTGACCGAGGGTCTATATCCAGTATTAATGGCTGAAGAACAGATAGGAGGAAAATGTAAAGAAAAAACGAAACACCTGAATATGACAGGTTATGGCGAATCAGATGATGAGCTGTTAGAGGATATTTTGATTAAAAACCCTCCACCGTATCAAGAAGCACCTAGTAAGGTTACCCCAAGTGCACCAGTGATAGGAATGCCTTTAACCCCACAAATCTTACATGATGTACCACTTAATAGGGTGTTGCAGGATAAAGAGAGAGAAGCTTTAAATAAAACTAGAGAAGAATTAGTTCAAAAAGTAAACCAATTAAATTTAAATGCTGAAGCTTTGACAGTACCAGTGACTATTGGTCCTGTAATCCCATTATATGGAGATAAAAAGACTTGCCAGAAACCTCAAACTGTGACAATTCCGTTAACAAGTCCCAGAAAAGAAGTAATAATTACGGATGATCAGACTAGTGAGAGTGAATCAGTCATTTCATTAATGGATCTCCCGAATGTAGAACCATTAACTGAAACTCTGAAGAGGATTATACCTATAAATTTGAGAGAAAAGAGATCTCTGGTTCCCATAGGAACTGGAAGTTCAACAGTAGTTACCCCTGAGGATATAGAAAGGTGGGCACAGGAAATAGACAATCGAAACCCACAACCAAAGATACTAGATATCAGTAAATTGAAAGTAGAAATGGAAGAAATGATAACTGGCTATGTGAGCATAGAAAGACTGAATGTTTACGACGGTGACGAGTTATTATTTTTATGTAAGAGTATTACTAGGAGAGCAAGAGTATTTCATGAGAAATTAACGGAAGTTGCCTCAGAGATTGGAATAGATATAGGGAAATCGAAACTGTTGCAGAAACCATATCGGGTGGATTTTACTGACAAAGATTTAGAGAGTGTAAATGCTTCTGGTAAGAGACTACAGATAAAAGAGTTGATGAATATTTTACGAAAATGGGGAGACATTGACAAATGGAGAATTAGGTGGATAAGAAAGAAAGAGGAAGTACAAGCAAGAGAAGCATCATCTGCATTTCCAGTGAGAGAATCAAATAAGGTTGAGAAATTGTGTCCAATGAGAGAAGTTCCTGGTGGTGGATATGTTCATGTCCCCTGGAGTAGACAGGATATTTTGTCATTTACGAATGATTTTCCCAGGTTGAGAGAAAAGCCAGTGGAATGGTATAAACAGGTAGACAGATTTGTGAAGGTTTCAAAGGTTTTGTTGAAGGATCTGGATGGATTATTTGATATTGTAGTACCTGCTGATTTGTGGACAGAATGTAAGATCACAGTTGATTGGCCAAGTGAGGAGTATGCTAGGGATGCGAAGACAGGAGCACCCTCAGAAGAGGTGATGAAGAAATATCACCAAGTAATTACTTACCTGAAAGGGAAAATCCCTCCTAAAGAGACAGATTGGGTAAAGATAGATAGAACAACTCAAGAGCCAAATGAGTCCGTTCATGCATATTATGAGCGGTTGTTACAGGTGTTTAAACAGTATAGTGGTTTTGAGAACATTGGTGATAAGGATATGGGACATTTTGTGTATCGGTTTGTGTATGGTCTGAAACCGGAGATTAGTCAGATGATTCAACAGCACATGTTGTGCTGGCAGAGTAAGTCGATTGACGAAATTCTGAAATATGCAAAATATTGTGGCGATGATATTGAGGCAAGGCGTAGGAAGCTAAAAGAGAAAATGATGTGGGCACAAGTAAAATTGGCAGAACAGCAGGAGAATAAAGTAAATTCCCAGACTGAAAATCAGATAAAAGAGCAGAGTCAGAATGATCAAGCGGCGAATGGTGGTAAAATAAGAGGACGAATGACTAGAGAGGAAGCAAAGAAGAAGTTTCCTTGTCATGCGTGCGGAAAGCTTGGACATTGGAAGAACGAGTGTAAGAGTATTCAGAATAATATTGGGCCAAATCAAAATTTAATTCCACAGATGCAGAATGAAGTACTTATGAGTCAGCCGCAGCAGGTAGTTACTCCACAGTATCAGGTGCCACCAGCTCCTATGCCAAACTTTGTGAGTGCACAAAAATACAGTGCGAACACCGGATTTCACGGAGAAAGTGGTAAGAATAACAGAGTGGTTACACAATATTTTTTGCAGAATGATGGAGAAAATTCGGACTGCGTGCAATGACGGTGCCTGAGGGGGAGGAAGAGGAGTGCGTGCTTGGCGCATCCTTGCCGGTAGATCAGTCAGGTCCATTTGTTGATGGGAAAGTGGAAGGTAAAGACATCACTTTTCTATTGGATACTGGTGCTACCCGGTCTACTGTGAGAACAGCAGACATCCCAAACCTACCCCTCTCGGGAGAGTCCATCCAAGTTGTAGGAGTATCAAATCAACAGATTAGAACCCCAATTACAAAACCAATGAAGGTACATATCGGAAATTTTAAAGAAATGCATCGGTTTGTAGTTTGTGATTCCAGTCCCGTAAATCTGTTGGGAAGAGATCTACTGTGCAAGATGAATTGCACGATCTATTGTACACCGGATGGTGTCGCTTTCCAAACCCCTGATGAAGATGTCATATACAAAATGATGTTAGCTAAGCAAGGTACAGAGGTAGACAAGATGTTTTCATTGGTAACTGAGAGTGAATTACCTGAAGAGTTGAGAACCACTGTAAATCCAGAAGTGTGGGATTTTACAGGAAAGGATATTGGGCTAATGTCAAATGTAGATCCAGTTAAAGTGACAGTGAAAGAAGGTGTAGTTTACCCAAACACACGACAGTACAAAATGAGTCCAGAAGTGAAAGCAGGAATCGCTCCAGAAATTGACCGAATGATTAAACAGGGCATTTTAAAAGAAATAATGAGTAGTCCTTGTAACTCACCAATCATGGGACTTAAAAAGCCTAGCGGAAAATACAGGATAGTGCAGGATTTAAGAAAAATTAACAAAATTGTAGTGCCTTGTTGCCCAATAGTGCCAAACCCAGCGGTGATCCTTTATCAGATACCCTGGAATGCAGGTTGGTTTACGGTAATTGATTTGTGCCAAGCATTCTTTTCTATTCCTTTGCACCCAGACAGCCAGTATCTTTTTGCCTTCCGGTTTGAGGATCGTATTTTGGCATGGTGCCGAGTTCCTCAAGGGTACACAGAGAGTCCCTCAATTTTTAATCAAATATTGAAGAAGTGTCTGGAGTCATTGATTATGCCCGGGAAATCAGTTCTGGTTCAGTATATCGATGACCTATTGGTGGCATCAAAAACACGAGAGGATTGTGTCACTGACACAATTGCATTACTGAACCATTTGGCCGAAGGAGGACACAAAGTGTCTCCAGAAAAATTACAGTTCTGTCAACAAGAAGTTAGATATTTAGGGCATAAAATAGAAAGAGGAGTTAGAAAAGTGACACCGGAAAGAATTAAAATAATCAAAGAAATGCAACTACCTCAGACACAAAAAGAGATGAGAATGTTTTTGGGAGTGGTTGGGTACTGTAGGCAGTGGATCAATGGCTTCTCCATGTTAGCAAAGCCATTGATACAATTAACGCGGAAAAGAGCGAAAGATCCCATCGATTGGAATGATGAATGTTTGGAAGCTTTTGTGAAACTACGAAATTGTTTATGTGAAGCCCCAGCCTTGGGCATGCCTGATTATTCAAAAGACTTTGCATTATTTTGTTGTGAGAGAGAAAATTGTGCACTTTCAGTTTTAACCCAGAGGCATGGACTGAGTCGACGTCCAGTGGCGTATTTTTCTGCCACCTTGGATCCAGTGGCTTCAGCCTTACCTGGCTGCTTAAAAGCAGTAGCTGCTACTTGTATGAGTCTGGAGCAAAGTGAGTCCATAGTGATGGGACATTCCGTAAAGGTTTATGTTCCACACTCAGTTGAGATTCTTTTGACAAGAACAAGAACACAGCATCTCACTCCCAGTTGGCTGACTAAGTATGAAAGGGTGATTCTGGGAGCAGATAATGAGACAGTAATAAGATGTACGATAGTGAACCCTGCCACATTATTGCCAGATCCATGTTGTGAAGAAGTGAATGATGAGATTGATCATGATTGTCTAGATGTAACTGAATTATGCACTAAGCCCCGCCCAGATATAAAAGAAACACCATTGAAGGAAGCTGATCATGAATTATTCGTGGATGGGTCTTGCTTAAGAACTGAAGAAGGAGGATTAAGTGCTGCATATGCTGTATGTAAAGTAATCGGGGTGGTTGAAGCATCCTGTTTACCAGGAGTCAAATCTGCACAAGTAGCCGAATTGGTGGCCTTAACAAAGGCATGCAAAAGTGGGAAAAATTGGAGAATAACCATATTTACGGACAGTCAATATGGTTTCGGGGTTGTGCATGATTTTGGCCAACTCTGGATGCAGAGGGGATTTCTGACTTCTTCAGGATCTCCTATCAGAAACAGTAAAAATGTAAAGGATTTGTTGGAAGCATTACAATTGCCAAAAGAAGTAGCAGTTGTTAAATGTGCTGCACATCAGTCAGGAAATGACTATGTGGCGGCTGGTAATAGATATGCCGACCAAATTGCTCGATACTGTGCAAGAAATACAATGGCAATTAACAGAAAGATTGAAACGGGTGAAACCAGCTGCCAACTTATGTTTTTCTCAGTTCCAGAAACATGGGATGAGGTCAGACAGTTACAGGAAGAAGTTGAGGAAAAAGAGAAGGAAATTTGGATAAAATCAAGTTGTACAAGGAGATCAGAAGATGAAGTGTGGGTGTACTTAGATGGAAGACCAGTTATGCCAGACTGCCTACTCTCTCAAATGGCAAGAGTATACCATGGGACAACACACATTGGCAGGGATTCGATGATCAGATTATTCAGACAAAGTTGGTACAATCCAAAGTTTAGGGTAGTCGCAGAGAGCCTTTGCCAAAGATGCTTAATCTGTCAGCAGCAGAATCCAGGCAGGAAGACAGTGGTTAGTTGGGGAAAGATTGGGAAGGCAGAAGGACCCTTCACCAGATTGCAGTTAGATTTCATTGAGTTGCCTCCTTGCAACGGACTGAAATATGTACTTGTCATAGTGTGCCTGTTCTCAAGATGGGTAGAGGCATATCCCACTAGAAGAAATGACAGTCTCACAGTTGCTAAACTACTATTGAGAGAGTTAGTTCCTCGTTTCGGTTTTCCAGTCACTTTGGAATCAGATAGAGGACCTCATTTTAATAATGAGATAATTCGATTAATCTGTGCTGCATTTAACATTGAACAAAAACTGCACTGTGCTTATCGTCCAGAAGCTTCTGGAATAGTTGAACAGCTAAATGGCACAATCAAGTCAAGATTAGGGAAAGTGTGTGCATCCACAATGCTGAAATGGCCAGATGCATTACCTCTTGTATTGATGGGTCTCAGGAGTATTCCTGACAGAAAAACAGGATTGAGTCCACATGAGGTACTCATGGGAAGGGCAATGAGACAAGCTTATATTCCTGGAAATAGATTGATGAATATAACTGATGATCTGGTATTGGACTATTGCAAAGGATTGGCTGAAATGGTGCGTTCTGTCTCTCATCAGGTTGGAGAAGACGCAGTTGAAAGACAGCCAGACCAAGCGCATGATTTGAATCCTGGAGATTGGGTGTTAGTGAAGAAACACGCAAGGAAGTCGTGTCTAGCACCCAGGTGGGATAAACCACGTCAAGTCATACTAGTCACTACCACAGCAGTGAAGTGTGCAGGTTTACCCAATTGGATTCACGCTAGTCATACCAGAAGTGTTCTGAGCCCATCTGAACAACAAGAGCAGCCACTGACTGAACAAGCTGAGACGTCAGAAGTTGTAAGCTGTGATGCTGAAGAATCTAGAGTGATAGATTCTGAAAGACAACTATATGACGAACAGCCAAGTACAAGTCAGGAAGAGTGGATACCAGTGATTGAAATATCTGATGCTGTTGTTGAAACAAGAAGAAGAACTGAACTAAGAAGACAGGAAGGTAGAAAGGAAAAGACAGGGAAAGAAGAACACACTCAGGTAAAAATAAACAAAGCCATTCAGAAACCTGAGCAGGGAAAAGTAGATCTAGAAGAACAAGTTCAGGCAGAAGAAGAACAAATTGAAATAAGACCTGAACAGGATCAGATAGAATTAGAAGAACAAGTTCAGGCTGAAGAAGAACAAACTGTAATAAGACCTGAACAGGTGCAAGTAGAAGAAGAACAAGATACAGAAAATACAGAACAGAGACAATTAGAAAGAGAAGAGGAACAAGAACAGATTGTGCCTAGATTAAGTGAAAATAAAAGAACTTTAGAAGAAGACGGAGAAGGTGAAAGTGCAGTTCAGGTCAAAAGAGTTAGAAAAGGAGACAATTGGCCTGTAGGAGTGAAGAGACTAAAATATCATTTGAGAAGAACAGAAAAGAAACCAGAGCAAGTAAATGAGATCACGAGTCAGACACAATCCAAACAAACATTAGTAAAACTTACAAGAAGAAGCCCAAGATTGAAAATTCTGAACAGAAAATACAAGGCCCCTGAGTGGACCTATGTTATTCTTGAAGAATTTGAAAACTTAGATTTATGTGAAGAATCAGAAAGAGTTCATGTTGCACAGATTGATGAAAGCAAATTAAGACCTCCTTAAAATAAAGATTGGATTTTTAGAAAGTTTAGACAGAAGAAAGAGAAAAGAAATTCTCTCTGATTAAAGATGGCAGAAATTGAAAACACTGAAAGACCGAAACGAAGTTTAAAAAGAAAATGTTTAAGATTCTGTTTATGTAGTATTATATTAGTAGTATTGGTATGGTTATTCCTAACAGTAGGAGTACCTTTGTTGATAGAAACAAGTAACAAGAATAGTACAATTACTAATGAGAAGATAGATAGAGTAAAAGGAACTAAAATAGAAATAGGGGTAGAAGATGAGATAAACTATCATAATGAATCCGACAATGATTCGTCTTTAAATGTGTTTACTAAATTGTTATTTCAGTATGTTAACACAATGGAAATTAGTAATTGTTATGTATGTATGAAGTTACCCTCATCAGTGTCAGAAGGGGTGACGTATCACCATATACCTCTAACATATGGTGTATCATGTAGTGTTTTATCAAGTTTATTTTACGTAACAGGGAAACTTCAGTATTTTAATTCAAATTTAGATGTAGTATTTTCAGAATTACCTATTAGAAAGAAAATGAATCCAGTAGCTAGTAGTAAAAATGCACAATTCATGGGTGAATTCTTTTTAACAATGAGTTCAATAGATATAGTTCAAGCTCACAAGGATAACCTAACATGTATATTACATGAAGAAGAAAAAGAGTTTTGGAATTTAGTAGAAGGAAGGAGACAGGATTTAACAAAGAAAGCTGCTGAACAGAAATCCCATGTACCTCCATGGGCTGAGAAAGAGGGAATTTATGCAAAAGGTGAAGCTCATGCTGCGATGTCCCTAGACTTTGTGAAAAGGGGAAAATTCTGCCTCCATAGGTTAAAGACAGATTATAATAACAATTTCATTGGTTCCAGTGAATGTGAACACAACTTCCTAATTCTAGGAGGGTGGGGACTAAAAGGGGGAACTGATCCTGTATTTCCAGGAGTTTATTATGTATGAGGGAATAATGCCTATTATAGGTTACCTGCACGATGGTACGGGAGCTGTTATTTTGGAATAGTTTTTCCAAAGATTTACCATGTAGACAGAATCAATGGAAACAATGAAAATTCTAATAGACTAACACGGAGAAGAAGAGCTAGTTTTTCTGAAATAGTAGGTGATATTTTTAGTGCATTAATACCCTCAGTTGGAGTCATTCTAAATTCACGCAAAATTTGTAAATTATCAACCATAGTTGATCGTCTTTCTACAGATACTGCAGGAGGATTCTTAATGATTAACACAGAAATGGTTGCGATAAGGTCTATGGTTTTACAAAATCGTCTTGCTCTTGATATTCTATTGGCAAAAGAGGGCGGAGTCTGTGGTATGTTGAAAATTCAACATTGCTGCACTTATATTCCGGACAAAAGCAAGGAAATTAAGGGGTATATTGGAAATATTACAAGAATGCATAATGACTTGACCCAACTGGAGGTTGACAGTGTATGGGGAAAACTAACAAAAAGTATAACATCAATAGGGAATTGGTTTACTGATTTTGGGAGGAGTTTTCTAGGTCAAATAATATTGCCAGTAGTTATAGTAATGACATTAGTTATGATAGTAATGATCACCTGTAAATGTTGCAGAAGAAAGGAAAAGAGAAGAATACATTTAGAAAGTGAAGGAAGAGGAAAGAAACGAAAGAGAGAATATGAAGAAATCCAGCTAGAAGAGATGAAAGGAAAACTGAATAAAAAGATGAAAGATTTGGAAGGGAAAGAAGTAAAAGATGACATAAAAAGAAAAGAAGGAGAAATTGAGATGTGCTAAAGTTGGCATCTGGGAAGGGATGGGTAATTTTGTGATGGCTTAAAATGCCATCAGAGAGGGGATTGATGGAGCAAGGTCTCGTAAGAAAGAGACTTGCTCGGAAGCAATCCTCTCGTTTAACTCATTAACAGAATTACTAACTATGTATCGTAAATAATAACACGCACCACAGAAACACGCGGGTTAGTGAAGCTTGCTTATGTATGTACTAACGACAGATAACAATGAAAACTGACTAATACCGCTTTAAACGGGGAAACTGTTGTGCGCATGCGTCAATTGCATCTACGCAATATGACGAACTAACGCTTGGAGGGAAATTCTAGCGCATGAGCAGAAGATACTAAAATGGAGTCTCGAAGACTCGCGTGCATGGCATCTGCTCAGCTAAAACTAAAACAGGCTATTTTACTAATGCTAATGCGGGGAAAATATTAATAAAAGAACGGGAATAGAGTAGAGGTGGGCGGTATACAGTGAGACCATTTATTTTGTGAAAATAACATTTCTCTTTTGACTTTATTATTAGTGCACATTTGGGCCTTTCTCGTATGACCAGACTTGATGAAATGACGCAACACTTGCGCATGCCTACACAGTGGAGCTATGAAGTTCAATGACGAGACATTTGAATGGAAGCCAATTCGTAGCGACTTGTCCTGGGAACGGATGGTGAAAAGTTCAGCGATGTGATGTTCTATTCTTTATAGTGTCATAAATGTTGCAAGTTTGCTACATGAAGTGGATGGGAATAAAAATCTTGAATAAAAATTAAGGGGATGGGTTTGCGAACAATAGTCTAATAGAGTATAGTGATATGTAAGCATGGTGTGATGATCATCCCCCCTTGCCTGACCAATTAGATTTCGTATTTTTACGATATTGTAACTTTAGTGGGTGGTACATGATGAACGGAAGGTATAATTGAGGTAGTTTAGTTAGTTAGAGGGGGTTCGTGTTGCTGAGATGCTGACGCAGGGAGGGATGCTGTGAGATGCTGATGAAGAAGCAGAATGCAGAACCTTCTATCCTAATTTAATTGGGTTAGATAAGAAGATCGCAGAAGAATCTCGAGGAGGAAGAGAGTGTCAGAGAGGGGTGCGACGCAGTTGTCGGTATTCTAGAGAGGTGACCTATCCTGTCCTGAACCCTGTCCTGAAGTCTTTGTCTCCTGACCTATCCTGGGGACCTTCACCAGCCCTTTGGCCAGGGGGTTGGTCTTTCACACCATTCTTGGTAACTACAATTTCATGTTATTTGCAAATGTACTTTTCTCTCTGTCCTCTCCCTTTCTGAGGATTAATTATTGTATGAGTCCGAAGTATATGGTTTTGATGTTTAATCAATTGAACTCCTCTCCTGAAGTGAGGGTGTCTACACTGTATTTTTGAAATGGTTCACGTGCACTTTATTTTAGATAAAGATTTAAAACTTTCCTGAGTCTGTGATTATTTTCGTCAAACTTAGAATAGTTAAGGGTTAACTTCATTATTACCATCAACTAGTTCCAACTAATGGTCCATCGACCAGAGGAAAGAACTTTTGATCAGTGAAAGGTTAGTTGAGCGAATTAAATAACTAATCTTGAGAAACTAAATGAAAAATAAACCCACTCCAGCTGTTTACTCAATGTGTGTTTTATGGGCCCAGGTGAGTATATGGTAGTGGAGTATCTGTTGTTGGTTTACCGCTGGATCACCTTTACCCTCCACTTTTTGCTGAAATTCGTTTTTGTTGGCTTCAGGACTCTGTGTAGTTTCCCGCTGCTAACGAGTGCTAAAGTGCTTGTGCACTCTACTCTTAACATGGTTAAATTGGCTTACACCTGATTTGGCAAATTAAATTTACTTATAAATCCCCAGTAAAGTGGTATAGCATATGCGTAGGGCCTGTAAATGAAATGCTACTAATGGGCCTGCAGCACTCATGGTACCACCCACTTAAGGAGCCCATTAAAACATGCCCTAGGTCTGCCATTGCATTCTGAATGCAGTTTTAAACTGCCAATTCGATTTGGCATATAACCCCCTTTTAAAGTCTTAAACTCCCCTTTTATTGCATATAAGTCACCCCTAAAGTAGGCCCTAGGCAGTCCATAGGGCTGGGTGCATTGTAATTAAAAGGTTAGACACATACTTTTAAGTTTTACATGTTCCGATGGTGAAAAACGTCTAAATTTATTTTTCACTACTGAGAAGCCTACCTCTCCCATGGGATAACATTGGGTTACCTCATTACATTCAATAAGTACTAACTTTTGATTAGGAACAGGTTAATATTTATGTCTGGTGCCTACAGGCTGTTTATGGGTCACATGACTGGATGTAGTTGGCAGTTGGACTTTGTTTATTCCTCCCAGACAGACACAAAATAGAGGGATTTGGTGTATCCAGCAGGATGAGGGTTGGAGCTGGGCACAGCCCTACTTGCAACTGACTAGGCCATGCTCTGCCTTCATGCAAAGGACTTGTCACCCCTGCATTATTCATGCTGTCAGCCTGGAGCCTGGGCAGGGGGAGCAGGAAACTTCAAGCACTTTAAAGAGAATCCTCTAGTAACTTCTACTTCAAAGAAGGCATCAGATATAAAAACTAGGATCCGCAGACCCACTCTTTAATCAATCAATCAATCGGTATTTATATAGCGCAGCTTATAACCCAGTGGGATATCCAGGCCTGAGCTATGCAGTTCACTTTCTGGGCCTGTGGAAGGACTCTCAGAGGACTGCCTGCTGCTGTGACCTGCTGTATGCTTTAGCTAACTTCGTTGCTGCACCTCAAAGAACTGCTCTCCTGCCTGAAGCCTGCCTTGAATCCACAGAGGCCTGCCCTGCTTTTTGAACCATGTTCTACTGCTGAACCCAGGACTACCAGAGTGACTCCAAGGGCTAGTTGGCTGGCTTCCTTATCAAAGCCTTAGAGACAGAAAAGACTCCAATTATTTTGAACCCGCAGCTGGACACAGCCTAAGTGAGTCCTAACTCTCCAAGTGGTGCTCCTCCAGTCCTGGACCCTTGGTTGTGGTAATAAAGGTGCACAGATAGCCAAAAGTGAAAACGTTAGACTTTGAAAGTTTTTGGCTAAAAACTGCTCTGAGGAACGAGAAAAGACAAAGGCCAACCTGCTCGTCTATCCGCCCAAGGTGCATTGCCGATCGGCGTGACTTGTGGTAGCTCCTACTACGTTCTTCTCCGCAGCAGCAAATCCTGTTCAGCGGTCGTTTGCCAAAGGGGTATTCGGTCTTGTGGAACTCTCAATGGCTTCAGCCTCCAACCTCGTCCTACTGGAGATTTTTGACTTCCAAAAAAGAGACTAAATTGAAACGTAGAAATCGTCACTGCAACTTCATCCAGCGGCTCCCGAACGCCTCCTCCTCCTCAGACACCGCTTGCAGCCTTGTCCCATTGAACTTTACCTTCTCAAGCAACATTTTGTCGAAATTTATTCTAAGTTTGAAGGTAAGCATCAAAAGGGCCCAATCAACTTTTTGTATCCAACACGCATTCCATCGCAGTCGGCCATATTTTTCAACTTTAACACTGTCTCGTGCGTGCATCCGCAGTTGGCACTATGATCTTTTAGGCACTCGTTTTTACCTTACACTTTATACATTTATAACTCCAGTTTGTTTTGGTGTCAAATAATTTATTGAAATTTACTCCATTTTTTTATAAATAGGTGTGGAATTTTTTTTCTGCTGTGTTTTTACTTTATTACTGTTTGTGTGCTGCATACATACTTTACCCATTGCCTCTAAGTGAAGCCTGACTGCTTTTGTGCCAAGCTACCAGAGAGTTAAGTACAGTTATTTTGAAAAACGCTGAGAGGGATTGTGGCAGTTGCTTGAACACGGTTAACACCCCACTCACCCAACAACCCAATTTCGCACATTGGGGATCAGTGGTGGGATCCAGTACTTGTGTTTGTGCAGTACCATACAGTGATTTGTGTAACACAAAAATTCCATATAAATAATTTGAAACTAGAGTTGACCTCTTTGATTAATTCCTCTTAGTTTTCCATTTGCTGTTTTCTAATTTTTCTAAATGTAAGTGCCCTGCTTCCCTTTCTTGCACCATGGAGATGGATCTGATCAACTTCGATACCCTTACCAGGGCTGAGCTGCTGAGGCTCTCCAAAGACGGGGCTGAAGGCAAGCAAGAAGGCAACCAAGTTGGATCTCCAGGTAGCCCTCGGAGCATATGAGCAAATCCAGAGGTGGCAGACCACCCCAGAGGAGAATGACCCAGAGGAGGAGCGACCAAACTTGAATAATGAGAAGGAGGAGGACCCAAATCTGAGTCCTGGGCTGCAGAGAGAACACAACTCATCCAACAGAGGATGCCCAGTATGGGGCAGGAAGCAGTGTGTCTGCCCGGGTCTGTCCCCAAAGTAGACTGGAAGGCGTGGAGGGAGCTCAAACTGCAGCTGAAGTTGGAAGCAGAGGAGAGAATTGTCACGGAGAGAATGGCCCATGAGCTCAGTCTCAGGGAGCTGGATATCAGAGCTAGACAGGTGGAGGCCAGCAGTATTGGTGGCAGCATTACCTCAGTGTCCACTGGAAAAAACAGTGTCCACATCATAAAGGATCTGGTGCCTAACTTTATTTTGGAAGATGACATAGACAACTGGTTTGAGGCCAGTGAGGTTCTCCTGGCGATGCACAGGGTTCCTGAGGAAGATTGGAGGGACAGCCTCTGGAGGCACATTCCAGTTAAGGGAGGGATGCCCATTTAGCCCAAGGGAAAGGCAACAGAATGAAGCATCCCCTCATGAAGGAGGCCCTGACCAGGATTATGGGCTCACCCAAGAAAGATGTAGGCGAAAGTTCAGGGAAGGCCAGAAGCTGCCCCAGCAGACCTGGGTGGATTGTGTAGATCATTTTTGCAAGGTACTGGATGGTTGAGTGAAGGGTAGCAAAGTGAATAATTACAAGGGGCTGTGCAGTGTAATTGCTAGAGAGCACATATCCAGTCTTTGTTTTACAGAGCTGTGCCAACACCTTATGGATAGTGAGCTCTTTGACCCCAGGAGGCTTGCTAAGGAGGCGGACACTGGATCAACACCAGGGTCCACAATAAGGTATCTGGGGGAACTCCCAAAAGGGTGGTCAGGGTTCCCACCAGATGAAGGAGAGTTGAGATAAAAAATAGGATGGGGTTCTCTCAAGGCCCCCAAAAAGGTTCTCAGAGGAAAGTGTCCCAGCCCCAGTATAACCAGAAAAAGGAATCTAAACATTTTTGTTTAATAATAAATTAAGAGCTGCATGTAAATAATATATGTAGCATTAACAATATATTTTATATAGGCCTTGAACCTAGTAATGCAAAAATATCACTTTTTATGTAAGCCCTGGTATCATGCACTTGGCCTACATTACCCATAATGTATTGCTTAGATCACTATAAAAAAAAACCTGAACTGGATTAACTAACAACTTAGAATTTTGACTTTTTTATAACAACTATTTTACCTACTTGCTAAATAAAGATAATCTTTATGTACATCTGTACATCCATTTTATTTATAAATGTTATCATACTTATTTATTACTAAGATATACACATTGCAATGAACTGACCTGGAGCATCAGATACAGGGGCTTATGGGCCAATATTAAACACTCCGGAGATGGATTAAGCTGGAAGGTGGTCCTAATGAATTCTTCCAAAGGGGTAGAAAGTGGCTGTGTACTTGATTTCCCCACTTGTAGCTGCAGTCTCCTGTCTTCTTGAAACCACCTTCTCTTTGGTGCTGGAACGCAGGTTGTACCAACTCTTACTGATTTGTTCCACAGACTTTTTGTTAACACCTACAGCATCGAACTATTATTTAATTTGCTTTTTGGTTGCCTCAAGAACAGACCTGGAAGATTTCCTAAACTGCTTCTCATGTTCAGAGATACACTGCTCCACCAGAATTTCCAAGTCTTGATCAATAAATCTGTGCTTCCTTTTCCTGTGAACCTACTCTTGCGGCTCCTGGCTGAACCTGTTGGTTAGAAATCTTATTATGGGAGAGAAGTTATCTTTCTTCCGTGCAGCTGAAAGTAAATGTAATTCCTGAAATGGGTGAGGTCATACCTTGCTGACGGTGCGACCAGTGGCGGCTCCTCCACTAAGGAGGGGGAGCGTCGCCGCACTGCTTTTCGCAGTGAAAAAAAGGGAAAAATGAAATGATAGTAACTCATACTTCCCGCCCCACTGATGCTGGAGCAGCCGCAACTGGGTGCAACATTTGCTACTGCGACTCATATCAATATGCAATTTGGTATTTAAACATAGTTAATGCTTATACATTGCTTTTTGAAGAAAGGAAAAGCATGTAAATCATATTTAGCGATTCCTAATTTGTGATTCGGTATTTTTCGGGATTTAGTAATCACTGTGGGCCTCATGTATGAAAGTTTTTTGCATTCACAAACTTGCAAATCGGTAAAATCAGCCATTTGCAACTGCAAAATAGGCTTTCATAATGTATGAAAGGCTTTGTAGTCGCAATTTTAGGTAATCGCAATTTTTTGCGATCACCTAAAATTGCGAATGCATATAGGGAATCGCAAGTTGCAATTCTGTAAGCACATGTACCAAGCATTTTCTAAATGCAAACTGTGCATTTAGGAAATGTAATTTCCATCGATTTGAAGTTGATGGTAACCATGTGCAAACGATTCCTTACATACATAGCATTTTCCGATTACCAAATACCAATTCGGTAAAAATCGCTATTTGGTAATCGCAAAATGCTACTTTGATACATGTGGCCCTAAAGATAATTTTATTACTCCAGACACTTAGGGGTCGATTCCGATTCGGGCCGGAAAAAGCACCGACCGACTCGGATCCGGAAAAATACCGACCGACACGTACCAGTGGCGCCCGACACGCCAAGTACGATGCAAGCCGCGATAAATCCGACCGACACGTCAGGAAACCAAGCCGACCGACCGAGCCGCTCGGAAAATAGCAATCCGGCCGGAAAAACACGCGAATCCAACCGACCGACACGCACCCGGAACAAATCCGACCGAATCGTACCCGCCAACTCCAACCCGCAAAGTACGATGCAAGGCGCGAAAAACACGACCGAGTCGGACGGAGGACAAGCCGTACGACCGACACGCATACAAAACCGAGCCGAAGCAACACAATACACCGCGACCGACGCGTACGCAGCATACAAAACTGCACAAACACAGCGTTAACGAAACGGAAAACACCGTACGAGACCAATGCAGGGTCCGACTCGGTCACAAGAACGTTTCCAACATACACAAACAGCACAAAGGAAAAATCAACCAAAAAAAGGCCAAACAAGCAATTACCAAGCCAATAAATACTGGGGGGGTGGGGACAGAGAACAAAGACACACCCACAACTCCACCTATATAAAGGACACAAATCACTACCATGAGCCTTTGCAAATGCCATTCCACTACCAGCACCCAAGAGAAAGCAACCACACACCCACAGCTCATCCCTCACACAAGCCACACACCAGCAGCACACCAACAAATACCTACCTCACATACACCCAGCACAACACACACCCACACACCCTCACCTGCACACCAACACACACATCACCCACCATCACCACCCATCACCATGCCCCCCAAGAAGAATCACAAGTTCCTAGATTGTGAATTGGAAGTCCTGGTAGACGAGATCCTCAGGGTAGAGCCACAGCTGTTTGGCACATTGGTCCAACAGACCCCCATGTCGCAGAAAACCAAGATGTGGGAGAGGATCATCAACAGGGTGAACGCACAATCACCATGTCGGCGCACAAAGAGCGACATCCAGAACAGGTGGTATGACGTGCGCAGGAGGGTACGGAAACTGCTGAAGCAAGATTACATCAACAGCCAACACACCGGCAGTGGCCCTCCTGCCAAGCCAATATACCTCAGGCCCTGGGAGGAGAAGGTGCGGGCCATCCTACCGCCAGTGAGCATATATGGACTAGAGGACATCCCAGAGCCTGGTGAGTACACAACAAATGTACACAATATACTGCCACAAAACACACACACATCACTGTCAAGGGGAGAGTCAAACCATGCACTCATAGCAATTACACAGCAACTAGAACAGAATCATCCCAAAATGTGTATGTCAGTCAGATAAACACAACACATGCCATCAAAAAAGTCACATCCAACTGTGCCAACACATGTACAAACACAACCACAACTACAGCTAGGCAGTGGCACAAATAGAACTAACACACACATCCACACATGTAGCCACCACAACAACACCAACACACAGTGAAGACCACTCAAAGGAAGGAATTCTGTGTATGCTGGCCAAGTCAGTGTAGCCAATAGCATCATGGGAGTCGCAGTCACACATATTGCCCCCCCACAACTGTCCCATCAACACCACCATGAACCATGCGCACATCACAGGGAGTGGAGAAGGACTCACAAGATGGCTGACACTGGCTACTGCTGTGAGGAGCACAAGGCCCTGCTGGCAACTGTGCACCAACAAACAGCAGGACACCACTGACTGACATCCTGAGAGACAACTTACACTCCCTGCAATGCAAGCACGTTCCATGGTGGGATATCTGGCTGGCTGGGTGGGAAGGGGGACTTGCAGCACTGACCATAGTCACCAGCACCTCCCCTCACACCCCCCCCCAACACAAACTCCACAGTACCCACCTGGTAGAATGCAATGCCCTCCATCCTAACACAAGATCCCACAAAGCACCACCACCCTGGCTTATGTTGTGTGAAGCACAGGGACACTCTTGGGACTCTTAGCCAAACAACTGCCAGGACAACACTCCCAGCCATCCTGTCAGCACAGCCAGCCCACCCCACAGGGAAGCAGAGTCAAAAGGAAGGAAGCATGGGCATGCTGGGAAGGGGGTGGAGGCAATAGCATGATGGGAGTCGTAGTCACAGACATTGCTCAGCCTCACAACTGGCCCATCAACACCACCCTGAACCATGCTCACATCACAGGGAGTGGAGAAGGACTCACAAGATGGCTGACACTGGCTACTGCTGTGGGGAGCACAAGGCCCTGCTGCCAACTGTGCACCAACAAACAGCAGGACACCACTGACTGACATCCTGAGAGACAACTTACACTCCCTGCAATGCAAGCACGTTCCATGGTGGGATATCTGGCTGGCTGGGTGGGAAGGGGGACTTGCAGCACTGACTATAGTCACCAGCACCTCCCCTCACACTCCCCCCCCAACACAAACTCCACAGTACCCACCTGGTAGAATGCAATGCCCTCCATCCTAACACAAGATCCCACAAAGCACCACCACCCTGGCTTATGTTGTGTGAAGCACAGGGACACTCTTGGGACTCTTAGCCAAACAACTGCCAGGACAACACTCCCAGCCATCCTGTCAGCACAGCCAGCCCACCCCACAGGGAAGCAGAGTCAAAAGGAAGGAAGCATGGGCATGCTGGGAAGGGGGTGGAGGCAATAGCATGATGGGAGTCGTAGTCACAGACATTGCTCAGCCTCACAACTGGCCCATCAACACCACCCTGAACCATGCTCACATCACAGGGAGTGGAGAAGGACTCACAAGATGGCTGACACTGGCTACTGCTGTGGGGAGCACAAGGCCCTGCTGCCAACTGTGCACCAACAAACAGCAGGACACCACTGACTGACATCCTGAGAGACAACTTACACTCCCTGCAATGCAAGCACGTTCCATGGTGGGATATCTGGCTGGCTGGGTGGGAAGGGGGACTTGCAGCACTGACCATAGTCACCAGCACCTCCCCTCACACCCCCCCCAACACAAACTCCACAGTACCCACCTGGTAGAATGCAATGCCCTCCATCCTAACACAAGATCCCACAAAGCACCACCACCCTGGCTTATGTTGTGTGAAGCACAGGGACACTCTTGGGACTCTTAGCCAAACAACTGCCAGGACAACACTCCCAGCCATCCTGTCAGCACAGCCAGCCCACCCCACAGGGAAGCAGAGTCAAAAGGAAGGAAGCATGGGCATGCTGGGAAGGGGGGTGGAGGCAATAGCATGATGGGAGTCGTAGTCACAGACATTGCTCAGCCTCACAACTGGCCCATCAACACCACCCTGAACCATGCTCACATCACAGGGAGTGGAGAAGGACTCACAAGATGGCTGACACTGGCTACTGCTGTGGGGAGCACAAGGCCCTGCTGCCAACTGTGCACCAACAAACAGCAGGACACCACTGACTGACATCCTGAGAGACAACTTACACTCCCTGCAATGCAAGCACGTTCCATGGTGGGATATCTGGCTGGCTGGGTGGGAAGGGGGACTTGCAGCACTGACCATAGTCACCAGCACCTCCCCTCACACCCCCCCCCAACACAAACTCCACAGTACCCACCTGGTAGAATGCAATGCCCTCCATCCTAACACAAGATCCCACAAAGCACCACCACCCTGGCTTATGTTGTGTGAAGCACAGGGACACTCTTGGGACTCTTAGCCAAACAACTGCCAGGACAACACTCCCAGCCATCCTGTCAGCACAGCCAGCCCACCCCACAGGGAAGCAGAGTCAAAAGGAAGGAAGCATGGGCATGCTGGGAAGGGGGTGGAGGCAATAGCATGATGGGAGTCGTAGTCACAGACATTGCTCAGCCTCACAACTGGCCCATCAACACCACCCTGAACCATGCTCACATCACAGGGAGTGGAGAAGGACTCACAAGATGGCTGACACTGGCTACTGCTGTGGGGAGCACAAGGCCCTGCTGCCAACTGTGCACCAACAAACAGCAGGACACCACTGACTGACATCCTGAGAGACAACTTACACTCCCTGCAATGCAAGCACGTTCCATGGTGGGATATCTGGCTGGCTGGGTGGGAAGGGGGACTTGCAGCACTGACCATAGTCACCAGCACCTCCCCTCACACCCCCCCAACACAAACTCCACAGTACCCACCTGGTAGAATGCAATGCCCTCCATCCTAACACAAGATCCCACAAAGCACCACCACCCTGGCTTATGTTGTGTGAAGCACAGGGACACTCTTGGGACTCTTAGCCAAACAACTGCCAGGACAACACTCCCAGCCATCCTGTCAGCACAGCCAGCCCACCCCACAGGGAAGCAGAGTCAAAAGGAAGGAAGCATGGGCATGCTGGGAAGGGGGTGGAGGCAATAGCATGATGGGAGTCGTAGTCACAGACATTGCTCAGCCTCACAACTGGCCCATCAACACCACCCTGAACCATGCTCACATCACAGGGAGTGGAGAAGGACTCACAAGATGGCTGACACTGGCTACTGCTGTGGGGAGCACAAGGCCCTGCTGCCAACTGTGCACCAACAAACAGCAGGACACCACTGACTGACATCCTGAGAGACAACTTACACTCCCTGCAATGCAAGCACGTTCCATGGTGGGATATCTGGCTGGCTGGGTGGGAAGGGGGACTTGCAGCACTGACCATAGTCACCAGCACCTCCCCTCACACCCCCCCCCAACACAAACTCCACAGTACCCACCTGGTAGAATGCAATGCCCTCCATCCTAACACAAGATCCCACAAAGCACCACCACCCTGGCTTATGTTGTGTGAAGCACAGGGACACTCTTGGGACTCTTAGCCAAACAACTGCCAGGACAACACTCCCAGCCATCCTGTCAGCACAGCCAGCCCACCCCACAGGGAAGCAGAGTCAAAGGAAGGAAGCATGGGCATGCTGGGAAGGGGGTGGAGGCAATAGCATGATGGGAGTCGTAGTCACAGACATTGCTCAGCCTCACAACTGGCCCATCAACACCACCCTGAACCATGCTCACATCACAGGGAGTGGAGAAGGACTCACAAGATGGCTGACACTGGCTACTGCTGTGGGGAGCACAAGGCCCTGCTGCCAACTGTGCACCAACAAACAGCAGGACACCACTGACTGACATCCTGAGAGACAACTTACACTCCCTGCAATGCAAGCACGTTCCATGGTGGGATAACTGACTGGGTGGGTGGGTGGGTGGGAAGGAGGTCTGGCTGTCAACCAAACACAATCAATGCAGACCATGTTCACACCCCAGAGAATACATAGAAATGCCCAAATAATGCAGGACAATGTGCCACACCAATATCAACCCCTGACTGTGACGACTTAGGACAATACAATGTACAGGCCCGCACCCCGAGGCACAGTCACAACTGTCAGGTGTGTCAACCACTGATGCCTGCAGAAACATGACATACATTGTTTGTGTCTCCCAAAAACAGGTGATGATAGGGACACAGCAGCAGACGCTGAGGAGTCCCAGTCCCAGGCTCAAGAGGATGCCGAGCTCACTGGCGTCGTACAGCCTCTGTCCTCCTCGGACGATGAACAACCTGGCACATCCGGTGCAAGTCAACATGCTGCACCAGCAGGACCACCAGCTGCAGCACCAGCAGGTCCACCAGCTGCACCCCCTGCACCCACCCCTCCAACGACTGTCACCACGAATACCATCCCTGCCGACATGGACAGAATAAGGAACAACACCAGCGCAGTGACCCTGGACCAACCTGGGGCCATGGACACCACCACCACCACCAACCCCCAAGGTGGACCAGGGTTATCTGTGCGTGCAACTGCACACACTGCACATGTCAGCAGGGGTGGTGGGAGGGGTGGGAGACAGAGGTCGCTGCTTGCAGACGTTGCTGGTGTGCATGAAGACCCACAACTGGTACGCATAGCTGATGCGTACCAGTCCAGCACCGGAGAGCTCAGCCAGGTAGTGGGGCTCCTCAGAGACATCAAACAGCAGCAGGCTGCCCATCATGCCCGCTTGGACTCCCACATGTCCCACGTGGAGTCACACATGTCACGTGTGGACTCCCACATGTCACGTGTGGACTCCCACATGACCCGCGTGGAGTCCAAGTGGGATGTACTACATGAGATGACGGCGGTGCACAGGGACATTTTACAATGCCTCCGCCAGATGAACAGCAACCAGTCCACACCTCCCTGTGTGCCAACAACATCTGGTACCGAACAAACTGCAACTGCCACAGGGAGGGAGGAGGACTCTGGCGGAGAGTCCCCTGCACCGCAGCAGCCTGCACTTGAGGGCCCCCCCCCAAGAAGAGGGGTCGTCCGAGGAGGGGAAAGTGAGAGGCTGATGGCCAAGCGCAACTCCCAGGAAGCCTGAACCTGTTCTGGATTTTCGCCTTTGTGCACAGACTGTTCACCCTGTTGATGGCAACACTACTCCCACACATTGCATGGGGAGTACAAGTTGGAACAATGTGTCAGACAACTGTGGCCCCGATACTGGGGATCCTGTCTACCTGGACTTTCTATTCATCTAGGAACTTGGGATTGCAAGATTCATGTACAGCACAATCCATCCTATGCACTATTATCACAATAAACACACTAATACACCATACTTGCCTCTGTCGTGATTCCAACGTGGGTGCTGTTATGGGGATGATGAACTGCAAAATTACACAGTGTATGCGAACTGCAACAGCAAGGACAACACAGGCATGTGAGTACAGGCAACGTGACACATATGAGGGAGACACACCACCAGGGCTACACAACACATACACACCTAGGCCATCTGACTCATTGCCTACACTGATGTTGCCAGGGAAGACGGTGCAATGCACAGACACCACACCCATTCCCAGTTGTAGTCAAGTAGCCCACAGGTGCAGTAAGCAAATGGCAGTCAAATGTGTGACCACAGACAACGCACATCACTAAGTGAAGCACAGGTTTATTACACAGTAGCAACATGCCGTAACCACTACAGATGCAAGGTAACCCCACCTGGTAGCGGGCACACAGTCAACAACTGTAGACAGAAGGAAGTCCATGGGTGTGGCGCACATCACCTGTAGGGACACAACAGCTACCAGCCTGGATGTGCAATCACGTCGTCGGTGGACACAGTTGACCAAACGAATCTGAAAGTACCCTGTGAAGGACAGAAATGACACACAGTCAAAAGCAATGCAGTACAGGACAGAACAGCAAAACTCATGCACAATACATGTTACAAGATACCCACCCAGAACCAAGTTAGCATGTCAACACTGTTGGGGAGTACAGCCCACCTGTCACCACACATCGCAACACACATCCTGTCAAGTAGCCCATGGACACACTCCAACAGCACCAGAGCACCACCCACACATCATGCCAACTCACATCATTCACATGACACCTCAGGATACTCACATTCAGCTAAAGAAGTTGGTGATGAGCTGTGTGCGGACATCACCATCACCATCATCATCATCATCGTCACTGGCATCGTGGTCCAGGCCAGGATCCTCCACAGGTGGCGGATGTTGGTCATCGTCATCCTGGATGAGAGGCAACTCCTTCCGCACTGCCAGGTTGTGGAGCATGCAGCAGACGATGATAATCTTGCACACTTTCGCAGGGGCATATGGGAGGGACCCTCCGGTCTTGTCCAGGCAGCGGAAGCGGCTCTTCAGGAGACCAAAGGTCCGCTCAATCACTCTCCTGGTCCGACCATGTGCCTCATTGTAGCGCATCTGGGCAGGTGTCACAGGGTTCCTGAGGGGTGTCAGCAACCACGGCATGTTGGGGTATCCCGAGTCACCTACGGACAGACAAGTGCACATCAGCTGACTTGGAAAAGTGGGCGGAATACTACAGATCAGATCACACACAATGGCACAAAGTCAGTACACACCGACAAGCCAGGCACGCTGGTTCTGCATCTGTGCCATCAACCTGGGGATGCGACTACTCCTCATCACAAAGGCATCGTGTGCTGAACCAGGGAAACGGGCACACACGTGTGTGATGGTCATGTCTGCAAGACACACCACCAGTGCATTGACCGAGTGGTAGTGCTTGCGGTTCCTGTAGGCCTGCTCCTGGGCCTGTGGTGGTACCAAAGCCACATGTGTCCCATCAATGGAGCCAATTACATGCGGCATCCTCCCCAGGGCATAAAAGTCACTCTTCACGTCAGTGAGTCGTCGCAGTCTAGGGAAATAGATGTACCGGTTCAGGAAGAGCAACATTGCCGCCAAAACATCGCGGAGCACACGGCTGAACATGGTCTGTGACATCCCACCAGCAGACGCCACAGTATGTTGGAAGGTACCGGTGGCAAAGAAGTGTAGGGCTGCCATCACCTTCACCTTGGGGGTCAGCGCTGTAGGATACGGCCGGCCAGGCTGCAAATGTGGGGACAACTGCACTGCAAAATCCTCAATCAGCTGCCTGGTGAAGCGGTACCGTCGGATGCTGTCCCGTTCCACCATCGTTGCCAGGTCTGGGAATGGCCGATGGACAGCAGGAGCCCTGCAGTGCAGAGGAGAAGTAAGCAAGATCGTCAGTCACCCCACATATGCGGCATTGAACACACTCAAGATCCCAACATACATCATCATGAGGCACAACTACATGAAGTGTGCAGTACCGGAACGACATTTATGGTACATACATGGCCAACATCTGTCAACACGGTCCTACAGGTGGCATCAATTTGTCCCTGTTTGGCCCATTGGATATCATGATGCTGTGTCACAGTCACCCCCCAGTGACATGTGAGGACAGATGTGCCCCAGGCACCACAGCTCAACGACAGGCACATTCCCAGGGACCCTGTAATGCCACATGGACACTGGCATCACCTGGAGTATCATGTGTACACCACAACAAAACAAACATGACCCCCACAGGTAGTGGCCACACTTGCCATGGCAGGAGAGCCATGGACGTCTGTGACACACACGCACAACATCAGAGTCCATGCACACACAACGTGGATGTGGAGACTGTCTCCCATTGTGCACATGAAATCAGAGACATTGTAAACACTACATGCACAAAGACTGTGGAGGGCCATCACTATTGTGCCACTGGGACACCCTGGCTCAAACATACCGTCCCACATGGGACTCACGGGGTATGTGACATGACATACACAAACACCACTGTGAAATGTGACCATGGCACATGCACAGATATGAACAGTTGCACATCACAGTGGTCACGTACACGTAACACCCATGATCCTGTCCCCATGAACACGTGCACAGCCTGGGGGTGGCTGCCCACAGGTGACACCCACAGGACAACATGTACACCAACATACACACAATAGGAAATGCAGCCTTACATGCCTTATGATAAGGTTTGGACAGGCTGTCGTGATGTAGGTGTGCCCCTCACTCCCTGGGAGCTATCTGTGGCTGGCATATGTCCATCTGAGACAGGCATGCTGACATATGCCAGTCACATGTACAGTGATGCGTTGTACTGCAATGGACCGATCGGTGCCTCCGGCCGGCCCATTGCATTCAATGTGTGCGGGTACGCGTTGTACCCCTGTGCGCGTTGAACAGCAATGGACCGATCGGTGCCTCCGGCCGGCCCATTGCATTCAATGTGTGCGGGTACGCGTTGTACCCCTGTGCGCGTTGAACAGCAATGGACCGATCGGTGCCTCCGGCCGGCCCATTGCATTCAATGTGTGCGGGTACGCGTTGTACCCCTGTGCGCGTTGTACTGCAATGGACCGATCGGTGCCTCCGGCCGGCCCATTGCATTCAATGTGTGCGGGTACGCGTTGTACCCCTGTGCGCGTTGAACTGCAATGGACCGATCGGTGCCTCCGGCCGGCCCATTGCATTCAATGTGTGCGGGTACGCGTTGTACCCCTGTGCGCGTTGAACAGCAATGGACCGATCGGTGCCTCCGGCCGGCCCATTGCATTCAATGTGTGCGGGTACGCGTTGTACCCCTGTGCGCGTTGTACTGCAATGGACCGATCGGTGCCTCCGGCCGGCCCATTGCATTCAATGTGTGCGGGTACGCGTTGTACCCCTGTGCGCGTTGAACAGCAATGGACCGATCGGTGCCTCCGGCCGGCCCATTGCATTCAATGTGTGCGGGTACGCGTTGTACCCATGTGCGCGTTGTACTGCAATGGACCGATCGGTGCCTCCGGCCGGCCCATTGCATTCAATGTGCGCGGTACGCGTTGTACCCCTGTGCGCGTTGAACAGCAATGGACCGATCGGTGCCTCCGGCCGGCCCATTGCTTTCAATGTGTGCGGGTACGCGTTGTACCCCTGTGCGCGTTGAACAGCAATGGACCGATCGGTGCGCACCCATTGACAATGGGCTTGCCTGGCAACGGACGCGTTTTCGAATATTCGAACGAGTCGGTTGCTGGAAAATCAGTTGGTCACCCACAACAATGTTGCAAAATCATGTATGTCATGAAGTTGAAGATTTGAAGGATGCTGTGGGCGTGTTTTGGTGCTGCTATTCCATGGATTGGCCAGATTCAGAAGATGCAAACGACTTGGACCTATCACTTTGGACACAAGGGACAGTATCTGCCTCTCCAGCACATATATATTGCTGCATGTTCCCCTGAGAGCCCACTTGCCTGCACTACATGCTCCAGGACGACATCTGCCACTGCACTGCTGCTGTCTCTGCCCCTCTGGACCCTGCAATGGCACGTACTGTGGAGAGAGCCCCAGCCTTCAGCCTTGAAGAGAACCAGGCCCTGCTGGACAGCCTACTTCCACAGTACAGCAAGCTGTATGGGACACCAGGGGAGCAGGTGAGTGTTCTGTGCACTGCCTTTCTGAATGTGCATTTTGTCTGACTAGCAAGGCTGAGAGTCAGCACACCACTGGCTAGCAGGCTCACTGAGTAGTTGTCACCCCCCATAGTGTGTAGTGACTTGCACTGGACAGGTATGGTGCAGTGACAGTGCTTCTGAACAGGGTTTTACTCCCCATGCTATGATACCATGTAGTGACTTCTGGAAAACTGTCCATGGGCAGCCGTGCACTGCCTGGGTACACCATGTGCCCCTGTGATTGCGACATGTATATGCAACTGTGTCATGCACGGATATGTTGCATGTGTAGTAATGTCCTTATCACTTTGTCATCCTGACAGGCTTCTGCCCATCGGAAGCATGAGATCTGGAAGGACATCGTCCGGGCTGTCCGGTCCGTGGGGGTCTACAAGCGCCGGATCCGCAACTGCCAAAAGAGGTGGCAGGACCTTCGGGGCTGGACCCGGAGGATTGCACGGGTCCAGCTGAAGCTGTCGCCTCCTCGCAGGAGGGGCGGAACACGGACCCTGACCCCCACATGCTCAGGATCCTGGCGGTGGTCTTTCCAGACCTGGATGGGCAGCTGAAGGCCAGAGAGCAGCAAGGAGGGGGTGAGTCAAAGACTGCACTGTGTACTCTGTCTAACATGTTATGTGCCCTCCTCGGGCCAGGTTGAACTGCCACAGTACAGCAGTCATGTTGTCCAGGAGCCATGTCCCTCTATTGTGCACTGCCCACTCCTCATCTGATACCCAGGTGTGGCCCTTACATGCAGGGAATTCTGTCACTTAGGACTGTGTCCTTGCAGTTTGCTTGACTCAAGGTGGGAGACAGCATCTGTTTCCCTGACTCTGTGGTGGGCATCATGGGTGGGTCCATTGCTTACACAATGCCTGTATTCTGACATGTATTCAGCGTGTTACTTTGATCTGTGGTCCAATTGCTGAGCTGATCCACCACATGTGGCTGGGGTACCTGGCACACACCCATGCTGCGGGTGGGAACAATGTTTGGGCCCCAGGAGTATGTATATGACGTGTGTCACACATACTTAGCCAGCTGCCTACAGTCCAGGGCTCATCCCTCATTCATGTGGGGCTGGACAGTCATGCCTACTCCAGGCCATACAATACACTCTGTACTCCCACTCCCGTGTATCAGAGGACACATTGTGCACAGTGATTTGCCCCTCAGGTGTCTGCCTCTGTGTCAGTGTGCTGTGGATTAGTCGCCAGGACTGCTGTGGAGTTTCTTGGTAGGGGCTCAGCATGCCACTGGAGATGTGACCATAGGAGACGATACTTGTGTGACACATAGGTGTCTGATCAGCTGCCCATGCAGACTGGGGCATGTAAATGTGAAGTTCAGGCAGCTGTTCCCCATGCACAGCAGAGTGTGAGGGGCTCAGGTTCAGAGGGTAGTGTCACAGGTCTCCCATATGTCCAATAGGTATGACCTGGACAGATGAGGGTTAAGAGGATGTGTTGTGGGGGGATGTACATGTGCACTTGTGCAGCTCCAGGACTTGCATTCCCCATGACCTACTATTGTGACACAGTGCAGAGTGTTGTTGTCTGGTTGCAAAGTCATACATCACTGAGACAGTGATGTATGACTTTGCAGTCATGCCTCCGCCATGGCATGTGTCTACTGATTGGTGATCCTGCAGGGGAGTGACATGTGCTACATGCACACCATAGTGGCGCTGGCTATCAGGACATGGGTGCATCATGGTGTCTGTCGCTGGTATGCATCACATGCATTTCCTATTTGACTCTGGGCATCCCTTACATCCGTAAACCTGTACTGACTCAGTGGCAAGAGCTGTGATGTGTCCACACCGTGTTCTCTGCACTGTCCAACTACTGTGTACTTGGTGCATGTGTCAACACTGGGGTGTTGCAATCCAACAGACACCAGACAGATGGGTGCAAGGCCATGTGGGATGTGAGTGCCATGCTTGGCATCAGACTGACAATTGACTTCTCCTGTTCAATTAGTGCACTTTTAGCAATGTACAACTAATGATGCCAGGGCTTGCTCTGTGATGTGCTGTGCTCACAGTGGTGTGTGCGTTATGTGCAGGTGACTGATGTCTGTCTGTTTCCCCATTGTTTGCAGATACATCCACGGCCACGGAAGGGGACAGCTCCACGGACCAGGAGGAGCCGGAGAGCCAGACTGGGTCAGCAGCCGAGGAGTGGTCGGAGGGACCCAGTGGCACGGAGGGCGAGGGGAGCCACACCGAGGAGTCCTCAGCAGCATCCACCTCAGCTGAGGACCAGAGCAACTCGGAGGATGACTCCCTTGTGGAGGCGGGTGTCAGCAGCCACCACACCCCAGCTAGTGTTGCTGTCCCCGCCACCACCAGCACCACCACCGCCCTCCCATCGGCTCCCATTCCCCAGGTCCGTGGAGGCTCCCATGTCCGGGAGCGTGTCTCCTTTGGGCCAGGCACCGCACCCCCTGCCCCTGTGTCCCCTGCTGCCCTGAGTGAGGAGTCTGTGTACCTCCTTCGCCAGCTCCATGTAGGGCAGACAGCCATGCTGAGTGTCCTCCATGCGCACACCGCGCTGTTGACTCAGCTGGTGTCGTTCATGGAGGGCATCTCATCGGGCATGTCTGACCTACAGAGGGGCAATAGGTCCATGGACTCCTCCCTGACGGCAGCAGTGTCCCTCCTCAAACGGTCCCTCACCCCTCCTGCCTCTGCTCCATCCACACTCCCCAGCACCTTACCCATCCCAGGCACACACACACTGGCACACACCAGCACACACACATCCAGCACACTGACACACACGCCAATGACAAAACGCACACGCAAGCACATTCAGGGGACTGAAGCCAGACTCACAGGGGATGGGGCCCTGGAACACACACACGCATCCACATGCACTGCGCAGTCCTCAGTTCCCTCTCCCTCCAAAGCACCCTCCCTTGCCTCACCTGCAACCCCAAAGTCACAGCAGCTCTTCCTCTGTGACCTCGGCCTCTTCCCCACCGATGAAGCTGCTCCAGCATCCCGGGGGAAGAGGAAGCCCACCCACACGGAGCAGAGTGCCCCTCGCCCCCGGACACCCTCCCCCAGGCGCAGACGGACTGAGGCCCCCACCCGCAAGTCCCCCCGGAGTGCTAAGAGCAAGACCCCGCCACCGCCCTGCAGCTCAGGCACAAGGTCTCCGTCCTCCATCCCTCAGGCCCCCACTGCACAGGTGCCCCCACCACACCCTGCCCCAGGTTCCCCCACCCACAGATATACCATCCCCAAGATGCTCCGGCCTTCTCCCCTGCCACTTGCTCTCCCAGCACCACACCCCCGCTGCGCTTGTCTGTGCCACTGATGTGGTGAGGGTGTCCCCCCCTCTGTCCAACCCACCTTGCCTGTTCCCCATTCTCCTCCCCTGGAGGTAGGCACTGCAGTGGAGTCCACTACCGCCCTGTCTGACTTGGGCACTGCAGTGGCGGACCTGTCCACCCCATCTGCAGGGTCCACTGCAGTTGTGCCGGCACCCACGACATCTGTGTCATGCCCCCCAGTTGTGCCGGCACACACCATGTCAGACACCTCCACTGCAGTTGTCAGTGGCTCTCCAGCACCCACCACCCCTTCCCTGACTCCCCTGGTGAGCCCTGATCCTGTCCCTGCGGTGCCTGGCCTGCCCCCCGGTTGCCCCTCCTAGTGGATTGTCCCTGGTATTGTGCAGGCATGCGTAGGGTGACATCTGCCAGTGTCACCCTGTTTGAACTTTGACAATGGACTGGCCATTGGCCTTTGCTCTTTTTCAGGACTTCGTTTGGCCTCAACACATATGCTGAATAAAGCAACTTTCTTTTCTCTAGTGCTCATGCTTCAGATGTACATGTTGTTGGTGCAGCTAACCATGCCCTTGCTGCAGTGATGGTGATATCTGGTCTCATGATTATGAAGTGTTACTGTGCAGGAACCCATGTGGTCCAGGGGGAATGTGTCCTATCATGTGGTGTATCCATGTCATCAATAGCAGCATCTGAGGGTGTCATGTGTTCAGTATTTGGCAATGGGTTTCCTACTTACATTGGCAATTTCATATCTGTGGCTTCCACCCCTGCACATCTGTTGTGCCTGCCATCGTTGCATTTGTCTACTTCCCTGACCGTGTTGCCATCTCCAGTGGACATGCAGGTTTGGGCATCAATGGGGAGGGACTCATCCGTGTAGTCAGTGCAACATTGCTATACAAGTGTGTTGGATCTGTGCTGATGATTCCGTTGGCACATCCATGACCAGGCTGATGTGATGGGAGCCCTCATTTGGTGCTAATTGTTGATTGTGTGACCAAGTGCTCAGCTGACATGATGGGGCCCTACTGAGGCAACATATGGCACAGCTTTCCTCACACAGGAGTGGAGTCCCCTCATGGCAGTGTGTACACGTGTGACATTGCCTGCGCCCAAGGTGTGTGTTGTATGTGCATGTCTGTGTGTTCACTTCCATTCATCTGCGCATGCTGTGATCCCTAGTGTTGTACCTGTTTGTGATGCTTGCTGACTTGAGCTATGTTCCCCCAAAGTCTTCTCCCTGTGTTCTCTGTGATGTGGGTGCATGGCACATTACTGGTCATCAGGGTGTCACCCATAGGTGTGTTTGCTGTCAGGGCAGAGTTTGTGTGCTGACGCAGATGGGTCACAGTCAGGTTTCCCTTTGGCACTTGTTGTTTGCCCCTGTCATGTGATTTCCAGTTTGTGTTATCTTTCAGTGATTGTGACACGTTGTGTGTGTGACTGCTGGCACTCCTTAGGGTCCGGGCTGCAATGTTGGTTGTTGTCTATGTGTGTTCTTTGTGGGTGACCTTGGCTTCTTCATTGGTGTGTGACTGTGGCTGGGATCCCATTGGTCGGTGTGGTATTGCCGTCATGTCCATGTACAGCGTAGTGTGCAGTGTGTCAGACATTCAGGAGTCTTGTTGAGTGTCCATGTGTGATGTGTTTCTACACCTTGGTTCCCACCCACCACCCTGGAATAGTAATGGGTGCATGTGCAATGTCACCAGTGCATGTGTACTTCACTGCTGCACATTGTTGGAGGTCGAGGGGTGTGGTGTTGAGTGTGTGCAGATGAGAGTTGTTGCCCGGCTAGTCCCCTGCCTCCATGTTGGCCTTGGCTTACTGGCCATGCTGATTGATTTGTGCTTGTGTAGGTGTGATGGTAGTTAGTTGCTCAGGACACCTGACTGTGGTTCACAGTGTGAACGACATTTAGCTTTGTCATCACAGTGGTATTTTTCTTCAGCCCAGGGTCACCACATTGTGGGGGCCCTGGGGGTGGTGCTGTGGTGTGTCTGTGACTTGCTGTGTCAGTTGTTGTTCCTACGTGCCTGTGTGACATGTGTGTTTTGTGCTCCCTCTCACCTGTCAATGCCTGCTTGCCCACATAGGGGATTTGGATCCATGAGTTACCTTAGTGTGGCAGTGTATGCACATCTGTATGATTGGTATTCAGCTCTCCTCATGTGTTGTGTTGTTGCCTGGGGACAATGGCACCCCCACCCCTCACCTGCTGTGTATGATGACAGTGTTGGTCTGCCTGTTTGTGTTTGTGCATCTGCACCACTGCATTGGCATATCTTGGGTGTGCCATTGGCTGTATGTTGTTTGGTGTGTTTCCCCTGCTGTCCCTGGGACTCCTAGGTCATCGGTCAGCACAGTGATCATGGTTTGTGTGTCCCATTGCTGCCATGGTATGGTATCTGTTCACCTCACATCTGCTGTCTCCACAGGGTATCTGCATTTGTGTGCCCATTGGTGCAAATATGTGGTTCTGCATTCTGATGGTCACTTCTGTCATTGTGTCATTGATGACTGTTGACGGTCTCAGCCACCATGGGTGTTGTTTGTCTGCACATGGCCAAAGGAATGTTTCATTTGCACTGCAGTATTTGGCTCCCCCAATTTATGTTGCAATGGGACACATACACTACTTTGCCACAGATGAGTTTTTGGTTCTGTGACCAGGAATGATCCATGCAGTTTGGCAGTTGCAGCTCTTTCTTTGTCAACAATTACCTTTTGGTCACTGTGATGATGAGGGTGTAGACCCCATTGCCACAATGGTCAAAATGTGCTTCAGCTGTGGACCCCACACTTGCCTTTTGGTCACTGTGATGATGGGGGTTTAGACCCCATTGCCACAATGGTCAAACTGTGCTTCAGCTATGGACCCCACACTTACCTTTTGGTCACTGTGATGATGGGGGTTTAGACCCCATTGCCACAATGGTCAAAATGTGCTTCAGCTATGGACCCCACACTTGCCTTTTGGTCACTGTGATGATGGGGGTTTAGACCCCATTGCCACAATGGTCGAAATGTGCTTCAGCTATGGACCCCACACTTGCCTTTTGGTCACTGTGATGATGGGGGTTTAGGCCCCATTGCCACAATGGTCATGGGCTGCTTGCATTGTGGGTGCCACACACATATATGTGTGGCACATGTGCTAGGGGGTCACATTGTATGTTCAATGTCATGTTCGGTGTTGTAGGCATTTGACACAGCCTGCTCACACGCTTGTCATGGTGGTGGGGGGATGTCTTAATCTTGCATTCCCTAGGTTGTGGTGTGCTTGTTGTGTCATGCATTGTCCATCCTATGAGTGGGGGTGGTAGTAGTGGTAGGCATCCAGCCCCCCTGGCTAAGGGTGGTAGTAGTGGTGGGCATCCTGCCCCCTGGGTGAGGGTGGTAGTAGTGGTAGGCATCCTGCCCCCCTGGTTGAGGGTGGTAGTAGTGGTAGGCATCCAGCCCCCCTGGCTAAGGGTGGTAGTAGTGGTAGGCATCCAGCCCCCTGGCTAAGGGTGGTAGTAGTGGTGGGCATCCTGCCCCCTGGGTGAGGGTGGTAGTAGTGGTGGGCATCCTGCCCCCCTGGGTGAGGGTGGTAGTAGTGGTAGGCATCCTGCCCCCTGGGTGGGGGTGGTAGTAGTGGTGGGCATCCTGCCCCCTGGGTGAGGGTGGTAGTAGTGGTAGGCATCCTGCCCCCTGGGTGGGGGTGGTAGTAGTGGTAGGCATCCAGCCCCCCTGGCTAAGGGTGGTGGTAGGCATCCAGCCCGCCCTGGGTGAGGGTGGTAGTAGTGGTAGGCATCCAGCCCCCCTGGCTAAGGGTGGTAGTGGTGGTGGGCATCTGGCACCCCCTGGCTAAGGGTGGTAGTAGTGGTGGGCATCCTGCCCCCTGGGTGAGGGTGGTAGTAGTGGTAGGCATCCTGCCCCCTGGTTGAGGGTGGTAGTAGTGGTAGGCATCCAGCCCCCCTGGCTAAGGGTGGTGGTAGGCATCCAGCCCCCTGGCTAAGGGTGGTAGTAGTGGTGGGCATCCTGCCCCCTGGGTGAGGGTGGTAGTAGTGGTAGGCATCCTGCCCCCTGGTTGAGGGTGGTAGTAGTGGTAGGCATCCAGCCCCCCTGGCTAAGGGTGGTAGTAGTGGTAGGCATCCAGCCCCCTGGCTAAGGGTGGTAGTAGTGGTGGGCATCCTGCCCCCTGGGTGAGGGTGGTAGTAGTGGTGGGCATCCTGCCCCCCTGGGTGAGGGTGGTAGTAGTGGTAGGCATCCTGCCCCCTGGCTAAGGGTGGTAGTAGTGGTGGGCATCCTGCCCCCCTGGGTGAGGGTGGTAGTAGTGGTAGGCATCCTGCCCCCTGGCTAAGGGTGGTAGTAGTGGTGGGCATCCTGCCCCCTGGGTGAGGGTGGTAGTAGTGGTGGGCATCCTGCCCCCCTGGCTAAGGGTGGTAGTAGTGGTGGGCATCCTGCCCCCCTGGGTGAGGGTGGTAGTAGTGGTAGGCATCCTGCCCCCTGGGTGGGGGTGGTAGTAGTGGTGGGCATCCTGCCCCCTGGCTAAGGGTGGTAGTAGTGGTGGGCATCCTGCCCCCCTGGGTGAGGGTGGTAGTAGTGGTAGGCATCCTGCCCCCCTGGTTGAGGGTGGTAGTAGTGGTAGGCATCCAGCCCCCTGGCTAAGGGTGGTGGTAGGCATCCAGCCCCCCTGGCTAAGGGTGGTAGTAGTGGTGGGCATCCTGCCCCCTGGCTAAGGGTGGTAGTAGTGGTGGGCATCCTGCCCCCCTGGGTGAGGGTGGTAGTAGTGGTGGGCATCCTGCCCCCCTGGGTGAGGGTGGTAGTAGTGGTAGGCATCCTGCCCCCCTGGGTGGGGGTGGTAGTAGTGGTAGGCATCCAGCCCCCTGGCTAAGGGTGGTGGTAGGCATCCAGCCCCCTGGCTAAGGGTGGTAGTAGTGGTGGGCATCCTGCCCCCTGGCTAAGGGTGGTAGTAGTGGTGGGCATCCTGCCCCCTGGGTGAGGGTGGTAGTAGTGGTGGGCATCCTGCCCCCTGGGTGAGGGTGGTAGTAGTGGTAGGCATCCTGCCCCCTGGGTGGGGGTGGTAGTAGTGGTAGGCATCCAGCCCCCCTGGCTAAGGGTGGTGGTAGGCATCCAGCCCCCCTGGCTAAGGGTGGTAGTAGTGGTGGGCATCCTGCCCCCTGGGTGAGGGTGGTAGTAGTGGTAGGCATCCTGCCCCCTGGGTGGGGGTGGTAGTAGTGGTGGGCATCCTGCCCCCCTGGGTGAGGGTGGTAGTAGTGGTAGGCATCCAGCCCCCTGGTTGAGGGTGGTAGTAGTGGTAGGCATCCAGCCCCCTGGGTGGGGGTGGTAGTAGTGGTGGGCATCCTGCCCCCCTGGCTAAGGGTGGTAGTAGTGGTAGGCATCCAGCCCCCCTGGCTAAGGGTGGTGGTAGGCATCCAGCCCGCCCTGGGTGAGGGTGGTAGTAGTGGTAGGCATCCAGCCCCCCTGGCTAAGGGTGGTAGTGGTGGTGGGCATCTGGCACCCCCTGGCTAAGGGTGGTTGTGGTGGTTGGCATCCAGCCCCCCTGGGTTGGGGTGGTGGCGCGCATTCAGGCCCCTGTGTGCATATGTGGCATTGGTGATGGGCATCCCGCCCCTATGGTGCTGCTGTTGCTGGTGTAAGTATATTCAGATTCCCAGTGTATGTGTGTGATGTGTCGTGTACGTGTTGTATGTGTTTTGTGGTTGGTGTCTGACTTACCTTCTGCGCCGTACGCGTCCGTGCCTGTTCCGGTAGTAGATGTAGAATATTGGTATGATCGGGACGAAGGGATTCATGGTTGGTTCGTGTCGTTCGTCCTTCTCGTTGCTTCGCGTCGTCCTCGTCGCTTGGCTTCGTCCTCGTCGCCTCGCGTCGTCCTCGTCGGTGCTGTGTTCGTCTCGTAGCCGTGGATCGTGTTGTGGCGCGATTCGGAGCTTATGTGCGCCTCTCCCGGATGCTTTGACGTGCCGTGCGTAGCGACGGGTTCGGCGCGTACGGAAAGCGCATCGTACTTGTCCGGCCGGACGGGCCTGCATTTTCCCTTCCGTGCGACTCGATTCGGCGTTTCCGGATTCGCCTCGGTCGGAGAACAGGACCTGGTTTGGGTGAGTACGGCTCGGCCGGGATTTTTGCTGTTGTGCGCATCGTACTTGCTCGTTCGGTGTGCTGTACGGATCGGTCGGGAAACTGGCTTTCGCATGGCTTTTTTCCCGACCGAATAGTATTGGGTGCGCCTCCGACCGAGATCGGAATCGGCCCCTAAGTGTGGAAGAATACTGCAGAGGAATACTCTAGCATTCGAACCTTCAATTTTTTCCGGAAAACCAAAAAAACGAACATTATCCCTCCTGTTTCGATCTTCTAAGTCAATCAGTTTACTACGAAGAAATAGCAGTTCTTGGTCTCTGCTTTGTACTGATTCTAGACGCTCTTTCACAACTGTTAGTCTATGATCAAGCCCTTCTGCTTTTGCGTGAAAGCCAGCAAGATCTGCTCATATTGATTTGGCTTCTGCTGCTAAGGAGGATATATTTGAATCCATTCCTTCTAGTCGTCGGCTGACAGCAGAAATTTCTTGCAGTATACGGTCCATAGTTTCTCCTTGAGTGTTTGTATTAATCTGTGATGAGCCTTCTGTTGTAGAAGGGGTAGGTTTTTTAAACATATTCCGTGACTGTTTGAGTACATCCGCAAAAAGGGGTTGTTTAGAAGTTTTACTTCCGTGCTTGGCAGTAGACATTCGACCCCCTTTTTGGTTTAAAGAAGTCATGAAGTAATGTGTTGGATCAATAAGTTAATGCAGAGAGGCAAAGCGACGACAAAACTGCGAAATGATCCAATTTAGAAAATGATGTTGAATACTTTTGTTGTTAGTGTGAAGTTCTGGCAGGAATATTATACTCTTGTACAATCCCTTCCTCTGACAAAATATCTTCGTGTGTATTTGAGCGTAGAGCAGTTTCAATGGTTTATCTCACATCTTCCATTTCAGATATTAGAGATTTCCACTCTGCTATTTACTTAAGGGGGTTTGATTTATACTTGTCACATGTAATTTATCGTTTTAATGTGGCAGTCTCTCAAAATTTCAATTCTATTCTTAATAGCTGCCTTTTGAACAACTTGCCAGGTTTCAGGTTATAATTCTGAAACTTTTGAGGGTTTTAGAGAGATTATAGGTGATGACGACAGGTGCTTGTAACAGTTCTCTTTAAGGAGGTCTGAAGACAGTATTAACGTCTCCTAAACTGAAGCAGCCTTTTAAACAATGACTGCGTATGTAAGCCAAAAGGTTTCTCCTGGGCACTTCGATAATCTGGCAAAATTTAAGAGCTAAAGTGTGAAATAGTAACAATATAGCTGCATATTTCAACTATGCCATAATGTCCGTTGCTCGCTGTTCACTCATCCCACATGGAGCTATAAATTTTGCCAGCAAAAGTGAAGTTTTAATATATTCACTTCACCAAAATTTCAAGCTCAACTGCGTGGGAAAGGACAGGGAGTTTTGGGAGTTAGTCAGAAAGAAAATGAAGGCGCGCTATTTAAAATAGTAAAATATTATTTATCTTCAGAGGCGGCATCACACTTTAATTGTCGAAGGTTTGCACAGCGATTATAACACTCACCGCCTCAGAGCTGTGTGCGCAGGCTACTCTGACTCCTCTGTGGAATTCAGGCTTTAAAAGGAAAGAAACCGTCCAGAAGCAGCGCTGTCATTGTTGAGGGAATGCCTTCTGGCGCACATGTGAAAGTGCGTGCGTCACAGGGAAGCCGGGGACTCAGCTGGAGGCAATGGAATGCTGGGGGCGGGAACTTTCGGAACTCGAGAGCCGGGGCTGCAGGCCTAAAGTCTCACATAATACGGAGCTCCCGCTGCTCATTAACCATGTCGTCAACGCTTCAAAAAGTCAGCCCATCTGCTTCCCCGGCCCGTCAAAACTCCCATCACGCAAATATCTCTCCGCAAGCCGTGCGAAAATGGTCTCCGTCTCTGTCCGAGGCCCCCCCGCAGCGGAGCCGACATGTCAGGCGGCCATCCTCGTCTGCGGCCAGACCACACCCCGTTGTTCACTGTTTTGTGCTCAAGGAGCTCTCTTATGTGTTAATGGCAGGATTATTTACTGTTTGATCCTAGAAACGCTACTAATCTTGTATAGGTGGAGTTTTAACCAAGTATTACTCATGATTCCATGCCAAGTACACTCCTAGTAAATTTTTCTTTTTCATCTGAATATCTCTAGGGGCAGAAGGGATTGGTTTATTTTCTGATGTCACTGCAGTGTATTTCTAAATTATACCACTGAGCCAAACAACAATGTTCTCTTCTTCACCCCATCTTCTTTCTTTTCAGTTTCTTCGCTTTTACTCTTTCTTTACATTTCCATTATATTTCTTTTATTCACTTTTTCTGTTATCTGATCTGCCGTTGCTATCTTGTTTCTGTCTTGATTTCTCACTCTCTTTTTATTGACTCGGTTTTATTTATTTCCTAGTTGCTTTCCATTTTCTCTCCCTATTAGTTTCACTTTTCCTAGTTTTCACTGGGTCCTGGGTCTCTATTTTTCCTATATATCTATACATCAGATCTTTATCGAAGATTTATATTTAAACTCCCCCCAAGTAAAAAGGAGTTTGTCCTTGCTTTGGGGATAATATATAAAAAAAGCTTTATCACCAGCTCTTATTTTTTTGGATGGGAAAAGAACAAAAGGGAATGCTGAGTAGGAACACAGTGTTGCCACTGTCTCACAGATAATCTACAAGAGAGCCATAGCGCCTATGAAGGATCAAGGTCAGTGCTGTACGCAAGAATAGATGAGGAAATGTGTCCCTTAAGATAAGATTCAAAACAGCATGTGAAATAGTAGTCAATAAATAAATATTGACTCAAAAATGAGTTTGAGAATCAGTAAATTAGGAAAGCCATGAATGTTTATTAATGCAGATAAAGTGCAGTACAGAAGATAAACATATATTTAGTCTCAATATATCAGTCTTAAGGTTGAGAAATTAATTTCCATAAAGGTTCTTTGCATTTACCTAGATGCAGCAGTGAGCAAAATCTGAAAATCAGAGTACGTCCAATACATGCCGCAAATCAAAAGAAAATAAGGCAGCGTCACTAGAGGCTCAGAAAAGAGTCTGGCTCGTCCCCCAAAAATACGTCTTTTTATGGGCAAACTCACCATAGCAAGTAATGGAAATGCCACACTTAGAATGGGGTGAGCAAATGTAACAATACAACAACCAATCGAATTACAGCATTATGAAACGTCATGTAATACCACTATCCTAGCACTAACCCCAATTGCATATTAATAAGTCCCCTACTGACCTAATGTCATCAGAGGTGTCAGAACAAGTCTAGTTACATTAACAATGAAAAGCCCCATCAATGAATTGCCAACAGAGAGTGAGCAGAAAGAGCCTTGAAAAGTATCTTAAGGTATCCTCTGGAGTTCTTTAAGGACAACAAAGAGTGCATATTCTGCTGCGTGCGGTATCAATGAGAAACATAAACACACAATGAATATTATGAATCAGCCGTAGAAATTCAAAATGGATTTGATGCCTAGTTGGTGCCTCCTTTTGGCATAGACCAGAAAAACATGGTTCTGTACAACACAACATTATTGTTTCAATCGCCATTGACTCCTGTTAATAGGCAAAAATGAAAATAGCTACAACAGGAAAATCATGTAAATCTAGACTGCAGGAAAGCAGGTTTGACTTGAGCACTGCTGAATGACATAAAAACATGTAAATAGGGATGGGATGCTATACATATCAGATGCATATTTGGTAATATGTTTTTTGATGCAAAAGGCCAACAATAAATCTAAAGGCAGAGTTTACAAAGAGTTGTAATTTTGCCATTGAAAATTTGAGCAAGTTGAAGTACAGTGTGTTCACCGAGTCAAACAGGAATTTGCAAACTGTCTAGACTTCCATTTTATTACAATAAATGGAATTAAGACTAGAAGAATTTTCAGTAAAAACTTTAACAAATGAAGCATACAGATTTTTAGATCTTGCCCAAAGACAGCTTTAGATGTCTGTTGATCAGGCCTACCTTTTTCCATCATTTTAAGTACACATAGAGTGGGCAGTAGGCCAGTCCCTTGCTTATGACTTTTGTTGTCCATCGCACTTCCCTACTCCTGATTTCATAGTTTTTTTCTCTATTCTTCTGTTTGTTTTAAACAGGAGCATTTCAGTTTCACAGAATTGTAATTGATTGATGGGTCAATTGACTACTGATATTAGATCTTGCATGCAGTACATGTGAGGGACTATTTTGTCTCCCTCATTTTCTCTCCAAACTCTCCTTTCCCCATCTTATTGACCCCCTTCCATATCCCAACCATCAAACAGCAGTCCGTGGCCTCTCCCAGCCACCTCTCTTGTTCCCACTAACCCCTCACAAATTTTTGTCTGGCTGAACATTATAGGAAGGCTGTCATCCTAAAATTAAATTTTTTGACCATTTTAAGATGGCCACTCACATATCTGCATATGCAAACATGCACATTCGACATCTTTTTTTTTTCTTTTCTATTTTTATAAAATCTCATTCAAAGATGGCTACAGCGGATGAGCCCACATCCATGGTGGCCATCTTTCAACAGGATTCAAAAAAATAAAATGCTTTCAAAGATGGCTGCTGTCCATACATTCATGGCAGCCATCTTTGAACGGAATTTGTAAAAATAAAATATGCATTCAAAGATGGCTGCAAAAGATGCGCTCACATCCAGTTGGCCTTGACTACCATGGCTATGCACCCATTTGCTGTGGCTATCTATCATAGAACATAGAACAGAAAGCATTGGCAAAGCCAATGAGTTGCACAACTGAGACCTATTGCCTTTGCAATTGCTTGTTTTCTTTGAGGTTTATAGGCCTTTATTAAGTATGAAGTGAAATGTTTCGACTGATGATACCAGGATTTGAAGATGTCCTATCTCGCAAGGAGGAGTCTGACCAAAAAGCGGTAGCCCCCAAGTACCGAAAGCACAGTTTTGTTGCTGTTGAGTCTCACTGCGCCCATCCAGTTAGCAACATCAACCAAATACTGCTTGAATACTGCTCAGCAAAGCCAAGGTCAATCATCCATCCAGCCAATGAGCTATGTATCATCCTGAAGGCAAAAACTAAAAAGTCAAAGAATCTGATCAAAAACACAAAGGGTTGTTTCAGGCTGACGTTTCGCTTGCTTTCATTATTAAAGCCACGCAAGAGCACTGCCTTTTGCCCCATCCAAAAATTGTCTTTGCAAAAGTATACTGTGAGAAATAACATCAAAGGCTATCAGCAAATCAAAAATAACTAAGCCAACACAACTGCGTTTGTCCATTATCATGTGCAGGGCATACCAAAATTCTTCCAGGCTCATGTAAGGGATAATATCTATCCGGAGATTTGTCTAGAATATTGTTGTGTTCCAGATAATTAAATAATTCACCATTCATTGATGTTGCCCACACACCATTGGCATAGTGCAGCAACAGGCATCTTGGTGCTATCCATTAGTGATAGATCTTGGCTTACTGGGGGTAGCCATGGCATAGCAGTGCCCACCCATGGCACTGAAACCCCTGGAATAATGTTGTTAATGCTTGGCATAATGTTGGTATCTATGCTGAATGACGTTCCTCGATTTAAGGTTGATCATTGTGTGAAGGCAGTAATTCCTGGTCGACTGAGAATTTCTATACCATGATGAGGCCTAATCTTGGAATGTTTGTGGTATATTTAATTTATTTCCATTTTATTATTTTTATTTTTTTGTAAAGTGCTTAAAGTGCTGCTTTCCACCACATGGTAGTTGCAGAGTACCAGGTATATTGGTAATTCTTGGCATATTGTGGGCATACATAGCTTGAGATGGTGAGGTGATGATGCATGTGCATGTAAAGCAGATTTTATCCCTGTTTTGCAGGAGTATAGTTGAGTCCTAGATGACACTTCTGTCACAACCCACCTACCTGGATCCCAGGTGATTCCAATGGGGCGGTGATGCTAGTTCCCGAATCCTCTTGAGACATTACCTCGGTTTACAGATAGAGACATTGCTCAGGTGGCAAATCCCAGGGGGAAGAGGGTTGGGATGGAGAGAGCGTGTGGAGTCATAAAGATACTGTGGCTTGTCTACTTAACCACAACACTGCAGCAGGCATTCACACCAGTCTGATGGATGGTACTGGCAGATATGTTGTCTGTAAACAAACAAATAATAAGTCTTTAGTCTAGTATTAGCTATATCTTTTAAGGTATCACCTCACAAAAGCTTTTTACATCTCAACTAACGTTTTGTTTTGTTGACAGTTGTTTTTAGATAGTCCATAGAGGTTCCTTCTTCAAAGTTTCGAAACTGTATTGAGTATGATTTCAGCATCAAAAAGCTAATTTGGTTGGGGTTAGCTTCACCCCAGTCCTTTCTGGCAGAGCCCTGCCAACAGAATGTACAAGTTGAACACAAACACTGGTTACCTTGCCTAAAAGCACGATGTTGTGACTGAGCTCAGCGCGTAGCGAAATCAAGTCTGTTAATGCGTCTCTCCTTTTCTTTTTTTCCATCCAGGTGCGAGACTGATGCAGGACGTCCATTGCGGTGAGGTCAAAGTGGAAGGAAAAAGGGTGGTGGCAAGAGAGACTCCTGGAAGCCGGGAAACAGGTAAGTGGCAGGTGAAGAGGATAAGCAAAAGGGAGGAGTATGGCTGGTATTTAAATAAGACTGCTTTAGAACTTTCATAAAGGTCACATTCTAATTGTTTGTAACAAGGAACAGGTGCAAATAGTTACCTTGACGAGACTGCCTTCTAGAAGGTGCTTTAGAATGTTCATAAAGGACGCATTCTAATTGCTTATAGCAAGGAACAGGTGCAGGGGATTCATTTGATGAGGGCTGTCTAATGGAAGGTTCACGTTGAGGTCATCTATGCCGTTGCTTGATGCTTAATCTGGTGGGTGTTCTGGATGTTTCTGTGGCGCCTGAAACCTGACCTTGCATATGCATGGTAAAACATTTGTAAAAGCTATTAAGCCTTTATCAAACAAACCGGGGAACACCAGCTGCAGCTAGCTATTACCAACTGCATGTAATATGGGCAAAAGTTAGGTTACAAGATTTTTGTTCATTTGTAAGAGTTGGGAGGAATGATATGAGTCATGCCAGTATATTGTGATAGTGAAGAGAGGTGAGGTATAGCAGGAATCTGACACTTCTCCAATTTCAGCAGGAGTGAATAACAGATGAAATCCGAGTTTTGGGGCTGCACTAGGAAGCATTTTCAAAGGAGGTGGGACTTTATTCAGAAGCTGAACTAGTCAGTCTGTGCCAGGTAGCACCATCTTAAAACTGACTATGCTGTAATTTGTGGGGAAGGCTATAATGAGTGAATGAAGCTTTTTCCCAGATATATTTAATGGGGGTTATTTACTATACCATAGTTAGTGAATCAATGAATTCCTTGTTTGGCAAGCAAGCTAACCAATGCAGAAAGTGAAACCGTTCTTCTCAGGGAGTGACTTCAGAACTACTTTTCAGGTGCTCTACACTAATCCTTTTGGGCAGGCTACACGCCCCAGCATCTCTCATCCATGACCTGAAGAAATATGGCCACGCCATCTATTAAACCAGTGGCATCATTTATAAAGCCATTCTGACCAATAGGGCTTCATTACTTACAGCTAAGTCATGGACATTGCACCTGCGACCCCTGCCTTGCTCCTTGCGACCCTGGCACTGCCTTTGTGACTCATGGTCTCAGATATCACAAAAGCAGTGGCAGGAACAGAAGGAAAATGGGGTTTGAATGTGCCCTATTTACTTTCTGTTGCTCAATCAAAACTGGGACCTTTAAATTCATTAGCGTTTATTATTATTATTATTATTATTAATTAACATTTGTTAAGCGTGTAGGCATCCCAGCGCTAGTAACAGCAAGCAGATGGAATTAGGGAGTTAAGACAGATTCTGAAAGAGCCAAGTCTTCAATTGCTTCCGAAAAAAGAGAGATGGTGGGCCGTTGATCGAAGATGGATGGGAAGGGTGTTCCATAATCTAGCGACGTTGTAAGAAAATGTACGGCCCTCGGAACGGGCTCTTTTAATTTTAGGTACAGATGCCAGAAACAGGTTGGCTGATCGGAGGCATCTTAAGGGGCAGTTGAAAGCCATAAGGGAGTGATTGATTTTAGGACCGATCCCCCAAAGGGTTTTGTGTGCTATGCACAATGATTTAAACATTATGCGTTCATTTATTGGAAGCCAGTGCAGTGTTTTAAGCGCAGGCTTGGCAGAGTGCGATTTGGGGGTATTGTGTAGCAGCCTGGCTGCAGAGTTCTGCACATCCTGCAATTTCCTTGTAGTGGACTTTGGGGTACCAAGGTAGAGGGAGCTCCCATAGTCTAGGCGGGAAAGCACTTGCGCCTGGACCATGACTCTTTGGGCGGGTACAGGAAGAAGTGGAAGGATTTTTCGCATGAGTCTGATGATACCAAAGCAGGAGGCTGCTAAATTAACTGCTTGGTGATCAAATTTAAGAGATCTATCCAGCCAGACTCCCAAACTTTTGATCTTGTCTTTAGGGGCTGGCGAAGGGCCAAGACAGTTGGGCCAGCTCAATCCGGATGTGGAGATGGGGTAATTACCCAGGATCATTAGCTCGGGCTTGTCTCCATTGAGCTTAAGACACGACTGGTGCATCCATGTGGCCACAATTTCCAAACAGGACTGTAGGTTGGCTGACTAGTTCTTCGGATGTTTTAACGCTACCACTAGCTGTGTGTCGTCTGCGTAAGCAATGATATGAATCCCATATGGCAGGACTAACTCGTCAAGAGGTTTTAGGTAGACATTAAATAGGGTGGGGCTCAGTGAAGAACCCTGGGGGACTCCACAAGTAAGTGGCACACGCTTGGAAGTGTTGTTGCCCCTGAATACCTAAAACGATCTATCCATTACAAAGGACTTAATCCATGCCAAGACATTACCTGAGACTCCGACCATTCTAAGTCTGTCGAAAAGGATGTTATAGTTGACAGTATCGAATGCGGAGCTCAAGTCAAGTAGGATGATGGCCACCGCTCCTCCCTGGTCGAGAATTTTCCTGGTCAGGAAATTGTATTGTGTACATAAGTGATATGTTGGTGTGTGAAAAGTTTATCCTGGCCTTTCGCTGGATCACCACCCTCAAAGGTTGCAAAAATCTATGAATCTTAAACTGTGATTGGGCCGGGGCAGGGGAGTTGTCATCACCTCATGCGGTCATCCCAAAGTTCTTGACTAATTCTTTGTTTAGTAAACCCTTCCCACTTAATTTATTCAGTTTTTATGTTACTTCCTTTTCCCATGCATCTCACAAAGTAGATAGATACAATTTTTATATTTCTACAGTTGAATTATTTTCTCAGGCATCCGTCCTTGCTTATTGGCAGTAGACCAACTGTTCCGGTCACCAGGTCACTTCAAAGCTTCAGTGCGCAGACTCAGCTTGCGTTACGTCTCACCCGCCATCTTTCTTTTGACTTAACATATCGGGCCCAAATACGCACTATTGACGAAAGAATCAAAAACAGATGTTAATTTCTTGAATATGTTATTATCACTGTTTACCTCCCCCTTCTACTCTATCCCATGTTATTTTCTTCTTTGTTAGGCAAAGCGTTAATAGCGAGAAACCTCCTTTAAATCCAGGCAAGCATATGCCAGGCATGCGGTACTTCAAGACCTACAGTTAGCAACTCTTTGCGCATGTGAGAGTTTTCCTCTCACATGGGTTAATCACGTGGTTATTTTCACAAGACGGGTTCGCACATGCGCAAAGCAAATTTCGGTTTCAAGCGGGTTTTCAGTTACGTAGCAGATTATTCTTTATTATTTAAGCAAGCAGAAAGCTTTTCTCCCCGTGTATGAATGTCGTGTACATGTTAATTTTTCTTTCGAATTTCTATTTTTACTTATTAGTACATGTTAACGAGAGATTAATTCGAGCAAGTTTCTTTTCTTTGAATCCTTGCTCCATCAATCCCCCCTCTGATGGCATTTTTGAGCCATCATAAAATACCCATCATTACCAATTGCCAATTATATTTTAGTGTCTACAATTTTATTTCTTTCCTTTATGTTCATCCTTCATTCTACCATATAAATTGTCTTTCATTTCCTCTAGTTCTATCTCTTCCCATTTTCTCTTTCTTCCCATTCTTTTGTTCTTCATTTCAACCATTGACTTTATCTTTGAATTTCTCCTGCAACATTTATAGGTTGTCATTATCATTATTATCACAAATGCTATTGAAATCATCTGTATTAGTATTTTCCCTAATAAACTACTTCCAAAAGTAGAAAACCAATTACCTATTTTAGAAAGACTTTTACTAAACCTTTCTCATGCACCATCAACCTCCAGTTGGGTCAAATCATTATGAATCTTTGAAATATTCTTGATATATCCCTCAATACCTTTACTTTTATTAGGGATATATGTACAGCAGTGTTGAACTTTCAACATGCCACAGTCTCTACCCTCTTTGGCCTAAAGAATATCAAGGGCAAGTCTATTCTGCAAAACCATAGCTCTGATCGCAACCATTTCAGTATTGATCATTAAGAATCCTCCCGCAGTATCAGTTGATAATCGGTCAACTACAGTGGACAGCAAACATATTTTATGAGAGTTTAATGTGACTCCAACTGACGGTATCAATGCACCAAATATATCACCTACTATTTCAGTAAAACTTGCTCTTCTATTTCTTTTTAGTGCTTTGCTTACATCACTCATTTCATTGCCTTTAGTAATGTGATATACCTTCGGAAATACAATGGCAATGTAACAACTGTCATACCATCTTGCAGGTAACCTGTAATAGGCATTTATTCCGCACACATAATAAATTCCTGGGAATACAGGATCAGTTCCTCCTTTTAGTCCCCATCCCCCCATTATTAAGAAGGTATGTTCACATTCACTAGTACCAATGAATATACTATTATACTCAGTTCTTAATCTATGAAGACAGAATTTCCCCATTTTTGCCAAGTCCAGGGACATTGCAGCATGAGCCTCGCCTTTCTTGTATTCTCCTTCTAAAGCAACCCATGGAGGTATATGGGACTTTTGCTTCACTGCTTTCTTTTGAAAATCCTGCCTTCTTTCTTCCACTAAATTCAAAAAATCTTTTTCTTCATCTCGCAAAATACATGTTAAATTATTTCGGTGTGAGTATGTTATATCTATGGGGTTTGTTGTTAAGAAGAACTCCCCCATAAATTCTGCATTTCTAGCACTTAGGGGCCCATTACGATAACCGGCGTTAAAAAATCCGCCATCCATTATAGACTGATAAAACCGCCCGCCTGCCCCATGGGAATACCGACCGAGCAATTATGAAGTCGCGAAGCAACCTCCGCCCGCGGCGGTAAAAACACACAAAATTCCGCCCGTCCATGTCAGAGTAGAAGATCATCCGTCCGCCACGGACGCAATCCTGCCCGAAAACCCAAATCCGCCCGCTCTGCCGACCGAGACAACGACCGTGAAATTCTGATCTCCCAGACATGAGCGCGTAAATCCACATATTCCCCGCCCGCCACGGTTAACAACAGTGATGAATAACTGACACGGCGGAAGGCCTGGCGCCCACGTCCGTGCATGGAAATCATTGGCGGAACAAAGAAATACACATAACATGGCCAACAAGTCCACACAGCAAACTACGCCAAAATACCCAAACACAGAACACATCCCAAAGACACATCCCCCCTGGCAAAACTAAAAAACTACAAATCCCAGGACACCAGACACAACACACCTGAAAACGACACCCCATCATGACACACCCACATAGGTAAGTACAAAAGCAGCCCCTTCACAGACCACAATCCCTTACACTACTACAAAGCGAAGACGCCATCAGAGAACCCAGAGAGCCACAAAGGAAAGCAGCACACCACACGCACGCACACATCACACTCATCACCAACAACACCACCACCATCACCACTGAAACGGCACCACGAACACCCTGCACATCACACACCACACACCACACACCCACCACACCAGCACCACAAATACCAAACCACACACCATGGCAACACAAAGAATGCCTAAGTACACTGCCACTGAGTTGACGGTCATGGTCGACGAGATCATCAAGGTGCACCCACAAATCTATGGGAACCAGGTCCAACAGACACCAGTAGCCACCAGAAACAGAATGTGGAGCAGGATCGTAGACCAGGTGAATGCAGTTGGGAACGTGCCACGCAACCGGGGTGAAATTACAAAGAGGTGGCACGACCTGAAAAGCGTGGTCAGGAAGAAGGAGGCCAAGAATCGTGAGCTGGCTGACAGGACTGGCGGCGGAAATCCAGCGCTATTCAAGACCTTCAAGGCGTGGGAGGAGAAGGTGCGAGGCATTCTACATCCGGAGAGTCTCACCGGAATACCAGGGGGAGTGGAGGCTGGTAAGTACAAACAAATGTATACCAGCACACCGCTATGTACTGTCATGCACTACCAGAATGCCATAGCTCCGAGGGCCAAACACCCCCATGTCCAGTACACAATACACAAGACATCTCTCACACATGCAACAGACACTCCCACACACTCAGCCCAAAGGTACCAACAAACAAAACCATGGGGGCATGTGTACAGTCAGCCAGCACCACAACTCCCACCAGGTCCCCTTGTACGCCAGATGCGCCAGAAGGAGCACTCCCCACACCCACACCCATGTGTCAGCCATAGCTGCACTAACCAACAAGTAACAGGTAAGTAGCCTTACCACAAAGTCTGTGTATCGGAGGGGGGACTGCAGAAGTACAACCCCCACCAGGCCCCTAGTCCTACAGCACAGCAAGATGGAGCACTCCCCACACCCATGTGTCAGCCATTGCAGTGCACACCTTCACCCGACAGGTAGATATGTTTCCCTACATGGAGGGGTGTCTGTGGGTGATAAGCCATCACCACAACTCACAACACGGCCCCCACTCCCACAGACCAGCAAGATGGAGCACTCCTCCCTCTCATAACCATGTGATAGCCATTGCATTGCTCCCTACAAACCAACAAGTAGGTAGACTACTGTACAGGGCGGGGTGCCTGTAGGCATGAGGACTGTACTACGACTAACATTTGGGACATGTCACGTAGCAGAGGAACAGGTAGCACTGCTCCCTGTCATAACCATGTGACTAATGTGCACACGGACATGAATTACAGAGTCATAGCCCACATGAGCCATCTCAAATACAGTAACACGTAAGGAGTCACGTCTGCATGCACAAGTCTCACTGGAGTACTGACTCACATGGCGTGCACTGTGCCAGTCATCACACACATCAGCAACACCATCGAAGTCTTGTCCATGTAGTCGTGTCTGCTTGTTCCGTTGACATTGTACAACATCACCCATGTAAGTCTATCTTGTCTCAATGTAACAGAGTGGGACCCCAGTAATGTCACATACACCACTGGACCCATGAACCACACAGCTACACAATGCACATTCAAAATCTCATCCATCTCATCTTTCAGCCCCATTGTCATGAAAGGTATATCATCTAAACAGTTGTCCCATATACAGTAGTTCAGCAAAGATCCCTGCCGATGACCAAACATGTGTCTGCAGTGTCTGAAGCGCACGTCACACTGTGATTTACAACATACCTAATATAGTCAACACCCCAAGAGCACTGCATTGCTGCACATGGCTGAGGGTAGCACGCACACCAAGGAATTGTCCCATCTGCAATACGTTGTGTGGCACACAACCATTACTCACTCACTACAATGCTTGCAGTGTAATGTCCCCAAATGATAACAGTGAGCAGATATGCTGGGTATGTCAGACACACACACACCTTTGTCTCTGCAGTGTCGTGTGGCCAAAACACATGTCCCCTTCTGCACCCATATGTCACAGTATGTACCACAAAACCATATTTCATCTCAAAAGCGTTCATGGAGCTGTACCCCGTTTCCACCAAAGCCACAAAATGTAGGGGTACTGCAACACACACCGATTGGCATTCCAAATCCGTACCATGCCATATGCACCCATCACACTATTCCATTGCCTTGATCACGCACACACATTGTAGAGCCATACACACGCATCTGGGAAATCAGTGCACAACTGTGCACAAACTGTGAATGTCAGACATCGAACACAAACCTTGCAAGGTGCAACACAATAACCTTTCGTCTCCGCCCCACAGGTGACGAACAGCATGATGCTGGAGAGGGAGACAGCAGCCATCACAGCCAGTCCACAAGCCCTCCACCCGGACTCACGGATGTGGAAGACCTGGACACCTCTTCGAACGAGGACTCCCGACCAGGCACATCTGGTGTGGCAGGGCGCAACCGCTCCCCGGGACCCCTCCTACCCACCAACCTATCTCCCAGGGCTGGTGACCAGTCCCAGGCCCCTGCTGCCACGGTCATTGCGGCCACCACCACCACCGCAACCACCACCACCACCACCAGGGCCTCCCTGACCACTCACCCTGCGCAAGGGGTTGTACGCACGTCGACACCGACCCTGGGAGCCACAACGAGGCCCCGGGTGACCACTGTGGCGAGTGGGCAGGTCGGTGGCAGCAGTTCAGGTGGGAGGAGCAGGGTCAGGCCAACGCCATCAGAGCCTGGGAGCCAAGCCCTGCCGCAAATCGCCAGAGTCCTTGGGGCCTATGAAGAGGCCCAGGGACAATGGGCCCGGTCAGCTGCCGATACGCGGGAAGTCCTTGGGGTGATGAGGTCCATGGATGCCCATATGGGCCAATTCGTGACCCGTATGGGCAAACTTGTCGACCTCATGGGCCAGCTAGTGGTGGCGGTGAGGGCCCAATCAAGGCCAACCACACCACCTCCGCCACCACCTGCTGGGGCGCAGGGTCGTGCAACATCCAGTTCCCCTGCGTCCACAGCGAGTGGGCAATCCTCAGCCACCACCAGCAGCCCACAAACACAACCCCCCCTCAAACGTGGAAGGGGTCGTCCGAAGAGGAAACAGGTGTCCAGAGATGACTTTGCACGCTCCAAACGCCAGTGAGTCAGCCAGCCACGGTGGCCATCTACTGCAATCACTTGGACTACTATCCTACCCCACACTGCCATGTGAATGGCATGTGTATGTCGGACTGTGGACCCAGAACAACATGGGTACACCTTGACCATCACGCGGACATGTCCGTCAACTCATTGTTCCAGCATGCACCACTTTTGTGATCACCTTGCCCACAATCACGTCACCGCTTAAAATAAATACACCTGGATCACATTCTGTTTTATCTGCTCTGTGTTTAATCAAGGATGTGCAACCGTCACCATGATCAGAAATGCATCTGGAGTGTGGTATGTCGATAGGCCAGGAGAGGCTGCAGGGACCTAGGGGTGAAAAACAGAACAAGAGTCCATTGAATGTGTGTGTCACACACTCATCACACAGTACTTGTCATCAAGTTTAAGCAATGTACACACATCTCACAGAGCAACAGGGCACAATGCTACAGCCACTGTCAGTGGCATACTACCCTGGACATGGACCATTGCCACACAGCACTCAGTGAACAATAGGCCGCCGTGACAATGCACACATACACCTACACAACTACAGCAACATCAGCCGTCGTACATTCAGTACGACGGCTGATGTTTGGTCACTCACCGTCAAGTGAAGTAGCGGGCGATGAGCTGCTGTCGCTCATTCACTGCTTCCTCCTCTCCACTGTCCTCGTCACTGGACACGGCTTGGTCTGCAGGCGGGGGCCCTGGCTGATCACCGTCATCCACTATCAGGGGGATCTGCCTGCGAATCGCGAGATTGTGCAGCATGCAGCATGCCACAACTATCTGGCACACCTTCTGTGGTGAGTATGCTAGTGCACCCCCGGTGCGGTCCAGGCATCTGAATCTGGACTTCAGGAGTCCAAAAGTCCGCTCCACCACACGTCTGGTCCTCCCATGTGCCTCATTGTATCTGACATCAGCTGGTGTCCTAGGATTACGTAGTGGGCTCAGCAGCCAAGGCCCGTTAGGATATGCAGAGTCACCTGGGTGTGAGAAACACAGAGAATCGTTGCAATTCCAACAGGATACAAAACAGCATGTCACACTCAGCACGCTACACGAGTATGCATACTCACCAACAATCCATGCACGGTCCGGTTGAAGATTGGCCATCATTCGTGGGAGGATGCTGTGGCGCATGATGTGCGAGTCATGGGCGGATCCGGGAAACTTCGCACACGTGTGTGACAATCATGTCCGCCAGGCACACCACTTGCACATTCAGGGAGTGGAAATGTTTCCAGTTCCTATAGATGTGCTCCATGGCCTGTGGTGAAACAAGGCCAACATGGGTGCAATCAATTGCACCAACAACGTGGGGGATGCGTCCAAGGGCATAGAAAGCACCCTTCACTGCCGCCAAATCACGAGCCCTGGGGAATCGGATGTACCGGTTCCTGTACAGCATCATAGCTGACAGGACATCCCGTAGCACCATGCTGAACATGGGCTGGGACATCCCACCTCCACTGCCCACCGTGTGTTGGAAAGATCCGGTTGCGTAAAAATGCAGTGCAGCCATCACCTTAGCCGTGGGGTGAATGCGGTAGGATACACCCTGCGAGGACGAAGGTGGGGTTCCAACATTGCACATAGGTGATGCAGGGTGGGTCGGTCCAGACGGAATTTCCGTATAACCTCCACATCCTCCATGTCTGCCAGCAATTGGTAGGGGCGATGTATGTTTGGTCTCCTCCTAGGACAGATGGAAGTGGACACATGTCAATGCAACACACCACATGGCGCTTTCACATACACAAAACTAAAATTACTGACAAAGCAATAGAATCACAGAACAGCTGACAAGTAGGGACAGCACAGCTACAATACTCTTACACAGGTCCCCTTACCAATAGCAATGGCCACTGACACAAACCATTGCTATGAGCATGCACATGGGGATTTAGGCCATAATAGCTAGAAAGGCATGATGATGATTTCAGACTGCATATGTGGGAAGCAGCACCCAATGTACAGCACTGTACGTATCACACCTCCAACACACATTGACAGGTGTACACATTGACAACTCCATGACAACACAGCTGTGTGAATGCAAACACACATCACAAGTGACACGTAACGTTGCACGTGCCAAGTGGGAGATGCACATTGAGAAATATGGCATGTGTGTGCATATGCACATCCCATGCTCCCATGCTAATGTGTACATGATGATGTGCCAACAGACATGTGGAGGCTGAGCACTGGCCGTCAATGCCTATGCACACAGCATGAAGTGGCCCTGTCTAGTGTGGACATGCTCCCACACACATATCATGGCCACACCTGCAAATGCATGGCGCACATTAAACTGTGGATTCCACATGGCACCAGCGGACTGTACCCGCCATGGACCAGGAACTTGAGGCCAACTCTAATGGCCCTCGCGGTTGCATCCTGCGTGTTCGACCATAGAGGTAAGCGTACCGGGACAGCTCGGAGCAGGCCATTGTGTGCATTTGAAGTAGGCAGACATGGTACACCAATTGCAGCAGCTTGGACCCACTGAAACAGCCCCAGGGGGCTATATGAGTGTGGGAGGGAGACCGGCATTACCACAGCTTCCAGGGACTGCTGCATGGCATCCCTCAACAACACCTGCTGCCACATGTCCACCTTCATGTCGACGAATCTGAAGATATGTCCAGGTCCACTCACCAGCGAGGAGCTGGAGATCCTGGATCCCGAGCTCCACGCACACTGCCCAAGGCTTTTTCTTGCAAAAGTTGTGTGTGTAAGACAACTACAGTGTGTGTGGGAGTGCATGTGGGGGACACACATGTCGTTGATCCGCAGCACTATGAGTCTGAGCCTGTGGGGTTCCAACATGCACTGCTTACCATGCTTACTACAGGTGGAAGGGGTATGTAGACTCTCTGCCGCTTTCCCATGCATGTCCCTCCCGAGTGGTGGTACATGGCATTTTCATGTCAGACATCCAGTGACGCAGCCACTTGGCAATGCAGGACTCAGGGCAGTTATTGCTTGTGTGAATGGCTGGCTGGGTCCCTGCTGGCCTTCTCAGTCTCAGCAGACCTGGGCTGCACATTGACCACCCAATCCTAGAAGGAAACAACACTGACTGTACAGTGGGTTACATGTGTCTTTTGTTCACAACTCACCGGAAATGCGCAAACTCAGCCCTGTCGATTGAACACTCCAGGCCTTGTGATAGGGATGTGTGTGAGAGATAGTGGCACTGAATGTGACCTCCATTGCGGGGTGAGCCATTCACAGGGCGAGTACGTTGAGGGCTGCGCGGTGTTGGACACAGTGAGTTCACCCACAAAGATGTGTTGCCTTGTGATCTATGTGTTGGTCCACCTGACAATGGGCAGTAGATGTGGGTAGACTACACATTGCTCAATGTGCTGGCATCCTGCATGTGAATGTGATGGACAGGTACTGTGTACACACTCCCACCAGCATGCATTCACGTGTGGTGTACACATGCTGTTAGGCCATGTCCGATTACTTCTTGGCTCTGTTACACATCTCTGAGTATTTTGGATGGGTCAGCATCATGCCACTGTGATTGGTGGATGTGGGTGATGATGAGAAGTGTATGAATGATATTCCAACCCTCTTGTGTACCATCCCTGCAGTTGGAAGTCCTCCAGCCCAAGGGCTTGTGATGAGCCATTGCATCCAAGTTGATGCCTCTGTGTATGTGTGACCGACAGTGCAGCCAATTCCACAAAGGGTGTGATGTCATCTGCCGGATGAGCGACTACGTGGCGATAACGAATCGGGGGATGCCCCCTCGTATTGTCAGGTTGGCACGGCGCTGCATTTCACCACTAATGGTCTGCATCTTGACAGTCACACAGCCTGTGCCGGATGCACGTTTGTAGGGGCATCAGCAGCAAGCAAGTGTACAGTATTGTGGGATGGTGTCTTTTGCTGTGAGAGGCAGCATGTGTCCACAGCCTACCCATAATCTGGGTAATGTGATGTTTGTTGTGTGATGCAGTGGGTTGTAAGTGTACTCTGTGCTGGGTGCATCTGACATGCATATGCGATTCCTGAGGGTCAAGATGTAATTTGAGCACTCTGCATTGTCAATGCATTCAGAGTCATAGCCCTAAGGAACAACCTGTAGTAGGCTGGAGTGGCAATTCACATGTATGTTTGAGGCACTGTGCCTACTCTGATTTTGTTCGGACATATGTGTGCGATGCCTCACCTCATATTTCTGGTACTTACACATCTGGCACACTGTGCAACAGTAGTTGTGCTCTTGCGAACGACAGGTGGATGGCATGGGCTCAAGACCATTGTGGACTGTCATGTTGCAGTCTGTGTGAGTGGTGTCCCATTCTGCTCCATGCAGGTATGTCATTGGCCTAATTACGTAGTGGTCATCCTTGCCACCATCAGGACAGTGGGTGTGCACACAGCGATTTGTGGCTATGGTCGCAGGGTGACACAGGCCGGGTGTTGTGCTATGTGCACAACACATGTGCCACTTATTAGCGGCTTCATTTTCTGTACGCCAGCCATTACGTGTTGATTGTGGTGGCTGTATACAAGTGCACAGGTATCGTGCAACATGTGGATTTGGGAATGTTCTGTGCTGCTTCCCTTGCACATGTCTCATGCCAAATGAGTGGGGCCACCTCGCTCTCTCTCATGTAGCATCTCCCGTGGGTGCTGAGGGACAGGGGACGGTCAACAGTGGTGAGGCATCGGATGAAGCAGCTGCACAGGAGCTGAGTGAGACAGATGTGACCAGCGCCTCGGAGGGGCCAGACGTGTGCTGGATGTATCACAGGCCGAGACGGCAATTTCGGCATCATCTGAGGACAGAGGTGATGCATCCATGTTTGCTAGCACAGGGGACGTGGACTCTGGCTCCTCTTCAGCCACGCGGAGGCCAATGCCCGCCCTCCCATCTACTTCCACTGGTGCAACACGTGTCGGCACAAGGATGAAGGATAGAGTGTCCTTCACACCAGGCACAGCCGCCCCTGCACATGTGACCCCTGCTGCCCTCAGTGCTGGGTCTGTTGAGCTTGTGCGGCACCTCTGCGTGGGGCAGACAGCTCTCCTCAATAACGTCATTGCCCATGACATCACTTTGCCGCAGGTGACATAGTTCATGGAGGGCCTACATGTACGCGTGGGTGGGCTACACCAGACTGTCCAATGGTTGTCCTCCCCAGTCAAGGTGGGCCTTCAACTGGGCCAATCTCAGGCTGACATTCCTGACCCTTTCTCCACACCCCTGGAAAATGGCACATCTGACAACGGCAGGGCACGAGTCCTTAAAAAAAAAGTGGGGGGACGCTGACGTCACGACAGGAAGTGACGTCACAAAAGGAGGCTTGCACCATCAGACTTATTGCCTCCCTTCGCCCACCCCTTACATGCGATTGAAACAGAGAAGCCAGCGCGTGCACCAGCAGCTCCGATCTCGCCCCAGAGAGGCCAAAGAGTGAATGTGTGGCTCCATTTGCTCCAGTTATCGAGCTCGCGGGAAAATAAGTGGGGGGACGCCGTCCACCCGCGTGGTACCCCGACTCGAGCCCTGGCTGTGCAGGCAAAGTGTCCTATTGGCTTTGCGATATGTGTGAGTTGCATGGCACTCGTTGGCGGGGGATGGCTCGGAGGCCCGTCACCCTGAGGCCCATGTCTCACTCCATGGGTCCCTTGTCAATGGCAGCGGATGTAATGACTATGCGCGCCGGGGTGGGTCTACCTTTCGTCTGGGATTGTGTTTGCGGCCTTGCCCGCTAGGGCAGCTACAGCCTCTGCGTGTTGCATGTGGTGTATCCGGACTCCGGAGGCTGTCATGCATTGTCACTGTTGTCCATGTCTCGAGTCGGGTTACCACGCGGGTGGACGGCGTCCCCCCACTTATTTTCCCGCGAGCTCGATAACTGGAGCAAATGGAGCCAAACATTCACTCTTTGGCCTCTCTGGGGCGGGATCGGAGCTGCTGGTGCACGCGCTGGCTTCTCTGTTGCAATCGCATGTAAGGGGTGGGCGAAGGGAGGCAATAAGTCTGATGGTGCAAGCCACCTTTCGTGACGTCACTTCCTGTCATGACGTCTGCGTCCCCCCACTTCTTATTTAGGACTTGTGCCATGCTGCACACTGAGAATGTGTTGCCTGCGTGATGTGACCAGGAGAAGGGCGCCATGACCTCCCACCCACCAAGCTCCACTGCCATCCCGTGCCCTGGGTAGCCTTTGCAGGTGGACAATGTAGGGGGTACACCTGGAGGACAGGGGATGTGAGTGCCTTGGCAAGGGACTGGCAGACGCACAGCAGTATCCAGCATGTCCCCAGAGGGAGGGCTAACGTCTACACCTGATGCAGCATTGATCGTGTGCCCGCCTGTTGTGCCCACACGAGTTCACATTCATCCCCAGACTGGTGGGCTTTCCAAATACCCAACACAGTGGAAATCTACCCCTCCGGAATCCTCCCCACACAGTCTGTTTCAACAATGCATGAGTGCACCTACCCATGCCACCCACCCACCTGGGCCAAGCAGCCCTCCCACTTCACATGCCACATGTGTGTCTTCCACAGTTGTGCTTCTCTCTCAGGGGCGGACCTCCAACTGTCCCGTAGCACACAGAGAGCACAGAGTCGGACTGGCATCCTGTTTGAATGGTAGGCACCCTCACACATCTAAATGTGACACAGTGGTGGCTGTAATGGCTATTGTGACTGCCATGGCAGTGTTGCTGGCCATGGCAGGGTACACTCACACACATTGCATACGCAGCTTTTCGTGTCACTACTCGGCACATCGGACTGGCCACTGTCCCTGGTGTTGATCAATATTGCCGCCTGTCTATGTAATCTGTGACTGGATGCTGTTGTTCCTGTAGTCTGTTGTGTCTGTGTAGTTGCTGATTGCAATTGTTGCTGTGTGTGCATAGTTAAGTGAGGCACATGCCATGTATGGTACCTCAACAATTGCAATGTCTGGTCTCACATTCCAATGTGTTTTACACATGGCAGGGACTTCACTTCTTTCAGACTCTGCTACTTGTGTGTGTGATGAAGAAGTATTTTTGTGACAGGGATTGTCTGCATGTATTTGGTGGTATTTCTGGGAAAATGTATACGTGTCATGTTTGCGTGCAAGCAAAGCACAGGGTGTGAGTCTAGCCACAGGATGACAGGATGACAGGTAGCATGTGCAGAGTATGCGGGTATGTGTGAGCTTACTTTCTGTGTGGCCAGCAGTGTAGGTGTATGTTAATCTTGTGATGAACATTGAGCCTGGGCACATGACTTACTTTCAATGTGTGCATTTGGGAGGTGTAGGTGTGTGTGGTGTGAAGGGTGTGACTTTGGGGTAGTGTTGGTGTGTGTGTGTGCGCTCTGGCAATGTCGACTACACACATGTGTTACCCAGGCCCATGGTGGGTGTTTGTATCCGTGTTCAGGTCTGTGAATGTGATCACATGTGTGTATTGTATGTTGCACAGTGTGCAGTGTGTGGGTGTGTCCTTGCAGTTCAGGATGACTCCTACTTGATATGTCTTGGACATTGTGTGTCTGCAGGGTGTGTGACTGTCAAGATTGTGCCTTGTTTAATTGGGCATGTATGTGAATTTCTGCAGTTCGTACTCACTGTGCAGACCTGCCCACCCACACTGATATCGTGTGTGTGTTTTGTCATGCATTGCTTTAGCATGCTTCTTGCGTGGCTCCTACTTTTGCTTGATGAGTGTGATGTCAGACTGTGAAGGTAATTATACACATATGTGGGACTGTGCTTTGTAGTGACCAGGCCGTCAGTGTTAATGTGATGATCTGTTGGGTCACGTCAGAGTCTGACAAGCCAAGGCCCACGACCTGTAGTATTTCACTAGGTCCACTGTGGCGGCAACTCATATGCATTGACATCCAATGACACTAGACTACATGGTCATCTCACGACTCTCGTGTACTTCACACACTCTCATCCTCTCTCATTCGTACTTGTCTTCGTGAAATAATTCTACAGAGTCACATATTTGCTTCAAGGCATGTATTTGGACTTACTTCCTCTGTGATGCAGTATAGTGGACACTACTGGCAGCAAAATGCATGTGGAGGATATACTTAGCATGATTACACATACAAAAGGGGGTACAGGTAGATGTGATTAGTTGTTGACTGTGGAATGAAGGCTTCAGAGTTACAACTGCCTTGCCCTTGCTATGCTAAAGTACATTTGCTAATTACTGAAGAGCTCTAGACTTTGACACAGACAGTATTCATTTTGCCTACCAGACAGCTTGACATCATAGGCACAGTACATGTCAGTTCCATGGTACAGGATTACTACAATAGTGACTCCGACACACCTGCGTCAGAGGTGACATCAGAGCATGAGCCTACCTGCATGCAGCAGCGTCTCAACAGTTGTTGCAATGTGGTGGCTACTGAACATGACACAATAACTAGGGCCATGTTGTAGGGGGTTGCATTTGTTGTCCATGCAAAAGTCCTGGCACGGAAGTACAGACAAAGGTGAGGTGACAGTTCTCACGTAATACAGCAGACAGATAAGTGTGCACTGACAGGTGCATGTGTCCAGGTGCGCAGAATACATATTATAGCATAGTTGTTCGTGCTGTATTGGCCATGTGGTTACTGTACACAAGTCCCATACCTCTGCCTCCCCCTGTTCATGCAGAGACACAGGATATGGTGTGGAACAGAGTGCATGTCCCGAAAATGTCAGATGTCATGGCAGTGGAGTTGATGGTAAGGTGTTAGTTGCAGATTGTATGGTATAGTTGTTGTACAGCTGACTTCCCACTCCGTGCGAAAGCCAAGCATAGGTACGGTGTTGAACATCAATGTTCAATTGGGGGTATTGAGTCGGGGACCCATGAATTGACAAGTTGTCGTGTATGCGATACCTTCCAGCAGGGCATCCATCCCATTGATGGTAAACATAGATGTCATCCAATGAAGCGGATGGTGGGTAGCAACGTGTTCGTCGTAAGTTGTCCCTTGTAGTAGCCTGATGGGACATGTTGGATGACATTCGATGAAACTGTGATCCAGAAGACGTTGTGTGGAGGCACACTGGTCCCATTGCAGTGTGTCCCCGATTGCTGCCACATACGCCATGCCCGCATACACTGAACAGATCCTGTTGTGGGCGTCCAGGGGTGCAAACAAGTGTACCAAGTCCGCCTTTGGACATGCCGGGTTGGAGAGACATAAATCCACAGGACAGTGGAACGGACACCTCCGACAGTAGAAAACGGGGATGACGCAGCTGAACATTGCAATGCGGTAAGTTACTCGGTAACTTACATTCAGCATTGCCAGATTTGAACAGCCCACTATGTGTAGCAAGCTGTCACTGTACAGCTTGATCTGTCCGGCGTAGTTGAGAAGCACTGGTGCAACAGCCATTTTGCTACAGGGTGATGTGATGGCGTGCTCCGGCTGCCTGAGCAGTCAGCAGAGTGCAACCTCCGACGATGCAGGGAATTCTGGAATGGATGTACGGCGGCAGGACTTGGGGTATAGCTTGGGCGGAGGACACAGGCCCTCATCCCACATGCTTCCATGAATGGTCAAGGCCAGTGGTGTCTGACTCTTTCCAGATTACTTGCATTTGGCCCACATGGAGGAGTGGTATTATTGTATTTTGTAGTATTATCTTTCTTTCATGTTAGGCGCTATCTGCCAGTGGAAGTTTTACTCTGCATGGCTATGTTTGGCTTCTTGTTGGTACAATGGCTCCATTCTCCTGCAGAATTTGTTGCAATGTGATTTCAGAGTAGGAATGGAAGGCCATTCAGTGGTATCTGCTCTCCCGTGTGTGGGCGGGACACTCCGTTGCCGCTGTACATTGAGGCTTCTGTGTGGGTGTAGTGATTGGGAACACCTGTTCTCAGGCAGCAGGGTTTTTCTATTTTGGACATTGCATGGGTTGATATTGCGAGCAGGATGGTATAGGTATTTTTGGATGAGACTGGCGTGCCTTTTGCGGACAATGTCCATATTCTGCGCTGTTATGTAGCAGCCGCCGTGTGCTTCTCCATGTTTTGCACACAAGGGTGTGTCCTATTTTGCCATCACATTACTCCCCTGTTCGGGACACTTGTGTGACATCAAGTTGACAACTGTGAGTTGTCGGTTGGGGACATGACTGATGCAGGAAGGCCACGTGACATGTGCCTTCAGGGTGGGGCTGGGGTGTGGGGTGTGTAGTTGTGACCCTGTGGTGTTTGTGTGCAGCCCATGCATGGCGCTGTCGTTGGCCTCTGTGTTGTGCGCATGTGTACCTGCGTCATCGCCGCTGCGCTGCGGTGCCGTGACGGGGACGTCACTTCCTGGTCCCGGGTAGTGGGTGCCCAGGATGTTGCGAGTTGTTTTATTTTGACAGGTGGGACATGTGTGGGTACAGTGGTGGATGTGTCCTGTCCACACAGGGGTGTCTGGGGGGGCCATGTACAGTTTTTCCGCCCTTGCATTGTGTGCAGTGTTTGCGTGCCCTTGTTGTGTGTCTGCCTACCTGCGTCATCGTGGCGCCTTCACTCCTAGGTGTTGCATCAGGTAGAGCATGGGGATGGCCTGGAGTGCAGGATTCATCTCTGGGTGGGCCGCCTTTTTAGTCTCCGTACTGAACAGTCGGGTTTCCGCCTTGGTATCTCGTGCGGTGTCTCTTTGCCGGTGAGGCTGTTTGGTTGTGGCATCGTAATTTGTACGCCGGGTGGTACGTCATTTCGTCGGACGGTGTGTCTCCATTGGCTCGCGCCGCTACGTAGACGGGCGCACTTTGATGGCGGGCGGCGTCGCAGGCTTACGGGCGGTGTTTGCCTGACTTTTCACATCCTAATTTTGCGGGCGTCTGGGCCGTTGCTGGCGGACGGTAACTAGTGGTTTATGCCTCCGACAGCACGGCGGTAGTGCTTCCGCCCGACATCGTAATGGGCCCCTAAGTACTGGATTCATATTTCTTCTAATGGGAATTTCAGAAAAGACCAAATCTATGTTACTATAAAAATATTGCAACTTGCCAGTAACATAAAACAAACTAGTTACAACACTACAAGACACACCATAGGTTAATGGAAGGTGGTGATACGTTACACCTTCCGAGACAGAAGTAGGAAGTTTCATGCAAACATAACAATCACTCACATCCATCGTCTCTACATAATGATAGAGGAGTTTAGTGTATACATTTAGTGACGAATCACTATTTGATTTATCATGATAATACATGCTTTTATCCACTTGTTTTAATTCTGTAACAGTAGCTTTATTAGTAACCACACTTACTTTCTCACTTGCGTTTGCGTTATTTCTATTATTAGTTATCATTAAAGCAGCTATTACAAAAGTTAATAACAACCACATCAACATTAATATTGTAATACTACATAGGCAACATTTAACACATCGTTGTTTTAGGTTAGATTTCGGATGTTCAGTCACCTTTACTTCTGGCATTTTAAATTTCTAAATTACTTCTAAATTTATTTTCTTTATAATAAGCACGTAAATTCTTCGTGTGATCCCACACTTCAAAGCTTTCCACCTTTGCCTTTCTTTCAGGATCCTTGCTTAATGTCTTTAATAGAATTCACCTTTTGTAAAATGGGAAAGTCTTTAAGGTGGTTTCAATTCCCTTCCATCAGACCCTTCAAAAGTTCCACTTCTTGGTTCTTCATTTAGATTTAGATTTCCAAAATCTTCGAGAATGATATAAGTCCACTCTGGAGCCTTATATTTTCTATTAGGAACTTTCACTCTTCTTGATGACCTTAATGTTTTTTTTCTGGTATGTTCTTGCTCAGACTGACTTGACACTTCATTTACTTGTTCTAGTCCTTTCCCTGACTTTCTTCTTAAGATATACCTTAGTCTTTTCACTCCACTCGGCCAACAATCTTCTTTTCTAATTCTCTTTGTCTGTACTGCTCTTTCACCTTCTACACCTATTTCATGTGTCCTTTTATTTTCTCTTTCAATTTGTTCGTTCCGCTCTGAATCTCCTACTTTTTTTTCTTCTGTTGTTTGTTCTTTTTCTTGTCTTTCTAATCTCTTTTCTTCTTCTTCTTCTGACTGACTCTGATCTAAATTTTCTTCAGCTAATTCTTCCCCTTTCTCTAACTGGGCTGGATTTGAATATTCATTAATAGTCTTTCCTTCTTCTTCTTCTTGCAACTGAACCTGATCTAAGTTTCCTTCAATGAGTTCTTCTTCTGTGGCTGACTGGGCTGAATCTGTGATTTCTGCAACAGTTTCTTTTCGTTGCTGCTTACTTTGTTCTGGTCTTTCAAGTTCAAGCTCTTTTCTTACAGCAGTTTCTTCAGTCCCATTAACTGGGGCCGACTCTACTTGATCCGTACTTGGTTGTTCATCGTCAATGCGTTCTTCAGAGTCTGGTTCTCTGATCTCTTCGACTTTACAACTCTCAGCTTCTGGTTCTTTTCTTTGTTCTACCAGTTGCTGCTTTGGTTGATCAGATGGACTTGGGACTCTTTGAGTATGACTTGCGTGGATCCAGTTTGGAATCCTAGCACACTTTACTGCTGTTGTCATGACCAGTATGACTCGATGAGGTCCTTTCCACCTGGGTTCCAAGCATGATTTTCTTGTATGCTTCTTTATCACGACCCAGTCTCCAGGACACAAATCATGAGCTTGATTTGGCTGTGCTGCATTTGGATCTTCTCCAACCTGGTGAGACACAGAACATACCAGATCAGCCAGTCCTTTGCAATAGTCCAATACTAAATCATCAGTTATATACATCAATTTGTTTCCAGGTATAAATGCTTGTCCCATTGCTCTTCCCATAAGGATTTCGTGAGGACTCAATCCTGTTCTTCGATCAGGAATGCTTCTAAGGCTCATCAATACGATAGGCAAAGCATCTGGCCATTTCAGTGAAGTGGATGCACACACCTTTCCTAACCTGGATTTTATTGTGCCATTTAGCTGTTCTACCACACCAGAAGCCTCTGGTCGGTAGGCACAATGTAGCTTCTGCTCAATTTTGAAAGCTTCACAAATTAGTTTAATTATCTCATTATTAAAATGAGGTCCTCTATCTGATTGTAAAGTGACTGGAAATCCGAATCTCTGGATAAGCTCCCTTAAGGTGCACAGTCAAAATATCGACTTTTAAATATCGACCTACATTAATATCGAGTTTTAAATATCGTAGGGACAGAATATCGACATCAAGAATATCGGTGACCAGAATATCGACCTGAAGGTAAGAAATATCGTTTTTGTTAATATCGAAGTTATTAATATCGATAGTAAAAATATCGATGTTAATAATATCGATGTTTATGTTAGTGTTATGTATTTTAGTATGTATTTTATATGTATATGTTCCACATGTTTTGTTATGTTTTGTATTACTTTTTTAAATATATGTATTAATTGTTTAGAAGTTAGTAATTTTATTTAAAGTAAATTTTGCGTTTTAGTACTGTAGCGGGTTGTGGGTTTATAGGGGAATAGGGTGGGAAGTAATTTAATTACAGTAAATTAATTCATAATTTTTTGAAATTATTAATTATTGTTAATTAAATTTTGCATTTTAGTTCTGTAGCGAGTTGTGGGTTTATAGGGGAATAGGGTGGGAAGTAATTTAATTGTAATTAAGTAATTATTAATTTTTATTTATTGTTATTGATATTTAATTTATTGTTAATTAATTATTAATTGGTAATTAATTTTAATTAATTAATTAATTGATAAATATATTAATTGTGTTAATTTAGTTTAGGAGTGGGTTGTGTGTTTATAGGGGAATAGGGTGGGAAGTAATTTATTATAATTAAGTAATTATTTATTAATAATTATTGGTATTGATAATTAATTTACCGTTCATCATTTATTAATTGGTAATTAATTTTTTATTAATTATTATTTATTGGTATTGATAATTATTTTATTGTTAATTAATTATTAATTGTTAATTAATTTTTATTAATTGATTAATTAATTAATTGATAATTATATTAATTGTGTTAAATATTATGTGGAGTGGGTTTTGTGTTTATTAGGGAATAGGCTGGGAAGAAATTTAATGTTATTAAAGTAATTATTAATTTTCATTTAGTGGTATTTATAAATAATTTATTGTTAATTTATTAATAAATCATTATTTAATTAAAACAATTATTTAATTGATAAGTATGTTATTTTTAACCCCTATGCTATCCAACACTTTCCCTACTGTTGCACTCTCTGGAGTGGGAATAGTAATTTTTACCCCTACGCTATCCAACACTTTCCCTACTGTTGCACTCTCTGGAGTTGGAATAGTAATTTTTACCCCGACGCTATCCAACACTTTCCCTACTGTTGCACTCTCTGGAGTGGGAATAGTAATTTTTACCCCTACGCTATCCAACACTTTACCTACTGTTGCACTCTCTGGAGTTGGAATAGTAATTTTTATCCCTACGCTATCCAACACTTTCCCTACTGTTGCACTCTCTGGAGTTGGAATAGTAATTTTTACCCCTATGCTATCCAACACTTTCCCTACTGTTGCACTCTCTGGAGTTGGAATAGTAATTTTTACCCCTACTCTATCCAACACTTTCCTACTGTTGCACTTTCTGGAGTTAGAATAGCAATTATAACCCCTACACTATCCAACACTTTCCCTACTGTTGCACTCTCTGGAGTGGGAATAGTAATTTTTACCTCTACGCTATCCAACACTTTCCCTACTGTTGCACTCACTGGAGTGGGAATAGTAATTTTTACCCCTACGCTATGCAACACTTTCCCTACTGTTACAATTACTGGAGTGTGAATAGTAATTTTAACCCTTTCGCTATCCAACACTTTCCCTACTGTTGCACTCTCTGGAGTGGGAATAGTAATTTTTACCCCTACGCTATCCAACACTTTCCCTACTGTTGCACTCACTGGAGTGGGAATAGTAATTTTTACCCTTACGCTATCCAACACTTTCCCTACTGTTGCACTCACTGGAATGGGAATAGTAACTTTAATCCTTTCGCTAGCCAACACTTTCCCTACTGTTGCACTCTCTGGAGTGGGAATAGTAATTTTTACCCCTACGCTATCCAACACTTTCCCTACTGTTGCACTCTCTGGAGTGGGAATAGTAATTTTTACCCCTACGCTATCCAACACTTTCCCTACTGTTGCACCCTCTGGAGTTGGAATAGTAAGTTTTTACCCCTATGCTATCCAATACTTTCCCTACTGTTGCACTGTTTGGAGTGGGAATAGTAATTTTTACCCCTACGCTATCCAACACTTGCCCTACTGTTGCACTCTTTGGAGTGGGAATAGCAATTTTTTTCCCTCCGCTATCCAATATTTTTCTGTATTGTTTTACTTAATATTGTGTATAATTTATTTTACAAAAATTCAAAATATTGTACTTTTTTAATTTGTTAAATATATTTTTAAAATTTTTAATAATAATATTTTTGTATGTGTATGTCTGTATTTATAATTTATAAAATATTTTTAACAATTTATAAGTTATTAAAATAATTATTTATGAATATTATTAAGTAAGTATATATATTATATTTTATATGTATATGTTTAATTTATTTTAACATTATATGTATCAGTTTTTATTTTTAAACATTTTTAATTAATTTTAACTATGTTTCTTTCAATTATATGTATTATTGACTTTATTTTAGATTATTTTTTTAACATTTAAAAAAACGATATTTTTTACAACGATATTTTTGACATCGATATTTAATTTTCGATATTTTTGTACTTACCATGATGTAGATAGGATGTAGATATTCTTGACTTCGATATTTTTGTCACGATATTTTGTACCATGATATTTTTGAGGTCGATATTTTGTCAGTGATTACTCCCTTAACAGTAGTTTAACAACTGTTAAGCTGTCATTCCTTTTCGTTGGATAGGCTTCCACCCATCGAGAAAACAAACACACAATGACAAGGACATACTTTAACCCATTGCAAGGTGGCAACTCAATAAAGTCTAGTTGCAATCTTGTGAATGGTCCTTCTGCCTTTCCAATTTTTCCCCAACTAACCACAGTTTTCCTTCCTGGGTTCTGCAATTGGCAAGTTAAACATCTTTGGCAGAGGCTTTCTGCAACTACCCTGAACTTGGGATTAAACCACATCTGTCTAAACTGTCTGATCATGGCATCCCTCCCAATGTGCGCTACTCCATGATACACCCTAGCCATTTGTGACAACAAGCTATCTGGCATTATTGGTCTACCATCTGGGCACACCCATACTTCATCATCAGCTCTTCTTGTGCATCCTGTTTTTATCCAACGTTCCTTTTCTTTCACGTCTGCTTCATCCTGTAATTGTCTAACTTCATCCCATGTTTCAAAGGCAGAGAAAAACATTTGTTGGCAATTGGTAACTTCCTTTTCCATCCCTCTGTTCAAAGACATCGTATTTCTTGCACAAAATTGCGCCACTGGGTCTGCGTACCGATAACCCAATGTCACATAATCATTTCCTGACTTATGTGCGGCACATTTGACCACTGCAATTTCTTTTGGCAATTGTAGTGCTTCCAATAGTTTTTTTACATCTTTGCCATTTCGTATAGGAGATACTGAGGAAGTCAGAAATCCCCTTTGTAGCCACAATTGGCCAAAATCATGTACCACCCCGAAACCATATTGACTGTCCGTAAATATGGATATTCTCAGTTTTCTCCCAATTTTGCAAGCCCTCGTCAATGCAAATAACTCAGCAATTTGGGCAGACTTAACTCCTTTTAGACATGAAGCTTCTATAATACCTGACACAGTACACACAGCATAACTGGACATCAGTTCTCCATTTTCTCTTCTCAAACATGACCCATCAACAAACAACACATAATCTGATTCTTCTAGGGGAACGTCAAGGAGGTCAAGTCTGGGCTTGGTACACATCTCTGTTACATCCAAACAATCGTGATCCACCTCTTCTTTTACCTCTTCACAATAAAAATCAGGCAACAGGGTTGCTGGGTTCACCATGGTACATCTTGTCACACTGACATTCTCAGCACTCAAGATTACTCTTTCATACTTAGTCAGCAGACTAGGGGTCAAATGTTGAGTACGAGTCCTTGTTTAGAGGATCTCAACTGAATGTGGTACATATACTTTGACAGGATGTCCCATCACAATTGATTCACTTTGCTCCAAACTCACACAAGTAGAAGCTACTGCTTTTAAACAGCCAGGTAATGCTGCAGCCACTGAGTCCAGTGTAGCAGAAAAATATGCTACAGGACGTCGAGACAATCCATGTCTCTGTGTTAACACTGAGAGTGCACACCCTTCTCTTTCACAGCAAAATAATGCAAATTCCTTTGTATAGTCTGGCATTCCCAAGGCTGGGGCCTGACACAAACAACTTTTCAGTTTTATGAATGCTACTTCACTTTCATCATCCCACTCAATCGGATCTGTCATCTCCTTTCGTGTCAATCTTATTAAAGGGTTTGCCAATAATGAAAATCCACTTATCCATTGGCGACAATATCCAACCACTCCCAAAAACATTCGCACTTCTTTCTTAGTCTTAGGTATACTCATTTGTTGGATCACTTTTATTCTCTCTGGTGTCACTTTTCTGACTCCTTTCTCTATCTTATGTCCAAGATATTGAACTTCTTGTTTACAGAATTGTAACTTGTCTGGGGACACCTTGTGTCCACCTTTTGCCAAATGGTTCAGTAAAGCTATTGTGGCAGTGACACAATCTTCTCTTGTCTTTGATGCCACCAATAGGTCATCAATGTACTGAACCAAAAGTGACTTTCTTGGCATTACCAATGTTTCTAACCATTTTTTCAAAATCTGATTGAATATCGATGGACTTTCTGTGTACCCTTGAGGAACTCGGCACCATGCCAAAACACGGTCCTCGAACTGGAAAGCAAAAAGATATTGACTATTCGGATGCAATGGAATTGAAAAGAATGCATGGCACAAATCAATCACAGTATACCAATGAGCATCCCATGGTATCTGATAAAGAATCAATGCTGGGTTTGGTACTACAGGACAACAGGGTACCACTATTTTATTGATTTTTCTCAAATCTTGTACTATTCTATATTTTCCACTCGGCTTCTTAAGTCCCATGATTGGCGAATTACAAGGACTGCCTAGTATTTCTTTTAAGATTTCTTGTTCAATCATTTGATCAATTACTTGGGCTACTCCTGCTTTTACTTCAGGGCTCATTTTATATTGTGGGGTGTTTGGGTATATTGCACCTTCTTTTACCATAACTTTGACAGGGTCTACCTCAGCCATTAGACCAATTTCTTTTCCTGTAAAATCCCACACATCAGACTGCACTGTATCTCTTAGCTCATCAGGCAAATCTCTCTCCGTAAGAAGTGAAAACATCTCATCCACTTCTGTTCCCTGTTTAGCTAGCATCATTTTAAATGTTGCATCCTCATCCGGTGGTTGAAAGGCTACACCATCCGCCATACAGAAGATGGTACAATTCATTTTACACAATAAGTCCCTACCTAAAAGGTTTACTGGACTTGAATCACATACCATGAATCGATGCATGTCTCTGAAGTTTCCAATATTTACTTCTATTGGTTTTGTGATCGGGGTCCTGATCTGCTTATTTGAAACTCCTACAACTTGGATAGTTTCTCCCGAGAGGGGTAGGTTTGGGATTTCTGCTGTTCTCACAGTAGAACGGGTAGCACCAGGGTCCACTAGAAAAGTGATGTCATTTCCCTCGACTTTACCCATCGATAAATGGACCTGACTGATCTACCGCCAAGGATGCGCCAAGCACGCACTCCTCCCCCCTCAGGCACCGTCATTGTGCCATTCCCAATCCATCCGTTTCACTCCCCAACCAAAATTGTTGAACGGTCTGTGTATACTTACCACTTTCTCCTCGGAATCCGGTGTTCACACTGTATCTCTGCACTTGAGCATTCACATTGTTGGGCAAAGGGGCTTGAGGCACCTGTAACTGAGGAGTAACTATCTGCTGCTGTTGCTGTTGATTCACAACCACCCCATTCTGCATCTGTTCATTTAAAATTTGATTTTCCCTATTATTCTGTTGAAGGTTTCTACACTCATTCTTCCAATGTCCAAGCTTTCCACACCGATAGAAGTAAATATTAGAAACTTCAGAGACATGCATCGATTCGTGGTATTTGATGCCCCCTGGGTATCTACTTCCAGGGCCGAGTTATCAGGACAGGTGGCCTGAGGGAAAGTGTTGTATATATCTAAGATTTTCTTATTGAAAAACTCTGCAAGTTCATTACAACGCAGCTGGGAGGAGTCTGAAGGTATGTCAGGCAAAGGGCACTTTGTGAGATTTTTTGCTATTTGGAAAATTTCCCTAGGAGCATTGACAGCCGATGTAATTTTTTCATCAAAGTACTGTGCTTGTGCTCTCTTTATTTCTGTCTGGTAAGTTTTGATAGACTCTCTATATGTCTGTTTTTTTAAGGTACTATATTCTTTCCTCCAAGCTCTCTCTAGTCTTTTGCAATTTTGTTTAAGTTCCCAAAGTTTAGGTGAATACCAAGGTGTCTGTTTCTCCTTAGGCCTTTTCTGGCTCCATTTGAGCGGTATGATGGCATCCAAGGAAGATTCAATCCAATGATTGTAATTGTCCGAAGCAATGTTAGGGTTGGGGTCCCCTAGAGGTTTAGAATTCAACAAGGCTGTGGTCCAAGCCTCTGGTGAGAGTTTCGCCCAGGGGCGTTCCCAGCTCTTAAACGATTGAGTGCTAGAGGTCTGTGACAAGGTATTCCAATGGATCGGGATTAAAAAATGGTCCGACCATGGCACTGGGATAGGACTGCCTACTGAGAGCTGTTCATTATTTGAGAAGACTGGGTCCAAGATGTGACCTTTGTCATGTGTCGGACTAGTGACTTTTTGGATTAATTGAATGGCCAGTAAGTCTTGGGTGAGATCCATGGCATCAGATTTGAGAGGGTCCTCTAAATGCAAGTTGAAATCGCCTAAAAGGGTGATGTTAGGCGCGTTACTTGCTAGCATAGCAGCAGTATCTGTAAGGGATTTTGAAAATAGCCCGCAAGGGCCAGGGGGGCGGTAAATAAGTATTCCTGATAGGGAGAGGGTAGGTGAAAAGGAGATTGTGAAAAACATACTTTCGCAATCTAGGATAATGTCAATCTCAATACGCCCCTTCAGATGATCCTTCAGAATGATGGCAATGCCTCCTCCTTTCCTCAATTCCCTGTCTTTCCTCAAAATGTAATAACCCGGGGGCAATGCTTGCACCAAATCCGGATCAGAGTCCTTATGGAGCCAGGTTTCTGTTAAAAACAGAACATCGGGCTGTTCTCCATCCAGGAATATATTAATTTCAGAAACATGTTTCGGTAGGGACCTGCAATTAAGAAGAAACATTTTGTAACCCCTAGGGGTCTTCGCTATGGGATGCGGTCGTGAAACATTCCGTGGATCAAAAGAACAATAAGTGCAAGATTAGGGGCCGTTTATTAGACTGATGGAGTGCAGGCATGTATCTTTATAGGGTGTCCGCAGTTGATGAAGTTAGGGCGAGGAGTATCTCAAAGTGTCTTTGAGTAAAGGGCCAGGGGTTCTGGACCCTGGTCCCGGATGGGCGCGGACAAGCGCAGATGGGCTTGCCTTTGGCGGGCCTTCGGCGTGACAGCGGCGCGTCCGCTGCGCGCGTCTGCTGTGCATCCGCGCTGCCATGCGACTAAATAGTCTAAGACTCACCCGGCCTGCCCTATGCCCCGCCTCCTCTTGCTGCCTCCCTCCACACAACCGGAACTTCCGTGGTGGACGGGGGAGTGAGCGCGAGACAGGAGCCTAAAATGTTCAGTGCGAAATAAAAAGTAGATCAGCTCCTTAAAATATAAGTTAAAATGTTTTTTAAAAAAGCCCCCCAAAAGTGGTCTGTGCAGCGTAGACAACGTGACTGTCCTCTCTGCTTACTTGCCGCTGCGCGTCCACGCTGCCATGCGACTAAATAGTCTAAGACTCAGCTGGCCTGCCCTATGCCCCGCCTCCTCTTGCCGCCTCCCTCCACACAACCGGAACTTCCGTGGTGGACCGGGGAGTGAGAGCGAGACAGGAGCCTAAAAGGTACAGTGCGAAATAAAAAGTAGATCAGCTCCTTAAAATATAAGTTAAAATGTTTTTTAAAAATGCCCCCCAAAAGTGCTCTGTGCAGCGTAGCAACGTGACTGTCCTCTCTGCTTACTTGTCGCTGTGCGTCCGCGCTGCCATGCGACCAAATAGTCTAAGACTCCGCCGGCCTGCCCTATGCCCCGCCTCCTCTTGCCACCTCCCTCCACACAACCGGAACTTCTGTGGTGGACCGGGGAGTGAGCGCGAGACAGGAGCCTAAAAGGTACAGTGCGAAATAAAAAGTAGATCAGCTCCTTAAAATATAAGTTAAAATGTTTTTAAAAATGCCCCCCAAAAGTGCTCTGTGCAGCGTAGCAATGTGACTGTCTTCTCTGCTTACTTGTCGCTGCGCGTCCGCGCTGCCATGCGACTAAATAGTCTAAGACTCAGCCGGCCTGCCCTATGCCCCGCCTCCTCTTGCCGCCTCCCTCCACACAACCGGAACTTCCGTGGTGGACCGGGGAGTGAGCGCGAGACAGGAGCCTAAAAGGTACAGTGCGAAATAAAAAGTAGATCAGCTCCTTAAAATATAAGTTAAAATAGTTTTTAAAAATGCCCCCCAAAAGTGCTCTGTGCAGCGTAGCAACGTGACTATCCTCTCTGCTTACTTGTTTGTCACCCACTAAAGATTTTTTTTATTTCCCAACATTCTGAAGTGTGTACAACTAAAATAAATTAAAATGTTGCTTTTCTGCAGGCTTATTACAAAAGACCAAGGGGCATATTAGCAACAACAGGCGAAAATTATCGCTAACCGCGCTTAGCGCGCATTTTCTTAACGCCGCCTATCGCTGGATATTATCGCGGAGATAACATGATATTAGCAAGGTTTATCTCCAATGCGATAAAATATCCAGCGATAGCGTCGAAATGCGTGAATATCGCTGGAAATCCAGCGATATTCACGCATTAACGCCATGGTGGACTTAGGCTGACAATCCACCTCCTATTCTACAAACAGGTAAGTCATGTTTTTAGCAGGTGTTAAATTCTAGCGATATTCGCGCTTAGCGTGAATTTGTTTATCGCTTCGCCTGCGTTGCTAATAGGGAGAAGTTGTGTTAGCGACTGTTTTCAGTCGCTTTTAGTTGGGAACGCCTACCTTGCATGTCATTAGCGATATTTATCGCTGGCATGCAAGGTGATGGGAAAACGGGCCGCTATCGCCAGAAAGCTGTCGCTAACGCCTGTTAGCGACAGCTTGCTGATAGGGCGATAAAAAAATCGCCGCTTTAGCGGCAAAAAGTGCCGCTAAAGCGGCGATAAGGCCCTTGCTAATATGCCCCCAATTTCATTGGTTCTGAAAGTGACAGAGTTCCTTTCACTTTCTCTGCTGTTGCTGAACTTTGCATGTGCCTTTCCAGGGCCTCTCCCTCCATGCCTTACAGTCAGTCATGTGGCTGACTGCCTCTGTTCTGCTGCTGCCCTTTCAATACATATTAGGGGCTGACTATGAGCCTTGCGGTCCATGGACCGCCAGATTCATGGGGGCGTGGTGGAGGCGGTCTCCCAACAGCCCTATTAAGATTAGGGCAGTCGGACCACAATTGCCCCGGCGCAGCCACCAAGGAACCGCCGGAGAATATATGCAAGGGCTAACCATTCTGCTTTGCATAGACAACACAGTGGCAATGGGCAGCAGGCAAGCTCAGCCGTGGGTCCTCTCCCTCAAAACCTTTGCCTATCCAAGGACACCTTCCATGAAGTCTGCAGCTCTATGGCTCAGTGGATCGACCTCTCTGGGCCAAAGGAAACAACATGTTTAAATCTGTTGCTTGAGGTCTCTAGGTCCCCACAGCTGGCACAGTTAGGTTTCTCTGTCACCTTTGTGGCCATAAGACTTCTCTGTGCTATTATTTTGTCAAAGATGATGGCAGTCACTGGATAGAACCCCTCACTCCGACTTCACATGTGTCACTTTGACGGCTGCCTCTGACCAGAAACTGCTTTGCCCCTCAGTTTCGAGAAGGGTCCAAGGAGGTTAACCTTGCTGCACTGCAGGTATTTACACCATTGGGTACTTTTTTAATCCTGGTGTTTATGGAGTTTGGGACCCTCCTCTGCTTTTCCAGTTTTTGTGGGAAGATTTTCAGGAAGCCCTGTAGGCAATTACCTGTCACGTCTAGTAAGCTGCTATTCATGGCTTCTTTTAACCTTTGGTTTGCTTATTGTCCATTGATTTTTCTGTTTTTCAGTTTCTTTTGCCTTTATTTTGGGTTCATTCTTACTTCAATGTTCTCCCTGAGACCTTAGTTTTGAGTATGAGACTTTCCTGAGGCACAAGGCCTCAAGTGTGAGATGTTTTGCTTTTGCCTTCCTTCCCAGAACCTGGTTCCCAGGAGGATGAAGGCCGCACTGTTTAGGTGTTTATCTAGGAATGCAGATCTATGTGGTGCAGACTTTTTCATTCAGAAACATTGAATATTTGTTTATGCCATTTGGGGCACACCTGAAGAGTTGCAAGGTGTTTATCACTCATGGCCATCTCTTTCACATGTTCTCTTCCCCTCTATCTTTCAAGTGTGTTCCACTTTGGGTGACAGAAGGATGAGCAGAGGCTCTTCTGCCTTATACTTGTCAGAAAGGGATATGGACCACACTCATATGGTTCTGGACTTTAAGTGGGTCCTCAGGCAGTGACAGAGTGACCCCTTTCTAAACAAATCAGAGTGTGTCTTTCGTAATATGAACCTTGCAAAATAGAGCCATCATTCCCATGTTACACCCCTTGTATGTCCAGTGCCATACTGGGAACCAAAAGCAGCCGTGACAGTGCTGAATTTGTAAAACATTACGTGCCGCAAGTCCAAAGTTTTGCTTAGAAGCCTATGGCAGACGATAGCAAATGTTGGGGTGCCAAATACCAAGGCTGGGTATTCTTGAGTCCACTTGCTGCCTCCTTAATCCACCACCAGACACATCCTGTCCCTTTATCTCACTTTTGCAGGTTCTTTTTAATCCCTGCTTTCTCACTTTGTCACAGTTTTTCTAACTTTTTCTCTCCTCTTTTTCCGTTTTTTGTGGTTTTCTCTCTCTGGCTCTGGCTCAACGTCTTTTGAGGAAAAACAAGTGCAGGACCCCAAACATGAGTGCCTGTGGGCCCCAACCGCAACCACCAGATCGAATTAAGCAGTGAGCCCTGACAAAAATGTTTAAATCAGTTCCGGCTGTCTTCCTGCCTTTTTCATTCAATCTCTCTCATTCTCTCTCCATCTTTTGTCTGCTGTACCCACAGCTATAAACCCCAAGGAGCTGGAGACTATGACAGTGCTCCCTGACCTTCAAAACCTGGTCTCCAGTGACTCCAGTCCCCTTCCCCTCTGGGGAAAAGTCCGATGAAATAAATTGCCCTCTTGGCATCTCCCATTGCAAGCCCTGTTTTATTAGTGTCTTTCTCCACCTGTGCTTATGTTTGGGAGCAGGGAGCTTGTAGCTCAGGATGGTGTTGTGCACAACTGTCAACTGTAATGGACACTTTCTCAGTAGAAATAAGAGCAAATTCTGCCAGGGAAATGTTGTGACTGCACAGCATCATGCTGGATTTTGTAACAGATTATAAGAATTCCTCTGTGAGCAATAAAGTGTCTTTTCAGTTAGTGTTATGGCTCATTGCTTCCCTTTCTGCATTGTTATGGCTGCACAATTCTTCTAGGAAATCCTGAAGGAAATAACAGAGACAAAAAACTGGGACAAACAGTAATGTGTGTTTTGTGAGTGGATACTTTAAAATGGCTTCTAGTGGAGATCCGACAACCTCTGAAGGAATACCAACAGCACAGTAAAACCTGTGCAGAAATATCTGAAAATAACATTATATTTTATTATACGTAAAATATAAGGCATTGTACCATGCACGATAGGTAACACATTATGCATCAAATCAGGCGTGATGCCCAAAGTGAGGTAAACCTGTTGGCTGTCCCTGATAAAGCATGTAGATTATCTTGACATGATCCCCACATTCCCCCTCAAAATGGATGATACAGGTGTGTGTGTGTGCTCACATGCTCTCATTCTCACCAGAGCTGCCGAAGGTTGATACTTGGGTGAAAGGGGGCAGCACATACCGCAGAGATGTATTTTGGTGTGGAAAAGGCCACTTTATTGAAGACAGGTGTGCATCACAACAAAACCCTTAGGCTTTTGCCTTTGCAAAACTAAACCTTACTGTACACAGAAGAAATCCTAACATCACTAAACCCCCACCCCTAAAGTACCCGCCCCCTTTGAATCTCTGTCCTACAAGTTCCTACCTCCTACCCTGCTATTGATAGCTCCATAACATCTATCAAGATTTAACTATTTACATCCTACAGCATAACATTTATTTTCTTATTTTATCCATATTTAACTTTCAGTTGACACCCCCCAATTGTCCTACTCAACTATGGGAACAACAATAGCCTTGCTCTGTAGTTATATCAACTTGACGGACCACCGCGACTCAGAAAAACCCTCCAGATTTACTGACCCCCCAAGCAGAGAACTTCAATCATCTGTGCACTTTCAACCTCTCATCTAGTGCTTCCTGAATCTGCATAAGATACAATTCCATCCTGAAGCGAGACAGATGCACCCAATCATCGCAAACAAATTCAACCGCATCGTACCGCAACCCAGGGTGAACCACCCGGCCAAAACCTTCCTCCCTACAAAAAGCATGCATCTCTTTGTTGAACTTTCTCTGAGCCTTGTCAATTTCACAGGGGCGCCTTGCACCCCTCCAATCCCTCCGTGGGACAAACTACGTCCAGATCACGTGGCAACCCACCCACAAGCTCTTTATCTCCATCAAGTCCCATTTCATGTCCTTGAGAAAAGCCAATCCATTACATACCACCATGTCTTTTTTCCCCTAAGTCAAGAAGTAAAACTTCTGGGCACCTGTTCCATTGCAATAAGCTGTTTAAACATGTTAATAAACCCTTCCACCTCACACTCGCTCTACCACGCCAAGACACCGTATACAGTTCATCGTTGAGACCCCGATTTGTTCCATGACCTCTCTGCACTCCATGTCGATAGCCTCTGGGCCTGCAACGGCACCTGAAAAAACAGAAAAATGATAGAGATGAAGAAAACAGAATTCAGGGCAATCAACGATCCCAACGCCCGAAACGCATGTAGCGGCGATAGCAATCTGAGGACCACCTCCCCAAAGTCATGATCTTATCCCTGCCTCAGTCCTGTCTCGCTGCCTCTGTGGCAACCCCAATCCTGAAGGAATGGGTTCCATATGCCCCTGGATCTTCCCCAACATGGGCCAGTGCCTTGCATAATACTGTCAATAGCTGAAAAGGGGTCCCCAGTTCCCCACTGGCATGGCGGAAAAACTCCCCGCTCGCTGTCCCGCTATCTCTCGCTAACGCAAAGGACACAAGTTAGGTACAGGAAAGATTTGCAACACCATTGACTTCTCTTGTGATCTCTGATCCATCTTGGACTTGCGTAAACGCAGTTCTACACACCCTGTAGCACTTGATACCTCCTCCCACTGTATCATATGTGCTTGCCTACCACCAAGCAACTCTGCCACTTAGAAAGTCCCCGAAAAACATCTACGACATTAACGTGGAGAACAAGGTTGTCTCTTCTGACCCACTGCAGATGACAGGCAGGGCTTCCAAAACCTTTCCAAACAGACCCCTCGACAGGGGCCGTCTCTTCTTACCCCTTCTGCCCCTCTCTCTGTCCCAGCCCTCCAGGATCCTACGACCCAGCTGTGAGAAGTTGGCCTGGTATATGCTGTCCACTAATTATAGTGGGCACCTTGCACCAGTCCAAACAACCCCTTATTGGAGATAGGTTAAAGACAACCTTATTGAAAGCTATCCTAGTGGTAGCTATGGAGAGCAGCCTTCAGGCTAAGTCTTGAAGGAATGTAAAGCAGCTTGTTTTACCAGTCTATAATCTCTTGAGTGATCAAATGAAAGAGCACCACACCAGGTATATATTCAAAATATATGTATTTATTGCTAAACACACCCCTCTAGTCTCTTTATGAGGCTAGAGTTCGAAGTACATAAGTTAGAAGTTATTTAAACACAGTAATAGCACAAATACACGTTTGGGCCCTAGGGGCGTACCAAACCATATACCAATAAAGTGGTATAAGAACCACGACTGAACTAGACACTAGGCCTAGAGCCTCTAGAAGTGCTTGGACCACAAGGAACCACCCAAGGTAGTGACACAGGGGACCCACGGGGGACGCGTGCAGTGTAAATACACAACCGCGATACGCCGTTGACTTCTATGGAGAAAGTCGTGATCGGGAAATTAAAGAAAAGGGACACTTAAAGGAGGACTTGGAGCAAACCCTTTGAGATCTAGGACTTTGAAGAGTCTCTACCCACTGGAGCACCGGAGTACTCGTGTTACCTCACCCAGGGAAGCCGGGTGCATAGGTGCCTTTCGGGGTCGGGTTTCGTCGTCGATTTGAATGGCGATCTGCTGCAAAGTGCTGCTGGCGACCAAGTGGAAAGTGTCCGGGTGGATCCAAGAGTGGATCGGAGATCTGAAGAACCTGAAAGCAGAGGGGACAGAGTCTGGGTCACTAGCCAGTGACCAGGAAGGCGATGGACAGATGCCCACCGATGTCGAGTGCTTCAGGTGCGTTGACGGTCGTCTTGAGTCTTCAGCCACGAGGTCCAGGAGGCGTTGTCGGCAACCAGGAGCAGGATTCGGGCTGGTACACAATGTCTGTCGAGTGCTGAGGTGTCGGCGACCGGATTGGACCCAACAAGCCTTGGCAACGGCAAGTCTTGATGCAGAGGAAGATCGTCGATGGTGCAGACCAGCAAGGTCTGGGAAACTCACCCAGCGAGGGTAAGTGAGGGCAGGCCTGGAGCAACCAGGATGCCAAGTAAGAAAAAGATTGGCCTTTGTTAAGGGCTACTAGCCAACGGGCTAGCGACCGCGAAGGAGCCTCGAGACGTCGCATGTGGATCTGGCTCACAGGACACTCGTGGAGTGGAGGCCAGTGATCTTCGGTGCAGTTGGTGCTGGAGGCTAGGGCTACTCGGAGCCCAAAGCACGACTTCGTGGGAGACCCAGAAGAGGATACACTTGCAAATGTGCTCGGTGTCCAGGGGTCACGATAGCTACGGGCCTCAGCTTTGCTGGGGACTCAGGGTAGCCTCGGGGAAGTCTGAGAATCCACCTCTGGTGATGCGATGACTTCGGCGTCCGACGGGAGCTTCAGAAATGCGAACCGGACAGATGCTTCTTTGGTGCCTGCCAAGCAGGGGAGTCACTCCTTGACCCCAAGGGAGATTCTTCTGTCCTCTAATCGTGAGTAGAGCGTTGAAGGTCCAGGATTCAGTTTCAGAGTTTCGTCCAGGGATAATCTAAAGTCCTAAGGACTGGGTTCCTATACTTATACCAAGTTTAGGGGTTGGACTACTCTGTGGCCCCACCTATGGGTGGGTCAGGGCAGAGGGGTGGCTACACCCTTTCCCTTTGTCCAGTTCGCGCCAAAGCAGGGGCTGCAAGCCCCTGATCCGGTTTGAACTGGGGTATGCACAGGGACACCAAGTGTGCCCCCAGTGCAGGACTTCAAAGCACCAGAAAGTGCTCCCGCCCAGCCCCAATACACATTATCCTGTCTGGGGAGGTGGTCACACCTCCCTGGGACAGGAAACCTATTGTCCAGGCCTCCCTGCTGGAGTTTCGTCCAGCAGCAGGAGGCCAGACTCGTGTCTGTGGCAGCAGCATCCATTTTGTGATGCCAGGGCTTTGGAAAGAAGTTACCGGGCTAGCCAGAGTTAACATGTCTTTCCTCTAGAAGGGTGGAATGCTACCCCCGCCGCCAGAATTGGCGGGGGGGTAGTATTCCAAGATGTTTGACACCAAACACGACATGTTTAGGTGCAGCCATTCCAAAGTTAGCATTTAACGCGAGGTTATAATGCGCTTAAGAGTATATGGTCAGGCTGCACTACAAACAGCATCAGAGAAGGGCCTCCGAACGCTGCAGAGGGGCCCTGCTCATGCAGGGGCACCATCTCACATAGGAACCATGCACTCTGCCTTTAGGATTGATAAGGCCTGCCTTAGGAGTGACTTACAGGGTTATATGTGTGTATGTATTTAGTGATATAGGTAGCCTATATCACAGTAAGGGGTGCATGCACCACCTTACCCAGGCTGCAGTAGCAGACCTGTGGTGTCAGTTTGGATGGCCTTCCAGGGGTGGCATAATACATGCTGCAGCCCCTGGGAGGCCTCTGAGGTACCTATGCCCTTGGTACATAGTATACCATATACTAGGGACTTATAAGGGCACTCCAGATTCCAATCAGTGATGTGCCTAAGGCACATGGAAACCATTTTAGAGAGGAAGCAGCTAGGCTGGGGTTCTGATTAGCAGGGCCCCAGCCAGACTAATGTCGAAAAACAGTGAAGCATCAGCAAAAAGTGGGGGTACCCATGTGAAGCAGATCCTACTCTCCTACACAACCCCCCAAACGTAGGGACATTAAACTAACCTTGCCCAGTTAAGTCTTCATGTTCTAAGTGGAAGTACCTAGAGAGTCCATCTGCATTGGCATGGTTACTCCCAGGTCTATGTTCCACTGTAAAGTCCATCCCCTGTAGGGAAATGGACCACCTAAGCAGTTTGGGGTTTTCACCCTTCATTTGTTTTAGCCATAAGAGGGGCTTATGGTCTGTCTGAACCAGGAAGTGTGTACCAAACAAGTATGGCCTCAACTTCTTCAGAGCCCAGACCACAGCAAAGGCCTCCCTCTCTATGGCTGACCAACGTTTCTCTCTAGGGGTCAGCTTTCTGCTAATGAAAGCTACTGGCTGATCCTGACCTTCTTCATTCAATTGTGACAGTACAGCCCCTACCCCCAATTCAGATGCATCAGTTTGAACAATGAACTTCTTGGAGTAATCAGGACTCTGTAGAATGGGAGCAGTGCACATGGCCTGCTTCAGGTCATCAAATGCCTTTTGACAGCTAACTGTCCACTGAACCTTTTGGGCATTTTCTTAGAAGTTAAGTCATTCAGGGGTGTCACTATTGATCCATACCCTTTGACAAATCTCCTATAGTACCCAGTCAGGCCTAAGAAGGCTCTCACCTGAGTCTGGGTGGTGGGAGCAGTCCAGTCCATGATAGTCTGGATCTTGCTCTGCAAAGGTTGAACCTGGCCTCCACCCACAAGGTGGCCCAGGTACACAACCTGACTCTGCCCTATCTGGCACTTAGTGGCCTTGATAGTCAGGCCTGCCTTTTGCAGGGCCTGTAAAACATTCCTGAGGTGGACCAGGTGATCCTCCCAGGTGGAGCTAAAGACAGCAATATCATGTAGATATGCTGCACTATAGGCTTCCAGACCTGTGAGAACTGTATTCACCAACCTCTGGAAAGTGGCAGGTGCATTCTTCAGACCAAAGGGCATTACCACAAATTGATAATGCCCACTAGGGGTTGAGAATGCTGTTTTGGGCTTTGCAGTATCTGCTAGCCTGATCTGCCAGTAGCCAGCTGTCAAGTCAAATGTGCTGAGATATTTGGCTGAGGCCAAAGTATCTATGAGCTCATCTGCCCTTGGTATTGGATGGGCATCAGTCCTAGTGACTGCATTGAGACCCCTGTAGTCCACACAAAACCTCATCTCTCTTTTCCACCACTGGTGTGAGGTTTTGGCACAAGGACCACTGGACTAGCCCAAGGGCTATCTGAGGGTTCAATAACTCCCAATTCCAACATTTTCTGGACTTCAGTCCTGATACAGTCCCTGACATGGTCAGGTTGCCTATAAATCTTATTTTTAATAGGCAGACTGTCCCCAGTGTCCACTTCATGAGTGCACCAGGTGGTCTGACTGGGTGTCAGTGAAAACATATGTCTAAACTGATTGAGAACTTGCCTGCAATCAGTTTGTTGCTGGGTAGTGAGGCTGCCTGCCAAGGCTACACCATCTACTGACCCATCGTCAGGGTTCTGTGAGAGCAGGTCAGGGAGTGGGTCACTCTCTTCCTCCTGCCCTTCATCAGTAGGCATGAGCAAGCCCATGTCTGCCCTGTCCACATATGGTTTTAACCTGTTGACATGGAGAACCCTGTGGGGACTCCTGGGTGTTCCTAGGTCTACTAAGTAGGTAACCTCACCCTTCTGCTCAACAATAGTGTGGGGTCCACTCCATTTGTCTTGGAGAGCTGCTGGGGCCACTGGCTCCAACACCCACACCTTCTGTCCTGGCTGGTAAACAATCAGAACAGCCTTTTGGTCATGCCAGGCCTTTTGAAGTTCCTGGCTAGCCTCAAGGTTTTTGGTTGCCTTTTTCATATACTCAGCCATCCTGGAGCGGAGACCAAGTACATAGTCCACTATGTCTTGCTTTGGGGGCTTGAGAGGTAACTCCCATCCTTCCTTCACCAAGCACAGTGGACCCCTCACAGGGTGGCCAAACAGAAGTTCAAAAGGGCTGTAACCAACCCCCTTCTGAGGCACCTCCCTATATGCGAATAAAAGGCAGGGCAAGAGTATGTCCCATCTTCGCCTAAGCTTTTCTGGGAGCCCTTTAATCATGCCCTTCAAGGTTTTGTTGAATCTCTCAACTAAACCATTGCATTGTGGGTGATAGGGTGTGGTGAACTTATAAGTCACTCCACACTCCTTGCACATTGCTTTTAAGTACCCAGACATGAAGTTAGCACCCCTGTCTGATACTACCTCCTTAGGAAAGCCCACTCTTGAGAAGATTCCCAGGAGGGCCCTTGCCACCACAGGTGCTGTAGTGGTCCTGAGGGGAATAGCTTCTGGGTACCTGGTGGCATGATCCACTACCACCAGGATAAACCTGTGCCCAGATGCTGTTTGGGGATCCATGGGACCAACAATGTCAATCCCTACCCTTTCAAAGGGCACCCCCACCACAGGTAGTGGTATCAGGGGGCCTTTGTAGTGCCACCTGCCTTGCCACTGGCCTGGCAGGTTACACAGGAGTGACAAAACTCCTTGGTGTCTTCAGACATGTGGGGCCAGTGAAAGTGAGGGACAATTCTGTCCCAAGTCTTGTTCTGGCCCAGGTGACCTGCCAAGGGAATATCATGGGCTAGGGTCAATAGGAAGCCCCTGAACTTCGGAGGTATAACCAACCTCCTGTTAGCACCAGGCTTGGGGTCTCTACTCTCTGAGTACAGGAGTCCATCATCCCAATACACTGTATGGGGACCACTAGCTTTCCCAGCAGCCTCAGCAGCAGCTTGCTGTCTGAGGGGTTCAAGGGAGGGGCAGCTCTGCTGCTCCTGGCTCAGATCTGCCCTAGAAGGTCCCCTGTCCCCAAGAACTCAACCTGGTCAGGTTCAAGTTCCTCTGGGACAGTTCCTTCTTCAGGGCTGAGATCATCCGCCTCAAGGGACTGATCTTCCTCCTGAGCCAAGGGGAAGGCACTGCCTTAACCCTACTACTCCTCCTCTTGGAAGGCACTTGGTCCATTCTTCCAGAATCCAAGGCCTGTTCAGTGCTAGACATTTTGGCTTGTGACCTGGTCACAGCAAACACATCTGCAGGGATCCCCAGCATTTCTGCATGGGTCCTGAGCTCCACTTCTGCCCAAGCAGAAGTCTCTAAGTCATTGCCAAGCAAGCATTCGACTGGTAGGTTTGCACTCACCACAACCTTCTTAAGGCCAGTTACCCCTCCCCAGGAGAAGTTAACAACTGCCAGAGTATGGTCTGTTCTGACATTGCTAGCTATGGTCACTTGGTACATCTCACCAAGTATAACTTACCCAGGATTCACAAGGTCTTGTGTCACCATTGTGACACTTGCCCCTGTGTCCCTAAATGCCAAAGCCTCACGTCCATTGATTAAAGGCTGTTGTCTGTACTTGCCCAGATTACTGGGACTCACAGAGGAGGTCACATCCATGCCTCCATCACAGACTAACACAGCCTGAGTCAGTTCTCTGACTAGGTCAGAGCCCAACTCAGTACCCAGGGTGAACCCTACTAAACCCTTGGCTGGAGCACTCCCACCAACTGTACTAGGGGGAACAGGTGCCTTAGGGGCATTGGTGGGTGCTGGACATGAGTCTTCGGACTTGGTGCAATCACTGGTCCAGTGGGTCTTTTGCTTACAGACCTTGCACCATGGTTTTCTTTGGCCTTTCCCTTTGGTAGACTGTGAATCCCCACCTGAAGAAGATTTTGGGGGCCTGATGAAGACTTTTGATCTTTACCCTTCTCCCCACCCTTTTCAGAGTTCTTAGCATCTTGCTTCTTGGTTTCCCCACCTTGGTTCTGTACCTTCTGCTTCACCCTGGTTCTGACCCATTTGTCTGCCTTCTTTCCCAATTCTTGGGGAGAGGTCAGATCAGAGTCTACCAGGTATTGATGCAACAGCTGATTTTGACAGTTATTAAGAATCTGCTCCCTCATTATCAGATTGTACAATCCTGAGAAGTCACACACCTTACTGCCCATCAACCAGCCTTCCAGAGCCTTGGCAGAACAATCCACATAGTCTACCCAGTCTTGAGTCTGTGCTTTTTGGGTATCTCTAAACTTCAACCTGTACTGTTCAGTGGTTAGGCCAAACCCATCAATAAGAGCACTCTTCAAGACCTTGTAATTATCAGCATCCTCCTCTCTAACAGTGAGGAGCTTATCTCTGCCTTTGTCTGCAAAGGAGAGCCACAAGATTGCTGCCCACTGCTCCTGAGGGACCTTCTGTACCTTACAGGCCCTCTCTAGAGCAGTTATCCACTTGTGGATGTCATCCCCATTCTGATAGGGAGGGACAATCTTGCTCAGGTTCCTATGGTCATAGGACCTTTCCCTATCTCTAGGGACATGGCTGCCACCATGGGACTCTAGTCCCAACTTTCTTTTCTCTCTAAAGAGATCTAGGGACTCCCTGTCTAAGGCTACTTGCTTCCTTCTGAGTTCAAGCTGAGCTTCCTCATATTGAATCAGCCTTGTTCTCCTCTCATGAGAGGATTCCCTCCTATGAGATGAGACAGAGCTCCCTATAGAGGTGCCAGAGTGGTTAGACTCCTGAGAAGGAGATCTAGACTTCCTGGGCACACTCATAATCCTTCCTGGGGGGACAAAGAGGGCATCATTCTGATCATCCTCTTCATCTTCCTCAGGAGGGATTGGGTTATCCAGGTCAGGGCCATTGTCACCCTCCTGGCCAGTTTCAAAGGGGGGGCTGGGGGTATTTCTACCCCTGGTCCCATCCTCTTCTTCTGCCCCACCCTCAGCTCCTACCCCTTCAGTCCCCAAGGGCCTACTAAGGTCATAAGCCACCAACAACTCTTTAAAGTGTTGGGTGGTGGGACTTTGGCCTGTCCTTATTTTTCTCAAGTTGCATAAAGCTCTCAATTCCAAGAATGGGAGTGTATCATACTTGGAGGGTGGAAGCTCAGTGGCTTCCTGCAAGGATTCTTTAGATCCTACCCTTAAAGACATTACTAGTGTGGTGTGGTGTATGCACTACCTACTCTAGTGTGGCCTACTAAACTCTCTTGAGTTGTAGAAAAAGTGTGCTATCCCTTAACACACAACTCTAAGTTCAGTAGAATTTACTGTATTCTAAGCTTAAATTATATGTACCTTAGGTACCTTTAGTGGTTTTCAGTTGATCAATTCAATTGAGATTATCTGGTAAAACAATAGCAAGTTGGAATCCCACACGCTGCACACCAATGTGAGAAGTTGGCCTGGTATATGCTGTCCACTAATTATAGTGGGCACCTTGCACCAGTCCAAACAACCCCTTATTGGAGATAGGTTAAAGACAACCTTATTGAAAGCTATCCTAGTGGTAGCTATGGAGAGCAGCCTTCAGGCTAAGTCTTGAAGGAATGTAAAGCAGCTTGTTTTACCAGTCTATAATCTCTTGAGTGATCAAATGAAAGAGCACCACACCAGGTATATATTCAAAATATATGTATTTATTGCTAAACACACCCCTCTAGTCTCTTTATGAGGCTAGAGTTCGAAGTACATAAGTTAGAAGTTATTTAAACACAGTAATAGCACAAATACACGTTTGGGCCCTAGGGGCGTACCAAACCATATACCAATAAAGTGGTATAAGAACCACGACTGAACTAGACACTAGGCCTAGAGCCTCTAGAAGTGCTTGGACCACAAGGAACCACCCAAGGTAGTGACACAGGGGACCCACGGGGGACGCGTGCAGTGTAAATACACAACCGCGATACGCCGTTGACTTCTATGGAGAAAGTCGTGATCGGGAAATTAAAGAAAAGGGACACTTAAAGGAGGACTTGGAGCAAACCCTTTGAGATCTAGGACTTTGAAGAGTCTCTACCCACTGGAGCACCGGAGTACTCGTGTTACCTCACCCAGGGAAGCCGGGTGCATAGGTGCCTTTCGGGGTCGGGTTTCGTCGTCGATTTGAATGGCGATCTGCTGCAAAGTGCTGCTGGCGACCAAGTGGAAAGTGTCCGGGTGGATCCAAGAGTGGATCGGAGATCTGAAGAACCTGAAAGCAGAGGGGACAGAGTCTGGGTCACTAGCCAGTGACCAGGAAGGCGATGGACAGATGCCCACCGATGTCGAGTGCTTCAGGTGCGTTGACGGTCGTCTTGACTCTTCAGCCACGAGGTCCAGGAGGCGTTGTCGGCGACCAGGAGCAGGATTCGGGCTGGTACACGATGTTTGTCGAGTGCTGAGGTGTCGGCGACCGGATTGGACCCAACAAGCCTTGGCAACGGCAAGTCTCGATGCAGAGGAAGATCGTCGATGGTGCAGACCAGCAAGGTCTGGGGAACTCACCCAGCAAGGGTAAGTGATGGAAGGCCTGGAGCAATCAGGATGCCAAGTAAGAAAAAGATTTGCCTTCGTTAAGGGCTACTAGCCAACGGGCTAGCGACTGCGAAGGAGCCTCAAGACGTCGCACGTGGATCTGGCTCACAGGACACTCGTGGAGTGGAGGCCAGTGATCTTCGGTGCAGTTGGTGCTGGAGGCTAGGGCTACTCGGAGCCCAAAGCACGACTTCATGGAAGACCCAGAAGAGGATGCACTTGCAAATGTGCTCGATGTCCAGGGGTCACGGTCTCAAGTCACCCACGATAGCTACGGGCCTCAGCTTTGCTGGGGACTCAGGGTAGCCTCAGGGAAGTCTGAGAATCCACCTCTGGTGATGCGATGACTTCGGCGTCCGACGGGAGCTTCAGAAATGCGAACTGGACAGATGCTTCTTTGGTGCCTGCCAAGCAGGGGAGTCACTCCTTGACCCCAAGGGAGATTCTTCTGTCCTCTAATCGTGAGTAGAGCGTCGAAGGTCCAGGATTCAGTTTCAGAGTTTCGTCCAGGGATAATCTAAAGTCCTAAGGACTGGGTTCCTACACTTATACCAAGTTTAGGGGTTGGACTACTCTGTGGCCCCACCCTATGGGTGGGTCAGGGCAGAGGGGTGGCTACACCCTTTCCCTTTGTCCAGTTCGCGCCAAAGCAGGGGCTGCAAGCCCCTGATCCGGTTTGAACTGGGGTATGCACAGGGACACCAAGTGTGCCCCCAGTGCAGGACTTCAAAGCACCAGAAAGTGCTCCCGCCCAGCCCCAATACACATTATCCTGTCTGGGGAGGTGGTCACACCTCCCTGGGACAGGAAACCTATTGTCCAGGCCTCCCCTACCGGAGTTTCGTCCAGCAGCAGGAGGCCAGACTCGTGTCTGTGGCAGCAGCATCCATTTTGTGATGCCAGGGCTTTGGAAAGAAGTTACCGGGCTAGCCAGAGTTAACATGTCTTTCCCTCTAGAAGGGTGGAATGCTACCCCTGCCGCCAGAATTGGTGGGGGGGTAGTATTCCAAGATGTTTGACACCAAACACGACATGTTTAGGTGCAGCCATTCCAAAGTTAGCATTTAACGCGAGGTTATAATGCGCTTAATAGTATATGGTCAGGCTGCACTACAAACAGCATCAGAGAAGGGTCTCCGAACGCTGCAGAGGGGCCCTGCTCATGCAGGGGCACCCTCTCACATAGGAACCATGCACTCTGCCTTTAGGATTGATAAGGCCTGCCTTAGGAGTGACTTACAGGTTTATATGTGTGTATGTATTTAGTGATATAGGTAGCCTATATCACAGTAAGAGTGCATGCACCACCTTACCCAGGCTGCAGTAGCAGACCTGTGGTGTCAGTTTGGATGGCCTTCCAGGGGTGGCATAATACATGCTGCAGCCCCTGGGAGGCCTCTGAGGTACCTATGCCCTTGGTACATAGTATACCATATACTAGGGACTTATAAGGGCACTCCAGATTCCAATCAGTGATGTGCCTAAGGCACATGGAAACCATTTTAGAGAGGAAGCAGCTAGGCTGGGGTTCTGATTAGCAGGGCCCCAGCCAGACTAATGTCGAAAAACAGTGAAGCATCAGCAAAAAGTGGGAGTACCCATGTGAAGCAGATCCTACTCTCCTACACCAGCTCCCTCACGGAAGGCGCATAGACCCAGCATAGCTTGCCCATGAAAGCGATTCCTGCTAATTTTCCTGTGATCATGATCGTAGATAGCCTCTTTTCAACCTAGCCAAGATGAACTGTACTACGTCCTCCTCTCTACTCCAGCCTGCCAGCTTCCACCATGCTCTAAAGTGGTAAACTCTTCCCATGGCTATGCATAAGAACGCCTAGTAGACTGCGCGAAAGACTCTACCACCAACAGTAGCATCCGTTTTCTCCTATATTCCACAACTCTGCCGGCATGGGGGTTCTAAACCTGTCTGCTTTCATGGCCAGTTCATGGAACCTCTTCCACTGTGAACGAGACAAAGCGTCCACAATTTTATTGTTCACTCCTGGTACATGTCTTGCTTTAAACACTGCATCATGTTTTAGACAGCCCAAACCAAAAACTCGCAACAGTTTTAGGACCTGAGTGTCCCTTGAGGACTGTCTATTGACAATGAAAACTACCGCCATGTTATCAAGACCTTGTGGTGTGCCAGCTCGTGTCCCCACAGTGTCACTGCTACCATCAAGGGAAAGAATTCAAGAAAAGCAGTGCTCCAACCCCCATGTTTCCATTTGGCTGGCCATCCCTCCACGCACCACCGTCCCTGCCAGTTCAACCCAAAACCCAGTCCCCCTGCCGTGTCTAAATAAATCTACACTTCCCATTCCCAGTTTTTGGGGACCCCCAAGGAAAGACCATTGAAGTCCTCCCAAAAACCTGCATCACATGCGCAAATCTTCCTTTGCACCTGCTGAGAGCCGCACATGGTGGTGGGTTTGAGACAGACCCGCCAAGGACAAACTGCAAAATGTCCTTCTCATCCTGATTACTCTGCAAGCAAAGTTCAGATGTCCAAGCAAAACTTGTACTGTCTGACTGTCACTTTCTCTCTAGCCAGCATTGCATTCAGTACCAACAGCATATGGACCTTTTTGTCCACGGGTAACCATGCTTCCATCACAGTGGAGTCCAATTCAATACCATCACAGTGGATTCCAATTCAATACCCGGAATTACCAAAATTCCGCAAATTCCGCGAGCGGAACGGAATTTACCGCCCACCCCTAGTGAAAAGTAGTGTCGCCCAAGGGGATGAGATCCAAAGTGGTTAACCAAGTACACAAAGGACACCTTGGTAGAAGTCTCACAAAAGCCAGGGTTCGGGAGAGGTATTGGTGGCCAGGCATGGATCACTAGGGGAAACGGGTGATGAAAGAGTGCTATTTGTGTGCATCCAGTGACAAGACCAGTGTAACCAATACTTCTACCATATCACCAGTTGTGGTGTCGGATGAGCCTTGGAATAAATTGGGTTTGGACATCATGGGGCCTTTTGAGTTGTTACAGCCTATTGAAAGGTTTGTATTTCTCTTGGTGGATTACACATCCAACTGGGTTTCTTCCAGGTTTACGAGTAATGTGTGCACCAGGACAGTCTTGGAGTTTCTTACAGATGAGTTTGCAGGAGAAGGTGTCCCTAAATATCTGGTGATTGATAATGGGATGCCGTTTACCTCACGGTAATGCAGGAATTTTTGAGTCAGTTTGGAATAACACAACAGAAAACAGGCCAATGGACTGGCTGAACACATGCACAGGATGGTAAAGGCATGTGAGCAAAGAGCTGTAGAGATGTGCTTAGGGACATGTGGTGGGCACATTGTACTACTCCCAACTGTGTAACACAGAGGTGACCTTTTGAGTCTTTGAGGGGAAGACTGCAGACTAGCCACTTCCAAGCTCAATCCCAAGTAGTTACCCATGAGAGTCTCTGCTAGGTTGAATAAAATGGAGGTGGGTGCCAGGGCCAGGTTTTATCAGCAAAGATACGATCAAAGATTTGATGAGAAAAACTCATTGAATAGCAAGAAGTGGAATGTTGGAGAACAAGTCTTAGTAAAGAAACCGAGGTCTCCAACAAGAATATGCTGTACCAAAATATGTTATATATTTATCTCTGTATGCTGCTCTTTGATTGATATATCTTTGTTTATTGCAAAATAATTAATAAAAAAAGATTTAAAAAAAAAAGATTGGATAGGAAAGGTGTAACGGAGGATATGGGCCCTTTCACCATTATCGCCATCAAGAGAAATGTGGTAACAGTTCACAGAGGCTGTAAGTGAAGCATGCCTAGGCTTGTGAGGTAGTCAAGCATACTCAAGCAGCGAACCACCTCTCAGTGGTGTGGATGACAACTCTATGCTCAAGAGTTCTGCGGGGAGCATTCCACAAGACATAGGAGAGTTTCTATTCATTTCAGAGACTTTGTAATGAAATAACTTGTGGATATTTCTGAAATATATTTGCTGTTTCCTGATTGTATTACTTCCCTTTTCTTCATCCCGTTTTTACCATTTTTGACATTTAATTGGATTAGGGTATACTGACTTTTTTTTATTCCTATTGTACTGTGTCCTTATATTGTGTTCTTATTTGTTTTGCATTGTTATGCAAGGAGGATGTGTTGTGGCATTATTATTCTTGGCCCTTTAAGTGGATGCATGGGCAGCTCATGCCAGGATTGATAGTGGTCTTCATGGGAGCAAGGTTCTATGCAGGGTCAGTTGGAGACTCGGGGCTTATCGGCTGGCTGCATCATTGGTGGTGTATCTCTTCATGCCAATAAACCAATTCTACAATCACATTGGCTCAGTGTTGTATCAGTCCACCATGACCATCATCCGATATTCGCTTCTTCGGAGTGCCAGACACCTCCTGCAAGATATTAGGAACAGCCACATTAACCGCCCCCCAGCTGGCGCTGCAAGCCCCGCTCTGTCACAACCTGTACTCCTCCCCGTGAGTGTCATCATCTAAAATTTCGCCTTCTTCAAGGCTCCCTGCATCATAGTCCAACTGCGTTTCTTCCCCTACCGGAAGCTACTCTTCAGTACCTACACTCCGGGTCTCTTCCTGCCCAGTGTAATCATGGAGGCCACATACTTGCCAGAAAAGGCCCACAACAGTGTCCTAGAGAGGCCTCCTGGCTACCCATTGCTGTCCCATGTGTCTTCCCGCTCAAGCACACCAGGGGCCGTACTGTACCATCCAGTTTGGTGCACTGTAGAGGCACCCCCAGAGCTTTATGTGGCAGCGTCAACTAGATCCCACGACACCATCCGGCGGGCCACGCAGCACCCTGCCATTACTTCTCCTTGGGGTGAATGAGCCGTACCAGACTCTCCTGAGTCTGTTCCTGTAAGTGAAATGGGAGGACCACTGTACTGGAGTTAGGGCCCTAGCATTCACCATCGAGGGACTCTCAGTCACCCATAAACCCTCTGTGGCTCCTTCCACTCACGGCCTGCCAGCAAATCGTACCTCAGTAGCTCTGCCGAAGAGTCGGCTACCGGGACATCCTCCCCATCCTCCCCCGTGCTGCATTCTAACATGAGTGCAGTCAGGGCCGTCGCGGGCCTCTAGCGGGCCCCGAGGTGCAGTCCCTCTGCGCTCCCCCTTCTTCTTAGCCAGCGCGCCTGCATTGGGGACTACTATGCTGACCTTGTCATGCAGCTTTCCCCATCCCGTTCCCTATGAGTGGGCCGGCTACTGCCGCTGTCTGTACTGCAGCCCCCACGGCCCTCACAAAAGGCAGCATTACCGCCAAAGAGGACGAGGATGCGGCCAGCTCCATCCTCATAGCTGCCAAGGTTTCAGATTGCTTATGTGTGACATTTTCATAATTTCAGTGTAATTATGAGTGACATTCAACGACTATGAGTGACACTTTCTCGCGAGCAAAATCAAGCAATAACGATGTAAAAATGGCCTCGACAATCGCCCCTCTCAACCATACACTGTGTCAGGCCTTTCAAGGCTCCAATTTTTACCTGATTCAGACTTGTAATGTACATATTCTAGTGCTTTCGGTAGCATATGGGACATTGTAGCAGTAGAATACAGAAGTCACTGACCACCACTGCCCCAACTAGGACAAAATGTAGTGATTGTATTAATCAATCGAAGATTTCATGAGATTAATGTAAAAGAATGCTTTTCTCTTTTATTTTGCTTAATTTGTCAGGTCAGCTCTTCACCACTTGAGCTGTGTGTTCTTTGGCCAGGCTGGGAAGGAGGGTCACAGGCTGCAGAAGCATGCAGGAATTGAAAGGTGTGTCTGAGCCAAAGTCGGACTATCATATAGGGCAATTAGGCAATGCCCAAAGGCCTGGTCTGCTAGGTCAGTGTGTGCGCTGTTTTTTGGCTGTTTGTGGCCCTATTTTGTGGTCTGCTGTGCCAGTTTTCACTGTTAATTTGCCTGTTATTAAACAAACATAGCATGGCTCAAATTCATTAAGTGTTCCATTCCTTGGATGTATGATGTGTCTGAAACCTGGCACAATGTGCAAGCATGGGTCTGGTCGCTTAGTGGGGCACTTCTATTTTGGTGCCTGCGCCTAATTTCTGTCCTAGTCTGACTCTGGTCGGAGCAGACGGAGAGTCACCGGCAGTGTGATCTCTCATCGCTGGGTACTTTAATTATCTGGTTTCTGCGGGCCGAGACAGACAGTGAGAGTAAGTGACACTCGCAGGCCTACGTGTGCCCCCTCAAAAACACCCATGCACAGCAGCACGACCTCTTGAATAGAGGAAGAAACATTACACCCATGATAAGAGAATCTCCACAGTACCAAGTGCTTGAAAAAGCAGAAGGAGGCATGAGTAGGCATTGGGAGGAAGCAGTCCTGCCAAGTATCACGCATCAGGCGTGACGCTAACGCATTTCAGTGTGGTGTTCCCGCATCACCACACTGAAATGCATTGTCACGCATTTTTGCCACTGACCTGACAGCGCTGAAACTGGCTGCCTTAGCCTACACCAGGTGCTAGCGCTATTAGGGATAGGCAAATCAAATTAACCTGCATACAAAATCATGCAAAAGTCGTGCTTTTCAAGTGAAAGAGAAACTTATATAGAACTTTTTGACTTTCACATAGTTTAAGACTTTTTTGAGAGGAATACAAAAGACCAAGCGATAAAAATATCGTGCACCCCCACCCCACACTTAATATTAGTTCACTTTCCTACTGAAACATACATATGGTTAGGGCCTTCTTTTAATGTGATGTTTAAATAGTACAACATAGTACCTGCTCTGAGACCAGCATTCAAGCAGGTGATTTTAAAAAAAAAATACTTCTCGTTTATGTGGCAAGTAAAATTACAACGCAAAAAAGAGATAATAAAGACAAACCTGCATCCTAACCAAATTACAATGATGCATTTCCTGAAAGCCACCCAAGTAAAACTATTTATTTTAACTAAAGTAATCAAGGTTAATGTCAGCAGTTATGACACACGCTGTTTGGTAAGAAACACATAGAACAATTGCTCAGGGCAAGCTTCATTAGGAAATCAGATAGAATTAGTAAAAGTGATGATTATATTTCGCGCTGCCATAGAGAGCAGCCTCCATTTAACACAATTGGCCTTGTTCAAAATCAGCCTTTGTATTAGCTTATAATGTTTGAATAAATATACAAAATGAACATGTAACAAGTTGAAAACAGTAATGGAGACAAGCACGACAGCGCAGAGCACAATAGTATTTTGGATTCAAAAATATCGTTCTTCCTAAATTCAATATTTACACAGATCAGTTAGATTTATTTTAAACTGATATCTGCTTGAAAATATTAGCGGCAACAAATTATAACTTTGAAAAAGGAAGCTAAAAGTGGCATATCTTAGTACTAACATACGCTTTTTCATAAAAATCATATCTACGAAGTAAGGGGATATAATTAGGTTAGCAGTTGCCGCCTAAGCCAGTGACTCTGGGAGTGGAAACGGGGAGGGGGCGGACTCACCCAGCTGGTCCTGCTCTTTATCTTGATGTTTCTGTGTGCAGTTAGATAACGGCCGGGGAAAGCAGGGCCCATTGGTCCTGCTGAGAGGAGCGCCGGCGGCCAGACAGCTGAGGTGCGAAGAGAAGTATCCACGACTCTGCCGATTGCCTGTACCCCCACTTTTGCAATCGGTGTTACTCTGTGATGTGACGTGACGTTACTGGCTGCAGCACTCTCACTCGCTCCCGGTTCGGAAACTGTATTCTGCCCCCAAAGTATTCTGCCCCATGATTCCGGCGCCACCCGCTAACCATTAATGAGCAGCCGGCCTCCACCTCCAATTTAACTCCCGGCGCGCACCCTGTCAGCAGGACGTGACGTCGCGTCCCCACACAGCGCCAAGGCCAAGTTGCCACACATGACTTAACTGAGGCACCAGGAGGTGGGCAGGCCATGCTCGGGTCTCCAGGCAGCAGGGCAGAGCAAAAATGTAACATTGTAGCACTGAGAGCAGTGCACGTCGGATCTTTAACTGTTACATACTGAGCCTGCTGCCAAGTTGAAGTGCTGCGGCCCGGGCTGGGCGCACGGCACACAGGTGTCAGAGGCGCCAGCGCGCGCGCTAGCACCTGGCAGAGGTTAAGGCAGCCAGTTTCAGCGCTGTCAGGTCAGTGGCGAAAATGCGTGACAATGCATTTCAGTGCGGTGATGCGGGAACACCACACTGAAATGCGTTAGCGTCACGCCTGATGCGTGATACTTGGCAGGACTGCATCCTGGGCCCGCCCTTCCACAAACAACTAGCGCGGGCCGCCATGCCACACTGCGCAACGGGAGCGATGCACAACCCTGGGGGCCGCTCTCCGAGCTCGGGAGCGGCTCCTTAAACGTACCTGCTCATTGCCAGTCAAACGCTTGCTGCGTGGTAGAGAGCAAGCCAGTACTGTCGCGGCAACCCAGTTGGCAGCACGCCGGGCCTAGCACTGAGGGTGCCCGGGCCACAATATTGAGCCTCCTCCAATAATCGCAATGCAGTCTGCACCCAGTCGTCCTCCATGGTGAGGAAGGGGGAAAAATGATTGCAGGTGTTCATGCAGGTGTACATATGAGCTACTAATCACACACCAAATTCACAATTTCTAATGGCCACCGGTGATCTTCTCAATAAGAAAGTAGTGCAGAACCACAAAATGCTCAATATGTGTCCATGCGTGCGTGCGTGCGTCTGTGTGTGTCTGTGTGTGTCTGGCTGTGTGTTGTGCAAATGTTGTGAGTGTGTGACACATGTATGGTAGTAAGACTCTGCTTATAGTGGGCTTCTGAGTACTGGGATCATTGGGGTTCATTATGGATGGTGTGTACCGCTTCCCCAGACAGTAGACTACAGACTACATTTCTTTGACTGGAGTGTGGCGACTGAGAACCTGAAGTGAAGGAGGATGGAGACAGAGCTCCCCTTAGAAATTGGTGACAGCCGGGCGTAGAGATCTCATGCATCATTGTACCATTGTATTGGATACTCCTGCATGGAGTGAGCATCATTACCACCTGCTGTGAAAACCACATCCTTGCACAAGGGCTGTGTCTGAGGAACACATTTAAGGGAGAGCCCAACCAAACCGATTATGAAACCTCAGACAGTGGATCCACATCCCTGTCTAGAAGATGTGCACAAAAGTGCGATCCAATCCACCCTATTGTGTTCCTGTTCCACGTTTTTCATGACCAAGGAAAAACTTGGAAAGGAGTGCTCTGCAGAGTACTCAAAGAACTTTCTGTATGAGGGCAAGTCTCCAGGAGATGAGGGGTCATCACCAGAAAGGTGCACTTACTGCTAGAGGATTTGAGGGTCTGCCTAGAACGTAGAACTCTGCCTGTTTGCTAATTAACGGAAGGAGTGTGCCTGGCACTGTAGGAGAAGAAACTATCCAGGAGGAGAAACCTAGCATGTTTTGAGCATGGAAAAGGCCATAGAGAGCGAGCAACTACCAGGGAGCAAATGCAGGAGTGACCCTTGAGTGGAGGGATCTCCCTTTCTCCCAAAATAGTTTTGGTCAAGAACCGCATCAAGCCTTCTACAAAAATCAAGTATCAAATGTGTCCTATAGTCTGCCGAGACTAAACAACTAGTGCTCCCACTGCTGATGCTGGAGTCAGTGTGCTCTGTCTTTGCTGAGAAGCGCACACTGATTGGCCAACTACCAGAAGTCATCCACAATAGTTGTGATCAGCCAGAGGCCACAATTCCATCTGCATATGGACAAGTGAGGCCACAGCTGACGTAGTCAAGCTCATCCCATTCCAACCTGGCCTAGAGATACTGCAACTGCTGAAGACCAGAGCTCAATCAATCAATCAATCAATCAATCAGGGTTTTGTAGAGCGCACTACTCGCCCATGAGGGTCTCAAGGCGCTGAAGGAGGAGGGTGCGAGCATCTCCGTAGGGGTCATTCGAAGAGCCAGGTCTTTAGGTTCTTTCTGAATTGGTGTAGTGTCAGGCTTCATAGGAGGTGAAGGGGGAGTTCATTCCAGGTCTTGGCTGCAAGGTAGGAAAAGGTTCTTCCACCTGCTTTCGTCCTGTAGAAACGAGGGACGGTGGCTAAGGTGAGGTCGGCTGAGCAGAGGTTTCTCTTGGGGGTGTGGAAGGAGATTTGGTCATTGACGTATTGTAGTCCAGTGTTGTTGAGGGCTTTGTAAGCGTGTGTGAGCAGTTTGAAGGTTATTCTTCTTTCGACGGGGAGCCATTGGAGGTCGCGGAGGTGTTGGGTGATGTGGTCATGTCGTGGGATGTCGAAGAAAAGTCTGGCTGAGGCGTTCTGGACAGTCTGGAGTTTGCAGAGGAGTTTTTTGTTAATTCCGACGTAGAGAGCGTTTCCGTAGTCCAGTCTGCTGGTGATGAGTGCGTGGGTGACGGTTTTCCTGGAGTCAGGGGTGGGGGGATCCACTTGAACGTCTTGCAAAGTATGTGGAGGGTGTTGAAGCATGCGGAGGATACGGCATTGATCTGCCGATTCATGGTGAGTGAAGAGTTGATTATGATGCCGTGGTTGCATGCGTGGTCCGTTGGGGTGGGTGGGTTTCCGAGGGCGGGGGGCCACCAGGTGTTGTCCCATGCGGAGAGGGTGGAGCCGAGGATGAGGACTTCTGTTTTCTCTGCGTTGAGCTTCAGGCAGCTGTTGCTCATTCAGGTTGCGAAGGTTTTCATCCCTTCTTGGAAATTGCGCCTGGTGATGTCGGGTTCCTTGGTGAGGGAGAGGATGAGCTGGGTGTCATCGGCGTTGGAGACAATGTTGAGTCTGTGGTTTCTGACGATGGTTGCGAGGGGGGCCATGTGGACATTGAAGAGTGTGGGGCTGAGGGAGGATCCTTGGGGTACTCCGCATCTGATCTCTGTTGGTTCTGAGAGGAAGGGCGGAGTCTTATTCTCTGTGCTCTGCCTGAGAGGAAAGTTCGTATCCAGTCTAAGGCTATTCCTCAGATGGTGGCATTGTGGAGCCTGGTGGCTAGAGTGCAGTGGGAGACGGTGTCGAAAGCTGCTGATAGGTCCAGGAGGATGAGGGGACACCGTGTGGCCTTGGTCGAGAAGGGCGCGGATGTCGTCGGTGGTGGCAATGAGGGCAGTCTTGGCGCTGTGGTTGCTGCGGAATCTGGATTGAGAGGTGTCTAGGATGTTGGTAGTTTCAATGAAGTGTGCTAGCTGGGTGTTGATGGTCTTTTCGATGACTTTGGCGGCAAAAGATAGCAAAGAGATGGGCCTTAAGTTCTTGAGATCTGTCGGGTCTGTGGAGGGCTTCTTTAGGAGGGGGTTGACTTCGGCATGTTTCCAGTCATCGGGGAATGTGGCGGTCTTGAGGGAGCAGTTGATAGTTCGACATACCACGGGTGCGATGGCAGTGGCGGCCCTGTCGAAGATGTGTGGCGGGCAGGGGTCAGTAGGTGCTTCGGAGTGAATGCTCAGAGAGCTGCTTCAGGGAGATGACATGTTGAAATCTCTGAAGCCTGCAAGTTCCAAGCGAGGTCACCACCTCAGCCCTAACGGCTCAGAAGCTGCAAGAGCAGGACCATAGCACGCGGCCATCACACACCTGCACACACCTGCCCAAGCTGCAACACGCAAATGTTATGTTAAAAAGATTTCTAAAGCGCACAGCTGCCCCCAGAAGGGGGCTCCCTGGTGCCAGTCACAAGTAAGACGACAGCAGAAGAGGAAGGCAGGCTAGGCCAAGGAGGAGAACAACCAGGTCTTTAGTTGCTTCTGAAAACTTAAGTGGTTTTAAGTCTTTCTTAGCTAAGCCGGCAAAGAGTTCTATAGGTCTGGAGCAAGGACAGGAAAAGAACTTCAGCCACTCTGGCTCTTCTCTGATGGGGTATGGAGGCCAGATTCAAGTTACATGTTTCACGTGTAGGGCTGCAGCACTGCTCTGCAGACTGCCAAGGCTTCCATTTTCATTTGAAGAGTGGGCACTTTGAATTAGCTCTCAGTGCCCAAGCTGTTTCATTCCTTCTGTCCTTTAAACATCCAGCACAGGTGCAGCGACCTTCATCACTAATAGATGTTCCGACATTTTCTTCCTTCAGCAGAGGCAGGAGGCTTTTCTTCCTTCAGCAGAGGCAGGAGGCCCTGTCGCCATGGTTAATGCCAGTGCCCGAGGCCAGGGCATTGCTCAAACATCCGCAGATACTGTCTGTGCATCTTGTGCAACCAGCCCTTAGGGACAAGGAGACGAAATGGCAACGAGGGAGGGTCGCCTCTGCTGGGCACTCCCACCTTCTACGGGGCCCTGGCCACCTTGTCACTGGGATGAGGCGAGGAGGGCAGAGGGTCTCCGAGTTAAGGAAAAAAGGAAAGTTCACGAGCCAGAGAAAGGCATGGACAGTCCTCTGCTGTTGTGCCACCTTCGTTGCAAGTTCTGATGCCCAAGGCACACACCCTTTGGGCCTCTTTGTCTTGCTTATGAGAGAGGCAGACAGGGCACCCCGTCGCTAGTGAGACCACCACGGGCGAAAGTGAAAACTGGGGTTGGTCGTGAATCAACAGCCCCCGCGCTGAGAGGCATGGCATCCAAAAACCTGGTAAATTCGGTCCGTTTACTCATTTAATTAATGCGTCTGCTTCAGATATCTGTGACCTCGTGGTCCTGGGAGTTCTACTCAGCCTTTCATCCTCCAAGGTCAATGAAATGAGTAACATCAGTAGGAAATCAATAAAAGTCTGTTATTCAATGGTAAGATGTCCCAAGGGGTGAAAGTTCGCTTTACCAATACATATGTAAAAGTAGCTGAATGGTTGGAGTGCCTGCTGCTAATGTAAACAAATGTGCAGCTCACAGATGTGACTCTCACTATAGGAAGCTCTGCCTTGCATCTTCTGGGTACCAGTACATTTGGTAATATCAAAAAACGTGTAATGAAAGAGCAAAGGGGTCAGTGTACCTAGACTGCATGTGCGCCGGAGGAATTTCGTACCAATTCTTTGGGATTGCATCATGAGCTATGCAAATTAACGCAAAGAGCTCTGGGATCTTGGATTGTACTGGTGCATTTGTTCACTGAAGTTTGGACTGAACAATGAGTACGAAATGTTGGTTTCTACATATGATATGGTGAATAACTTGGTGAAAAATGTCAACACCAGTGATGGAGCAAGGATTCAAAGAAAGAAACTTGCTCGAATCAACCTCTCGTTAACATGTACTAACAAGTAGGAATAGAGATTCGAAAGAGAATTAACATAAATACGACATTCATACACGGGGAAACAGGCTTTCTGCTTGCTTAAAGAACAAAGAATAATTTGCTACGTAACTGAAATCCCGCTTAAAACCGAAAATCGCTTTGCGCATGTACAAACCCGTCCTGCGTAAGTAACCACGTGATTAACCCATGTGAGAGGAAAACTCTCACACATGCGCAAAGAGTTGCTAACTGTAGGTCTTGAAGTATCGCATGCCAGGCATATGCTTGCCTGGATTTTAAAAGAAGTTTTTCTCTACTAACGCTTTGCTTAACAAAGATGAAAATAACATGGGATAGAGTAGAAGGGGGAGGTAAACAGTGATAATAACATATTTGAGAAATTAACACCTATTTATGATTCTTTCGTCAATAGTGTGTATTTGGGCCTGATATGCTAAGCCAAAAGAAAAGATGGCGGGTGAGACGTAACACAAGTTGAGTCTGCGCACTGAAGTTTTGAAGTGACCTGATGACCGGAACATTGATCGGCTGCCAAGACCCAAGGACGTGTGCTTGGGAAAAGATCCTCAACTGAAGAAATTATATAAAAATTGTATCTATCTATTCTGTGAAATGCATGTGAAAAGGAAGTGTCATAAGAATTGAATAAATTAAGTGGGAAGAATTTACTAAACAAAGAATTAGTTAAGAATTTTGGGACGATCGCATGAGGTGATGACAACTCCCCTGCCCCGGCCCAATCACAGTTTAGGATTCACAGACCTTTGCAACTTTTGAGGGTGGGACATGCAAAATTAAAGGGTATAATTTGAGTGATTTAAGATTACGATAGAGAGCTGCTGCAGAGAGCTACTAGAGAGAGAGCTGCTGAGTTGAGACGTTGATGCTGAGTGAAGAGTGGGCGAGAGTTGCTGCTGGAGAAGAACAGACTGGGAAGATTCAATACTGAGAGACAGCCTGATTAGATTGAAGATTTGCGGAAGAATATCGAGGCGGGAGAGAGTGTAAGAGAGGGATGCGCTCCGGTGCGTCGGGTTCTAGAGAAGTGTAGTGAGTATAATCCTATCCTGCACCTGTCCTATAGTCTTTGTCTCCTGACTCTTGCTCAGGTGACCTCCACCAATCCTTTTGGCCAGGGGTTGGGTTTCCCGTTTCACCTTTTGGTAACTATCACTCTATCTTAAAATTTGCATATCTTTCGCAAAAGTATGAGTTATTGTGTCTTTTGTCTCTTCATCTATCACTCTTAATGTATTGAGTTGTTGAATGTGTCTGTATTTTGAATGTAATTTGATAAATGAATTTTCTCTCCCATGAAAGTTGATGGAGTTTTCACGGTGAATCTGTACTAATGAGCGTTCATTTTGATTGAATTATTAGATAAAGTCTATTGAATCTTACTTGGAGTCTGTGATCATTTTTATTGAAAAGTTATAAGATATATTAATGAATTTGTTAATATCACCATCAACTACTCAACAAATGGTCCATTGTCCAAAGGAAGAGTGTTGATCTGTGAAGATTAGTTAGGCATAAACTAATTCAGATCAAAGAAAATAAAACTTGACCCCCAGCGAAACAGTCAGGAAATCTAAATGTGTATATGGGCCCATTGTAAGTGATACGTTGATGTGTGAAAAGTTTATCCTGGCCTTTCGCTGGATCACCAGTACTGCATTCCAAGTGACTGGGGAACGCCGGAACAAAAGTGCAATCTGTGTGATTTTACCACAGAAACCAATTCTGCTTGTGATGTGCATTATGTAGTAGAGATGGAGGAGTCACGTGGTCCTCTTGGGCCCCTCAATTCAAACGAGCTGAGCCTTGATGTGGATTGTTCCTAACAACCATCCTCTAACCTCATGCACCACGAATTAAAAACAAAAAACGAACCTTTCATGTAAAACAGGAAAGAGAAGAGATATCCTTCTAGTGGAGGGATCGCACAACGTCAAACAAGAAAACGGGGGTCAAACACCGTTTTCCCGCTTCATTATTTTGCGCCTTTTTCTTCATTATTGCATACGAGTCAGGATCCGCACTGTTCAAAAATCTGTTTTTCTTTTCTTTTTGCAACACTCTTTATTGAAAACAAGTAGCGAAGTTACAGGTCAGGAGGGGACGATGGGATTACTAGGAAAGGAAAAGGTGTAAAAAAAGGGAGGGGCAGTCAAGAGTACTGCCAATCCCATCTAGTTATATAATGCACCAATATAGCCAAAGAATAAAAACTATGGGGCAGATTTACAAGGCTCTTGCGCCACTTTTGCGTCACTTTTGCGTCACTTTTCCCATGTTGAAAATGACACAAAAGTGGCGCAAGGACCTTGTAAATCTGCCCCTATATGCATTGAAGGCTTCTAGGCACATCTAGGCAATAATATAACAAAGCCCCCTCGCTGGCAGACTTCAGAAAGAGACTCAAGGCCTGGCTCTTTGACGAAGACACAGCGCCTAGCTACTCCTAAGGGGGACAGTGTGCGCTTTACACATGCTGTTGAGTGATTGATTGATTGATTGAGGCAGTTCCAGGTAGGCCAGGGCCCTGACAATCCATCTCACTAGATCACCATGGAGACTCGCCTTAGTTATGATCTTTGCTGGGGATAGAGCGTCGCATTCCATTCCTGCTATTTTTTAATCCAGACAACTGAGAACATTCTAGGATAAGGGGCGTACCTCTGGGCAGCGAGGCTAATGGGTTCACAATGGTTAAGGGAATGTCACCGGCGTACAGGAATGATTTGATAGTACCAATGGATGAGGGCAGACCTGATATCGTCATTGATGAACGAATGATTGAAGACAGTGGGTCCAGGGCTAATGCAAAAATGAGAGGGGACAATGGGTAGCCCTGCCTGCTGTCCCATCGGATCGTGATGGTTGAGATCAATCCCCGTCACTGCTTATAGCTGCCAAAATGACCTCATCTTCTACTCGAAGAGAAGAGCTAAATGGAGGAAAGCTTTCCACTCGCTACTCATGATCACTACCCCCACAAAATTTGCACATGGACTAAGGCTTTTGGTAATCCCCTCTCCCATTTTCAATGCCGACGCCACCATCATCATATATAACAATGGGATAATCCTCATCCAAGCTGCTGACCGTCATTAAGGTACTTTTGAAGAAACGTTTCACAACATCAGGAAGTCTATTACTAACAGCGATCTCGATACTGCAAATAGGTGGCTTAGTCCCTCATTCCTCTCACAGCTCCCCAAGTGATCCCGATACATAGTTCCTCCCACCTTTTCACCCCTCCCCGCGCCCTCCTCAGCACCCTCACTCCGAGCAGTTCCCACCTACCCATCTCCCCTTCTCTGCCTACTGGACCTGACTCTCACATGATTAGCAGTGATCTTACCTAACTCACTGCCTCCCCCCCTAATCTTGGCAGCCATAGCAATTGCTCTCCCTCTGCCACTACACTTACACACACATCCTGCGCTAGCCCCTACATATTCGCTACTAATTTGTCCCCCACACGTCCCATGGCTCACAAGGTGATCTCTCTGAATTCTGAACCCATCCTCCCTAGCTACATCAATACTCATACAATGCTAGTATCACTTAATAATCTGCTCAGTAGTCTCCCATCGCTCCCTAGCGAGCCCGATTATCTTTCCAACCTCCCCTTCTCTGGATCTCACAGACCAGCATCACCCGAACTCCGCTATCAGCTCTTCCTCCCCACAAATGGGCTCTCGGATTCATGCCTTGTCATCTGAGCATCACCTCGTCCCCGCTTCTTGCTTAGCTGACATCTTGCGGGATCTTCTACTACTTAGGGTTGACCTACAAAAGCTTACTATCATCACCTCGGAATTGGCTAATGACTTTTTGGCCCACAGGTCGTTAGGGAAGAACAGACATAATCAAGCACCAGCTACTAACTACTGCACTGCTACACTGTCATCTCCCCTTTCATTAAAGGGATTATCTCCCTACGCAGCTTCTCCCCCCCAAAGGTGGAGAACCATTCCCTGACCAAATGCTGCCTCCAGACCTTGTAGATTTAAGATCTCCTTAACGGATAATGACATTTACTCCCTCCTTCTTACATACAACTCCATTCATACAGTCAATCCTGGTAAACAACTCCATATTCAGTCTATTCCCCCTAACCCTCTCAGAAGACCCAGACACAACCCTAATACTATAAACACCTCCAACCTCAAACAAGTTCTCATCACGCAATCTACCTCATCCGACTCAACTCCCCACTTGAAATGAATACTTATCAATTGTAGATCTGCTGTGAAACACGCCGCGGATATCGCTGATCTTATCCTGGCGCAGGACCTTGACCTTCTAATACTTACGGAAACCTGGCTTAAGAAGTCTTCAGGTCCAGACCTGGACATCCTAGTCCCTCCAAGCCATAACATCATCAGACTTGACAGATCAGTCAAACCTGGCTTAAGAAGTCTTCAGGTCCAGACCTGGACATCCTAGTCCCTCCAAGCCATAACATCATCAGACTTGATAGATCGGTCAAACCTGGTGGAGGGATCGCCTGAATATATCTGAACAGTCTTACTGTGAAACAGTCACTCACGGCTACTCTCCCATCTTGCGAATACATGTGCATTGACATCTCAAACAACCTCAGGCCTCTATGCACCTTGCACGCATTCTACCATCCGCCGGGTGATAACTTCCGTTTTGCGGAACAAATTATGACTTCAATCTTCACTGGAATTACCTTAATGACCCTGCAGTGAATAGCCTCAAAACTTTCCTAGTTGACCTTAACATGATTCAAATATGCGACAGCCCCACGCACAACTTGGGCTCGATCTGGCCCTTATTATCGCTAAACCCAACTTCATTCAACTTGACTCGATTGGCCCATGTGACTGGACTGATCATCACTACATCTCCTTCCGCATCATGGAACCATGGACTAAGTTAAAATCTCAACCTAAGAAACCTAGGCATTGGAAGCGATCCATCCGAAATGCAAACCTGAATGAAATTATATCCCTTAGCAACATGACCTTGCCTCCTCCTACTCACTTGTCTGGGGTTCATGACCTCACTGAGCACTACAACAACTCCATATTGAACATTCGGGACGCTATTGCCCCCTTGAAACTAAAAAGAAGGTCCACCAAAGACTCCAAACCTTGGTTCAACGAGGGGTTAAATACAGATAGACATAATCTGCGACTTGCCGAACGATCCTGGAGAGGCTCACCATCTCTTGAACACCTTATCCTCCTGAGATCTAGGAGGAACACTCACATTAAAAACATTAGGCGTGCTAACGCGAACTTCTTCAGAAGCCAACTAGATAAAGCCAGAAACAGGCCAAAAAAGCTTTTTAAATTAATTAAACTCCAATCCAACAATCTTTCCATTCTTTTGCCAACGGCCTCCGCTATACAGCCAAATTGTGATGATTTTGCTGACTTCTTCCTTGGAAAGATGGATAAGATTAAAACTGAGTTCCAGCCATCAATGAACCAGCTGACAGACCCATCCCCTAGCTACCCCCCATCCCCTCTCTCCCCCCGGTCACCACCTGCTCCAGGGTACACTCCCAAAAATAGCGCCTCCTGAAGCCTTTTCACTCCCTTTGACGAAATCTTCATACTTAACATTCTTACTACACTTAAACCCTCCAACCACTTCAATGACCCGTTACCCCCCAGTTTCTTCAATGACATGAAGAGGTCCCTAGTTCCAATCTGGACCAAGATTGTAAATGCCTCCCTACAGCAAGGTGTGATTCCTGATTGTCTAAAGTCTGGGCAGGTTACACCCATTCTAAAAAAAAACTACTGCTGAGCAAGACGAACTTAACAACTTCCGTCCAATAAACTAACATTCCTACTCTATCAAAGCTGCTAGAGAAATGTGTCCATGTCCAACTTTGTAGCCCATTGATCAATTCCAACTTCTTGATTAATTCCAATCGGGCTTTCGCCAGGGTCATAGCACTGAAACGGCCATTACCCACATAATGGATGATGCTCTAAAAATGCTGGATCGGAATGAAGCTTGCCTTCTAATCCTCCTTGACCTCTCGTCGGCATTTGATAGGGTCAAACATGACAACCTCCTGGATATACTGGAACGCAGGATGGGTCTCTTAGGATCAGTGTTGAACTGGTTTGCCTTGTTTCTTCACAACAGATCGCAAAGAATTAGAGTCAATCACTCCCTCTCCAACTCTACTCCGATCACCCTAGGGGTCCCTCAAGGGTCCTCACTCTCACCCACTCTCTTCAATCTGTTCATGGAGCCCTTAACACAAATGCTCAAATCATCCAATATACTCTATCACATGTACACTGACGATACCCAACTGTAATTGAAAATCTCCTCCCCGAAGATATCAATTCACTCAATTCAACCCTACTCAAAACCCAACACTGACTGACTTCCAACCATCCCAAGCTAAACTCCATTAAAACGGAATTCCTCCTTATCTCTCCTCCCAAGCAGACGCCTATTGTCGTTGAATACATGAAACAACTTAAGGCTCTCATCTGTGTTCCACACATCATTGACTCTACCAAATCTCTCGGAATAATACTTGATAAGGCCCTGAACATGCAGGAGCACATCAGCGCTGCCACCAAAGGAGAGAACTTCCAAATGAGCATACTAAGAAAGTTAAAACCCTTCCTTCCTCCGGAAGATTTCAAGTCTGCTGTTCAAGTACTAGTCATCTCCAAATTGGAGTATGGGAGTTCAACTCTCTGTGGTCTTCCGAGCTACAAGCTGGCACAGCTTAGGGCCTCTTTGCACTTGGGGGCTAGGCTCTTCACAGGATCCAAAAGAAATAGCCACATCACACCAGATTTGAAATCTTTAAACTGGCTTCCTTTTGAGGCTAGGATTCATCTTAAAATTGCTTGAATGACCCACAAAGCCCTTCACCTAAACACTCCTCAGTGCCTCGCCCAGAAACTGGAACTCTCGGGTGGTTGCAGATCTTTTAGGAGCTGCTGAAACCACAAAAATGTCAAAGAAAGAAAACCTATAACCGAGCCTTCTCTGGTATTGCCCCCAGAATCTGGAACGCCTTGCCTCCGGAATTCAGATTGAATTCCCCAACGTCCTCTTTCAAAAAAGGAGTCAAAGCACTTCTTATGCATACCCTCTGAACTTGTTATGTTCCTACTCCCCCCTGAAACAATGCTCTGCGGCTCCCTCCTCACACGTATGTTCATTTACTGTATTTATGTGGTGTTCCGATATATCGGTACTCTTGTTTACTCATTTATCCTGCACTGTCAGATTGTTGTTTTACTTACTTGTCTCCCTCTCTGTTATCCTTGCTCTTATGTGAAGCGCTCTGATACCCGTTTGGGTCATGTTCGTGCTATATAAAATGTTATAAATTAATAAAAAAAATAATCAGTGCTTTAAACAACTAGTGCGCTTTAGAGATAAAATGATGACTGACAGCTGCCCTCTCGAAGGTGTGGAAAAGGTATACCTACTCTACCCTATCGAAAGCCCTTTTCACATCAGTCGAGGAGGCCAGAACCTCTATCCAGAGGTCCATGATGTCCTGACGAAGATGTGATAGCATGCAAAGTGGTTCCTGGAAAACCTACCAGCTATGAAACCAACATGTGATCTGTGGATTACCAGTGGTAGCACCTTACTAAGCTTAGTAGCTAAGCTCTTTGCAAGAATTTTAATGTCCACGTTAATGAGAGATATTGAGCTATAGTAGGGGCATTTGAGAGGATCCTTACCAGCTTTAGGTAGTAGGTATATGAGTTTTTATTTGATAGCACACTCAGGGAGTCAGAGGTTTGAGCTTCCTTAAACCTTTTAGAGCATTGGGACTAGCAGAGAGTTTGTTGATTTGTTAATTTCGCCTGGATAACTGTCTTCTCTAGTTGAGTGGCATGTGTGTAGGTCAGATTTAGCAGCTGAAATTGCCTCTGTAGTGCACTATCCTTCAAGTTAATCACCTTCTTTCAAATGACACACATCCGACCTCATTCCGACATCGCATCTAATCAATCAACTTTCCTCTTCAATCCATTTGAATGCTAAAGTCTTCAGCCTGGAGTTGGAAATAATGGGAATTATAATGACTGCCAAAGTGGAGAGAATGTGTAAATATTCACTTGCAAGGTATTGTCACTGTAACAAAAAGCAAATAATGGAGCAAAAAGTTTGGGGGGGCTGCACAGAAACACCCTTTCCTGCACAAGTCCCCCCAGCCCACAGGCCAGGAGACTAAGCCAAACCTGGGAGAGTCTTCCTAATCTATCAGGTGAGGAAGAGTAGATGAAGTGGTCTGAATGTTGCAGGGCCTACTCTGCCTTACATCCTTCTGGCCAGGTCAGTCCCTGTGGGGAGCTGGCCTACCTCAACAGTTTCAGGACCTAACTTACAATGTCCCTTTTCTAACTCATTAGTATCTTTACTCACTCTTTTTAGTTTGGGGTCAGAGGTGTCCACCTCTGCAAATCTTAACTTAGCACAGCCAGGCTAGCTTGAATCCAGTGGCAAAGTGAGCAAGGGACCCACGTCTGGGCATACCCTGCCAACTTAGGGCGAACAAAGCAAACACAAGGAGATGATGGACGGAGCGCTGAAACTTTTCAGACACTCACCCCCAGTCACAGATCTGGGTTGAATCCATCATCGTTCTTTAGCTCACTTCGCCACCCCAGTTCAGACACAGCTATATGCAAATCAGTCTTGACCCTGTGCCTCATGGGAACAGTCCAGCCCGAACTGCCAAGCCATGTCTTCCCTGGACCGGAAACAAGCATCCTGGGACTGGTTTCGGGCTAACAGCCCTCATCAGCCAGGCTAGCTTGAATCTAGTGGCAAAGTGAGCAAGGGACCCACGTCTGGGCATACCCTGCCAACTTAGGGCGAACAAAGCAAACACAAGGAGATGATGGAGAGAGACTGGCCCTAGGTCTACTAGGTATTGATGCAACTTTTCCTGCACACAATTACTTAATAGATGTTCTTTCATTATCAAATTATAAAGCCTATCATGCACATTACTTCCAGTTAACCAGCCATCTGGTGTTTTCTACTGAGTAGTCTACAAAGTCAACCCAGGACTTAGGTTTTGTGAGCCCCGCTGAACTTGATCCTATACTCTTCAGTTGTGAGTTCAAACCCCTCAATCAGTGCACACTTCATGAGGTCATAGGACTCAGCATCTGTCACAGGGAGTGTCAGAAGTCTTTCCCTGCACTTCCCAGTGTGACTTCTTCAAATGTCTCCATGCACAGGCCCTCTCAAGGGATGTGAATCATTTTGTGATGTCATCACCTTCCTCATATTTGGGGACAATCCCTTTGGGGATGTTAGAGTCATAAATGTTCCCTCTGTCCCTAGAAATTATGCTGCAGCCACCATTTATGGGTGCTAGGCCCATATCTGCTCTTTCCCTTTCTATAGCTAGGAGTTTATCCTCCAGGGCAATACTACGAGCAATCCTTGCTAAAAGGATGTTCTCCTCATTGAGGATGTCCTCAGCTCTGCTCTGCTGTGTGGGAGCTAGGTACTCTTTCACTACTCTTGAAAAGATGGATATAGGGATCATAACATCTCTGTCTAGGTGAGGAGGTTGGGAATGGTCCCCTTCATCACTACTTTCTCCTTCTGGGAGGAGGTTTGTGAGTCTACAGAGGGTCCTTAGCTCTTTTATGCCAAGATGGAGGTAAGGGGTCAACTTGAGTTTCACAACTACATACTCTGGGGCATATTCTCAAAGACTTATCGCCGAGTTAAAGGCACTTTAGCGCAGCAAAAGTGGCGAAAGAATTATCGCCCCATTCTCAAGCTGGTGCAAACTGCCCACATCGCCAGTTTTCCAGCTATAGCTGCCGCAAAAAACATCGCCACGGATGAGAGAGACAACTAACGCTAATGATATGCAGAGTAGGCGTTCCCGTGCAAAAACACACGAAAACACCACTTCGCGATATTCACAACGACCAGCCAGATCTGCGATGCGAACCAAAAACAGGCGATAAGGAGCGTTAGCAGCAGGGATTTAACACCTGCCTTTTACGGGTGCTAAGCAGGACGACAACCTGCAGCATGAAAGGGAGCCCAGCCCACAGCCACATCTGAAGACCAACACATGTCATGGAGACACTGATCATGCAGGTCGGAGACCCGAGGGGTCCACAACACCCACCGCCACCACCCCCAGCCCCCCCCCCCCGGACACCCCCTCCTCTGACTACCACTGAGGCAGCGCAGAACAGGACAGCGGACGTTCCGAAAACGGCATGCCCCCTCAGCCACACAATAGCAGAATGTGGGGAGAGGTGGGACCCAAGTATGTGTGAAGGAGGCAAGTCACCCATGAATAAGAATGCACACAATGCCAAGTGTGGCGGTGATGTGCTGGACAGACCTCAGTATGCAGAGCACAGACCGATCCATATGGACATATACTGCAGGTGTTTGCAGTGTCGTGGACAGTGGACGCAACCATGTCACCCCAGGCAGTGGGGAAGACCTCGGTCATGTAGCTGTGCCGTCCCACCCTGTAAGCGTAAGCAGAGTGGGCTTGTCCGGCGTACGCCAGCCCAGTGTAGGAGTGTGAATAAATAGGCAGCGGCTCTGGGCGGGGTTCACTTCCGGGATGGCCAACGCGTCTGCCAGGGCGGCACCCCTCACCCTGCCACGAGGCCGCCGCCGTGACCACCATCCTCCTCAGCCGAACGCTGGCTTCCGTGACACAGGCCCCCAGCGCACCCAGCCGCACAGCACCAGGGAGTTATGTGTGTGCTGGATACTGCCTCCGGCCCACACTGCGGTCAGCAGGGCTCACAATTCAGATCGAGTCGCGATTGCAGATGACGCAGTCCAGTAGGCAAAAGACATTGCTCCCAGTGCGGCCCGCCCGGACCACGCATCATCGCTGGCTGTGCACCCCCTGAGCGCCACAGGTGCCACTAACTCTGTGCACCACAAGTCATGGCCCCTTATGATTGGATATTGGATGACCTCTGTACTTGCTCCGGCTACCTCCATGGTGCTTCGCTGTTGTTTGTGTTATGTTGGTGTTTTCTGTTTCCGCTTTAATGGTGATCACTGTTCAAGTTGTTGCCAGCACCAAACACTCCCTGAGGGCTGGCTCACATTCACTCCACACCCATCCAGCACAGGCGTCACTGGATATGTGATCCTGGTAATAAAAAGGGCCGGGCGCACGTGCCCTTAGCCAGTTCCACTATCTATCCAAGTGTGTCCGTGTGGTCATTATGCATGAATGATGGCCCCGGGCCCTACCACATTACATTGTGCTGAGGACAGCGGACGCAACCATGTCACCTCAGGCAGTGGGTAATAGCTTGGACATGTAGGTAAGTCCCCCCCCCCTGTAAGCGGCAATGTTGCAATGTAGCATGCACCCGGAGGGCGGGCTCGCACGAACGGAGTTATGAAAGAGCGCAAGACCGCTCGGGGTCCAGGATCATACATGCCAAGTGTTGTGTGTAACTGTATTGCCACAGCATGAGCAAAATGCCCAGCCACATTAGCAGCGCCAGTTCAGCCAGGCATGTACTCTACATCTGTGTCCGCCCTATCCTAACCATAGGCCTACACTCACGTGGCCCACCACCTTCAACGGCCAACATCACAGTGTCGTTGTCAGGCTTTTGGACATGCGCAAACAGGTATGACAATACTGTGTTGTAGGAGTGCAAGTGATGCAATCGCGCAGCGCACATACATAAATGGGTACGGGGAGGGAGGAGCAGCTGTGAGGCAACATAACACACAGTGATGCCTCTCATATGCCACATGCAAGTCATGTCAATTATGAATCACAAAGTCCCACTCATCCCACCCCACCACCAACAAGCCACTTCACATCCCATGAATGCAAGCAGATTACAAACTTACACTAGGGATGAAAGCTCCTTTGTCTGAACTATCAGGCGGAAGCACATCTGCACCTCCGACCTCGGAATTGCATGTGCCCGGCACCCCCTGACAGATACCATAGCAGCTGATGACGGCTCCCACACTACGCACAGCCAGACGGAAGACCAACGTATACACACCCCACAGACAGAAGTCCTTGCTCAAAGTTATCTTGCATGGAATGGCCTTCACACTTACTCCCACAACATCCCAGGCGTACAACCGGTGCACACTATGACAACTCATTGATACGAGATGTGGCATTTCATCCACAGAACTGGCGCAGGTCAGAACAGTGCCGCTTCAACAAGAGCCACTAACGCAATGGCAGAACATCCCGGACACATGCACAGCCCCTGTCACGTGGAACTGTACCGTGCACGAATGCTGCATTCACTGGGGGCACTGCCATTGGCACTGCTGTGAATCAGTTACCGGCTAAGCTTCCACCTTGCCAACGTCACCTGCGTTCAGCCTGTGTTGCATTGTCGATCGTGCATATTCGAGTGGTCCATGGATGTCTGCCTATCCAACAGGACGGTAGCTGAACTGGATTTTGACTTGTGTGTGCACCCCCTGTTGGCCCACGACCAGGAGTGTCACCGTGATCCCCGTTTATGGGATGCCTTGATACTTGGCATACATGCTGGTAGCTGGACCTGGGAGATGGCACAAATCATTGTGTGCAGTGACCACATTGAACTGCTCCCCTATTGGGCTGCAGTGCTAATTGGTGAAAGGGGGTGGACGCAGCACATCTGTCCGGACCTGCTAATGGATCACCTCACCGTCCTGTTTGATGAAGTCGACGACGACCTCATGTTGGAAATGTTAGCCTACGAAGCTGCAATCACTTTCATGGACGAGTAACTATGTACCTGCAGCCACAACTGATTGGAACACATTGCACATGTCCCGACACCTTGTTGCATCTCGGAGATCTGGTCACATATCCCACGAGAACAGTCGACATGGCTGCACTCGCCTGGACTCCGAAAACATGAGCGGACAACAACGCGTGTTAACACACACCTGTGAAAGGTAAGGCACTCCCCCGGAGTGGACAGCGGCGCTTGGCAACGTTCCTCATTCTTACAGATTGCTGTATTGGTCTGCTTGTTGTGGCACTTATCTTGCCCGTACTGACACGCATATGCTAATAAAGTCTACGCAGCTTCACTTGTATTCAACTGTGATGAGTGTTGATTTGAATGACAATGTGTGTCTCTATGCCTATCTGGGTCACGGCCACACATGCACATTGATAGCATTGCCCAGGGAGTGCCTCTTTTGTGGAACCACTGTCCCTACATTCATCCATACTTTCATTCTTAAATGATCATAGCCATGACACATCAGTGTGAATTGGGATGTTTTATTCACATTCAGTGGAATGTTGAAGCTGGGCCAGTACAGGGCCATGCAAACCCCACTTTACATTGTTGGCCTGTGGAGGGCCAGCCAGAGTCCTTACGGGATTGGCAAGTACATAGGGAGTGGAAGACTACAGTCCGCAGTGTGTTTGCTGTGTCATTGGTAACCACACCAAATATGGCAGTCCATGTCGAGGTCCAAGGTGAGTGTCGCTCGGTGTATGGGGGGGACAGTGGAAGGTGTTATTCCAGGGCATGATGCAGAGGGCAGAACCAAGCTGAACACTGCCATATGGCGGAGATGAATGCTAACACTTGATCCTAGCTACAGAGCCAGATTCATCATCATCTTCGTCCTCTGATGTGTCAGGTGCCTCACATGCGGGTGGTGGTGTTCTGTCTGCATCACTGTGTGGCAGTGACACATCAGGGGACGGAGGTGGGAAATCTGCCACACTGTGTGGCACTGACACTTCAGGGGGAGGAGATGTGGATGTAGTAGTGGCACCAGCATCCATCCGCGCCAGGCCTTGTGGTGGCAATGCCATGACGAGGATTTGCAGGGTATGGGAGATCACAGCTACATCTCGCTGGTGTGCAGCCGTGGCACACATTCTTTCCGCCTGCATCCGCTCCAAGCTCTCCATCATTCTCCTTATGTGTCCCAACTCACGGATGACATCGCTGGGGCCACTGACTGGACAGTTGTTCTTGTCATGACTTCAGCTATGTCAGCCATGGCTTGTTGTAGAGCAAGGAGCGGACAGTGGGTGTCCGTTAGGGACTGTGAGTGGTCCCTAATGGGACTTAGACACCCACGTATGGCATCCAGTTTAGCTGCCATGAGGTTGAACCCCACCCGTAGCTGGTCAGACATCTCCTCCTGGCACCCTAAGACACGGCGTTGGGAGGCCATATGTTGGTCGTGGGGGTCCTGGGAGACAGCCGTGGTGGTGGGTGCTTTCTGCTGTGTGGCCTGTGCAGGGGGCGGGGTCTCATGGATGCAGCTGGGCTGCCCTGCTCCTAGAGGTGGTGTGCCGGAGCTGTCCCTGAGCTGTTGGAGTGCGTCGGTGTAGATGTTGGGGAGGTCCTCTTCATCATCAGTGCTGTGTTGTTGGGTCTGCTCTGCAGGAGGTGTTGATTCTCCCTCTGTAATGTGTAGCGGAGATGCAGATTGACATTGTGTTCACATGTATGTTCACACATTGTGCAAGTTTACTGTCAGACTGCATGGCAATGTACATTGTGACTGTGCATGTGGAGACGCCTATTTGAAGCGGGACACTTGGCATTTCTACACCATCAGGGATGTGAGGTTGTACTTGTACATTGTCATCTCACAGTTTCCTGATATGCCAAATGCGAATGGCCATTTTCTTGACACAGGCGGCAGCAGTTGTGTCCTCTGTTCTGTTGTGAAAGTGTTGCAGTTTGTACCACATTGTTGTCAATGTTGGGGTGCTCTGCATCTTGTGTGTGTGCTGCATTGTGGGTGTTTTGCCCCTTCGGGTCTGATTTTGCTGGCCCTTATCCCTTTCAGGCGGTGTGCCTTTCACTTCTGTGCTTATGCAGTGCTGAGCTGTTGCAGACTTGGGTAAATTGGGCCCTTGGTCGGAGTTGTGACTCTTGGGCATGGTTTGTCCGCAGATGTGCTATACTTACTGGTGCATGTGTGCCATTGTGCCCATCTCTCCCCGTCCCCCCAGTCCCTGGTCGTTACTCACCCTGTTGCTGTTGGCTCAGGTCATGTTGTGCAGTGTCCGGTCCCCTGACTCCTGCCACCGTCTCCCCAATGATGGTCCCAGGCTGGTCCTCCGTGGGGCTTGTGGGGTTCTGGTTGTCCTCTGTTCTTGCTCCGGCTACCTCCATGGTGCTTCGCAGTTGTTTGGGTCTTGTTTGTGTTTTTGGTTGCCGCTTTTATAGTAATTTTGGCCGCCTGACTTGTGGGACAGGCTGGCTGGCTCAGCTTATCGCTGGTTTGGTATCGCGGTTGGGCCCATTGCGACTTTTTCCGCGTTCAGGTTTGGATTTTTATCGCCGTCCTGTTGATGTTATCGCGGCCATTTGACGCGTTATCGGGAGACTATCGCATGTTACCGCCGTGTTGAGAATACGACGTTAACACGGAGTTATTTTCCCGCGATAGACGGCGATATGGAAACGTGCGTTAGCCTTTTTTGGCGATGATTATCGCACATTCTTGAGAATATCCCTCTCTGTATCTCCCTTTATTTTACTAAAGTTGGGTCCTTTTTTATAAAAGGACTAAAAACTTCTAGGCACTTTTATCCTCTAACTAAAGTGGGCTTTTAAGTTTTAAAAATGCAAAAGGGACTTAACCAAGGCCTAACAAGAATTTGAAAATTTTGAAAAAATTGTCAATTCAAAAATACAGTTGAATCTAAAGGCAATTTAGGATTGTAGTCATGTGGTCACTTTTTGTCAGAGTGGTTCAGCAAATGCAAAGTCGTAGACCCCAGAGCTGATCCATCAATGTAGAAGCTGGCTCTGTATATACTATACCAATGTAAGGTAGAGTGTGCACAGAGACCAGTGGATCCCCAGAGGCTTTACAGAGGCTCACGGAGATAATACTAATGTTCTCTTTTGTGGTAGTGTGGGCGAACTGGTAGGCTTATCAGAGGGCAGTGCTAAGCATTCGTTGTACACACACAGGCAAGAAATGATTACCCACACTCCATGACTAAATCCGAGACCAATGGTTTGTAAAAATATTACTTTTTGTATATTTAATTCTTAGAACCAAAGAAACTTTGTTGCAGTGAAATACGTTTTGCAATATCACTGTTTCTCAATGTAAAAAGTGGGCACGGTGCATTTTTCAATCAATATAGTCTTATCCTATGGGAGGAAACACAGTCAGCAATATGCAGGTAAGTAAACGATGTACGTTATTGAGCTTTTGGATGATGGATCAGTACCAGGCAAGGTTCAGGTTTGTGACAAAACTGCACCACCAGCGGCACTGGGGCGACCGGGTGCAGAGGTCAAACTTTGGACCTCACGGAGAAAGGGCAATCAAAGTGGTACTATGTGCAGGTGAGTAGCACGGTTTTGGAACCCAGTCTCCGGGGGGTAAGGTAAGCACAGGGAGGGCACACAAGACAGCACCAAACTAACACCCTCAGCGACACAGGGGCAGCTGGGTGCAGAGGGCCAACACAGCATCAGGCGCCCTATGCAATCAAATAGAGAATTTCAAAGTTAGAAAAAGGCTGCGGGCTCAGGCCAGGAGACCCATCGACAGAAACCTACAGCTGCAGAGGTAAGTTGGGTTGTGCTGGAGCTTCAGGACACCATCGTATGATCTCCCCAAGGCCCAGGGGCTCTGGGTGCATGGGTGGTATTTGGCATCGAAAATCAGCTTACCAGTGCAGGTCTCAGTTGGGGGGGTTGTCGTGCAGAGGCTGCAGGTGTCGTAGTGGAGTTCGGAAGGGATCAACCCATGGTGGACTCTTGCTCTAAATTGCTAGAGAACCATTGCTGGATTGGTGGGCCACTGGAACTTGGGCCGTGAGCGTCGGGTGCAGAGGTAGTCGGTTTCGTGGTACCGCAGGCAGAGCATTTTGTATTTAAAGTTGCTTTTCTTCTGGACAGGTCCTCTGTGCACAGGAGATTAGGAGTCTTTTTAGAAGGCAGGCAGCCCTCACAGGGTTCTGGGGTTCGCTGGGCTGCGGGATGAGTCTCTCTACTTTAGCAGGGTCTCTGAGGACTGCAGACAGGCCGGTAGGCCTGGGGCCAAGTCAGTTGTTGCCTTCAGTCTTCGCTGCTTCATGGCCCTCATTTGTCCTCTTCTACATAGGTCATCGGTAATCTCAGGATTAAGGATTAAATACTAATTTTAGGGGCATTTCCGGGATCAGAAAGTAGTAGCCAATGGGCTACTAACCTTTAGGGTGTCTACACCCTTTGCATGTCCACTCCCTCTGGGGAAGGGGCATATCCTTAACCCTTTTGGCTAGAGTCCTCCAAAACAACATGTTTGGATGATGGAAAGGATGGTGTGTATAAAGCTGTCACTAATGCTGAATGGTTATCAGCGATGGATAAGGACGAGATTTTGAAAGAAGCCAGGAAGACGATTAACAAGGGTATATGGAGAGAGGATTCAGTGTCTGTGTCTGTCAAACCATATTGCAAGGTGGTGGAGGAGTTGACAATATCTGGTGAAGAACTGATCATGATAGGAAAACGATGGAGGATCCTTAAAGGAGGGGGGTCACTTCAGCTCAGGACACCGTAGGGGTGGTCTTGGCTGAGAGGGGACACACCTCTCCTACTTACTAATCTTCATACCAACATTGCCACCAAAAGGGGCCTTGGTCAGGGGGGGTGGGCATCTCCACTGGCTGGAGAGGCCCTGGTCAGCATAACAAGGGGCAGGAAGCCTTTGAGGCTCACTGCCTTTCTATGCTTTTCCTGCTTGGGGGTAGGTGTGAAGCACCTCCACCCAGAGCAGGGTTGATTCTCACCCACAAGAGCAAATGGCTCCCACCTTAGGGGGTCAGGAAGATGTCTAGAGGTAGCAGGCTGGCAAGGATCAGTCAGGAACACACTAGCGAGTTGGTCGGATTTCAGGGGGTACCTCTGAAGTGCCCTCTAGGTGAATTTTTTAATAAATCCAACACTGGCATCAGTGTGGATTTATTAAGCTGAGATGTTTGATACCAAACATCTTGGAATTCATGGAGCTGTGGAACTCATAATGACAAGCTCCCAACCCATGTACTCAGTATGGCTTCACTGTGCACTTAAAATGTCTAAGAATGGACTTAGGCACTATATAAGGGCATATCTGCTCATGCAGCTATGCCCTCACAAGAGGAATGGTGCACCCTGCTATAGGGCTGTAAGGTCTGCTGTAGAAGTGACTTACCTATGCCTCTTGCAGTGCTGGTAGGCCTGGCACACAGGGATGTGTGCCAGGTCGATTCTTCACTTTTATCTGCAACAAAACATGGAGGCTGCAGTGGCGCTATGTCTGTGTTTGGTTAGGGGTATCTTATGGTGGCACAATACATGTTGCAGCGTTTAAAGACCCTCTCTGGTCACAAGGCCCTTGGTACCATTGGTATGATTTATACTTTTGGGGCGGTTTACTCCTATTGTATACCACAGTTTCCCTTAAATAATGATGAGGTGTTACTGTGTCTACATAGTAGGGCCTTAAAGTGTCACTTTAAAAAAGCATGCTAGAAATGGAAGTTTCCAGCTTGACTTGCAATATTGTTTAGAAATAAGAAGATTACAGCTTGGCTGTACGTTCGTAAGAAGTGGTGAGATGCAATTGTATTTAAAGGCCATCATATGTCCCCTTGGGCGTAGATTTTTCATGAAATTCAGGTTTAACCAGATGCCCTGGGGTGATAATACGTGGATCAAGAAGGAGGGGGTCTCCCCACATCCATGCTGTCAATATTGGGGAGTTGTGAAACAGCATTTGAACCATGTTCTTTTTATTTGTCCTGAACTTTTTTATCTGCAGAATTCTTTTTTCTATCCTGTGATTTTAAGGTATTCTGTAGGAACGCACAAAGAAGCACTTAACTTTTATTAAACCCTCCCACCGTGAATATTTGTTATCATTTAATTAGGTTTTTGGGTGCTTTCTTGATATAAATTGACCTATTTGTATTCACTACAATGTATTTTGCTGGCTCTGATCAAGTTTTGTATTGTTTTAATTACATGTATTTTTAATTCACTGTATTTATTTATTATTAATTGTTGTGGTATTTAAGTTTAATCTGTGGATGGACTTTAAAAATTAAATAAATAAAAAAAATATAAAAAAACTAAAAAAACTTTGGATGTGGATAGCCACGTCATGTTGAAGGTGTGCATACCACAAAACTATTTTTTAGATATTTTCAGAGTTGTATGAGTAACTAAAAAGAAATAAAATGCCAGGGAGGGGTGCAGAAACAAACAGGGGACCCGATGCAGAAGTGAGATTGGAGACGAGGGCTGGGGAAAGCAACCTGGGGGACGGAAACAACATGGGAGGGGCAGAGAAGCACATGATGAGACCAGGGAACATTGATGGGAGCACCAAAGCACACGGCAAGACAGAGCAACACAGACACTGAGGGAGCACACAAGCTCATAGAGAGATAGACCAACATGGAGAAAGGGAAAGCAACAAGAAGACAAAACCAACATGGGAGGGGCAGAGAAGCACATGATGAGACCAGGGAACATAGAGGGGAGCACTGAGCACACGGCAAGACAGAGCAGCACTGACACTGAGAGAGCACAGAAGGTCATAGAGAGATAGACCAACATGGAGACAGGGGAAGCAACAAGGGGACAGAAACAACATGGGTGGGGCAGAGAAAAACGTGGCGAGACAAAGTGTTGGAACTGGCCCCCTCTGCAGTATCACTCCAAAACTTTTTGCCTTCCTCCTCCATTTTTGCTGATCTTGATTTGCTGGCCTCAGGATTCTGTACACTTTACACTGCTAACCAGTGCTAAAGTGCTTGTGCTCTCTCCCCAGAACATGGTAAGATTGGCTTCTCCCCAATTGGCATATTTAATTTACATGTAATTCCTCAGTAAAGTGATATTACATGTACCCAGGTACACTTGAGTAGTCCTTCAAACCTGTCTCAGGCCTGCAATTGCAGCCTGTGTGAGCAGTTTTATACTGCCATTTCGGCCTGGTAAAATAAACTGCTTGCCAGGCCCAAACCTTCCTTTTTAATACATATAAGTCACCACTAGGGTGTGCCCTGGAGAGCTCAGAGGGCAAGGTGAAGTATATTTCAAATTTGGACATGTAATTTTAAATTTTGCTTGTCCTTGTAGTAAAAAACTTAAATTCATTTTTTTTCAGCTCTGCAAGGCCTACCTCTCCCATAGGATGACATTGGATTACCTTATTACATTTAATTAGCTGTAACTTCCAAATGGAAACAGGTATCCAGTTCATGTTTTGTGTCTTTGGAATTGTAATGAAAAATTCTCTCTTACGTTAAGGTCAGATTTTAAATTACAATTTTGAAAATGCCACTTTTAGAAAGTTAAAGACACACAATTAGGCCCAGATCTATGTACTGGGGTGAATGCATGACATTGTTCTGCATTCTGTCCATCAATTGTTCTTTTTGCATTTGCCACCCGAGTGTGATGGGTATGCCCAGACGTGGGTTCCGTGCTCTCCATGCCACTGGAGTCAAGCTATTCTGGCTGATGAGGGGTGAAACCCCGAAACCAGTCCTAGGATGCTCGATTCCAGTCCAGGGAGAACCTGACCTGGCAGTTCGGGCTGGACTGTTCCCATTGGGCACAGGGTGAAGGCTGATTTGCATATAGCTGGGATCAACCTGGAATGGCATGGGGAGCAAAAAAACGATGGGTTTAGGCCCAGATCTATGTACTGGGGTGAATGTATGACATTGTTCTGCATTCTGTCCATCAATTGTTCTTTTTGCATTTGTCACCGTGAGTGGGACGGGTATGCCCAGACGTGGGTCCCGTACTCTCCATGCCACTGGAGTCAAGCTATCCTGGCTGATGAGGGGTGAAACCCCGAAACTGGTCCTGGGATGCTTGTTTCCAGTCCAGGGAGAACCTGGCCTGGCAGTTCGGGCTGGACTGTTCCCATTGGGAACAGGGTCAAGACTGATTTGCATATGGCTGGGATCAAACTGGAAAGGCATGGGGAGCAAAAAAAACGATGGATTTAAGCCCAGATCTATGTACTGGGGTGAATGTATGACATTGTTCTGCATTCTGTCCATCAATTGTTCTTTTTGCTTTTAGAAAGTTGGCATTTTCCTGCCTTAACCATTTAGTTTTTGCAGCCTGTCTCTGGGTCACATGACTAGGTGTAGCTGACAGTTGGGCTTTGTGTATTCCTTCACACACAATAAAAAGCTTAGGTGTGCCTGGGGGATGGAGCTGGGCACAACACAACATCCACTTGAATTTGCTGTGTCCTGCTTCCACACAAAAAGCTACATACCCCTGTAGCTAGTTTGCAGCCAAGGCTGTGGAGGCAGGAAGCCTGTGCACTTCAAAGGGAAACCTCTAGAAGCTTTTCCCACTTCAAAGAAGGCACCTGGTATAAATATTGGACCTTAGACACCAACTCTTCAGTACACTTTTGGACCTGTGGAGGCTCTGCCAGGAAGAAGGAATGCTGGGCTGTTGATAGAACTGCCACTCTGCTAGACTGCTTCCCTGCTGGACTTCTGCCTTGTCGGACTTCTGCTTACTTGGACTGCTGCTCTATTGCCCAGCTGCCCTCCTGTGTGAGTCAGACTGATTGGACCTGCATCTGAACCCAGGAATCCCAGAGTGACTCCAAGAACTAGTCTGCTGGCCTCCTGTTCAGAGCCACAGGGACATAACAGGCTCCCAACCACCTGACCCAGCACCCAAATCCAGCTGGAGCCATCCCCTGACCCGCCAGTGGTGCCCTACAGGTCCTGGACCCTTGGTGTGGCCTCAGTGGACCTGAATTGATGTTCTTTGGCTGTACCCAACTACGAACAGGCCCACTAGTGCCAAAACCTTGTCACTCGCACAGCTCGCCAACACGAACTTGTTGCACTGAATAAATTGTACATTTTATTAATGCAAAACTGTAGAATACAGTGGACTGCTTCTGCACTGTTATGACGTCAACAAAACAATGGACGTTTAGCTCAAAGCCTTGTAATGTGGTAAATCACAAAGCTTCAGCCGTGGAAGGTAGAAATAAGTTACAGTTTTACATTTCAAAACGCAAAGATAGACACTGTGGTTGCAGTTGAATTTCAATATTTTTCTGAAAGGCAATGTAAAACATGCATACGCACAGCTCATGCACAACAAATAAACAACCAATAATCAGTAATGTGGCTCGTTGCGGCCTAGTTATGCTAACTGAACCAAACCTATGTTAAGCATTATTTTTCTAAATGAGAATTAGTTTCTCACACCTTTTTCAAGCACACAATGTTTTCTTTGCTATTTCATGCCTATACTTCTTATTTGATACAAGGGTGCATTGTGGCTCTCACTTTCCTACCTCATCACTTGTTCACTTTCACAAGCTATGAATGACTGCAGTCTCATTTTTGTAATGACAGCAGGCCACTGGTAGATAGACAGGTGGTATTATTACTATTAGTACCAGTTCCTGCTGATGTTCTTCATTGCTTGAGGAAACAAAGAACAGAAGCCCCCGATGCTCGCCCTCTCCCAGGGAGTGGCTGTCGTGTTTCACAGACCCACCAGGCACGTAATGACCTGAGGTTGGTAACTAGCAGGCCTGAAACCTATTGACGACCACTGTGAGATGGGCTGTGGAGTGGCAGAATTGCAAGTGATCCTAAGTGGACAGTAGTATGTAAGCCGACAAAGCCCCACAGTCTGTCAGGGACTTCGGCAAGATCACAGATTGAAACTAGGTGGCACATGAGACAACACACAGGTGCCTTTCCTGGGAGTCTTACGTGCCAATGTCTAGGGTACTGATGCCCCTTCCGCGTGTTCAAAGTGAGAATGAGTGCAACTGCTCACCACTGGCTTCTACTGAGTCATTAAAGTTGGCTTTTCCTCCTTGTGATAAAATCCTAATATGCTTTTTTTAATTATTATTTTATTGAAGTTTTATAAGTGTGAACTTGGCCCGAGGGGATTAGTGGGCTTTACATGAGCACCAGATTAAGAAGTCATGCTGTTGCGGTGCTACCTGTCAGCTGCACGATAGTTAATAAAAAATATATCAGGAACTTCATTGAATGAAGCATAAATCCGCATGTGCTTAATTGTGAATGAAAAGAAGCACTGTCAAATGTAAGGATTTCTTCTTCTTGGATATGTCTCTATGACAGCGGTGGTGTACAGTGTTATTTATGAAAAGTGATTATTACATCTTCTGTGGGTGTATTGGTTGGACACTTGGGGCCTCATTTACGAGGCCCCAGTGGCACTTTTGCACCACTGTAGCATCACTTTTTTGATGCTCCGGTGGCACAAAATGCCACAGCATCTTTACAAGGCCACGCAAAGCCACCGTACATGGTGTTTCATGGCCTTGTAAATATGTGCCCCTTTCATGCGGACACTGCGTTAAAGGTGAGTTCCATGTGTGTTGCTGTGGGTGCTCCCACCCAACACCCATGGAATCTGAAGCATTCCCATATTTACGAGGAATCGCAAACCTGGGAATGCGTCATGATCCTACGCCTCCCCAAGGGAGGCGTGGGAGAGGCGCAACAAGGAGAAATACTTTTACTTCTCCTAGTTTTTTCCTCTTTCTATGCTTGATGCATTCCGCAGCACGCATAGAAAGAGGAAAATGCCATGAATTAGTGTTTTCTTGCAGGAAGGCGTCCCTTCATGCACAAAAACAATCATACCCGCAATGCAGACACCCTTGCAACTTGCCGCAAGGGTGTCTGTGTTGGCGCACGGCTGCTGTTTGTGCACTGTCGCAGGGGAGACGGACAGGAATGTGCTGTATCTTGTAGATACGGCGCTTTCCTGCCCTTTTCTTTTGACGCACGGCAGTGCAGCAGAAAGGCCTGCAGCGCTGCCGTGCATCAAAGGTTTGTAAATGAGGCCCTTAGAATCTCTTTGTTTTTATCCACTGGTCTTCCTTTTACTAAATTATTTTTAATTTGATATTAACAAGTGCCAGAGGCATGTATTTAAGGTACATCCTAAATTGAATTGAGTAGTGGACAGTGATTTTTAAATTGACAACAAATATGAAAAGAAAATCTGTCTTATAGTTCATTAGAAATAGGTGAACTTTCCTGTACCAGTGCTCCCTTGTTGCCATGGCATTAGGGACCCTGCACTGCTAGCCTGAAGCTCTGTGAAGTTTGGTGATGTCATAGTATGAATGATGCGTTCCTCATTGTGACCTATTCAGCATAAGCAGTAACAAGACCTGGTGATGTGATACAAGTTACCAGTGTCTCGCTGCTTTTCATAGAGCAAGGTCGCAGGTTGCTGGTTTCTTCGGATTCACTTTACAAATTTGATTGGTAGGTTTTACATTCATTTTATTGATCAGGAGTTTGTCCCAGCACAAGATGAGATAGAAGTTAAGAGGGCTGTTATGTTTACCTAACTGAAAATTGCATGTTTTAGAAGATTTTAATCAGGCCTGATATAAAATGACTTTCTGATGTTAGGCTACTTGACTGTACTTTTTTAAATAGCTAGAAAGTTTACTTTTGTGAAAATGTGCAGCGCGTTTTAATACTAATCGTTGCTGGAAAATAACTTTTTACTTGTGAAAGTCCACTGTATTTGTTGTTTGATTTTAGAGAGATTATACAATTTCTGGCACATTTCTATGTTGCCAGATTCCACTGTATGTGGGATATGGGAAGTAATTTTATGAGACTGGGGTCTTTTCATATAGTTACTGCAGTTACATATGTTCATTGCATGTGTGGAATGCTGTCTCTCGGGTTTGACCACCTTTGCTGAGATTCATTGCTTTCACCAGAATCCACTGCAGGGATGAAGTTATTTGTTTTGGCTGTTTTTTTTGCTGGTGCCTGATCAGCGATTGCATTCCTACCAGGAATGGCCCCTAGTCACGCCTAACCTTAACTATTCCTTAACAAATGATGTCCCCTGGAGTGGACACTTAGCTCTGATGTGCTGACAGTGATAGAGGGCAGCGTGTCTCAGCTATACACCTGTAGGTGGTCCGCACAATAACAGTTATGACAACCTGGTGTTCCACCCTGCCTTAGTCATTTGTTGCAAAATTCAACAGGCATATTTACAAAGAATTGGCTTAGGGCAGCACGCAACTCATTTTGCTGCGCTGCCCTATGCCAATTTGAAAGGACAGAAATGCACTGCATTTACAAGATACAGTGCATTCTTATCCTTTAAGCCAGTGCCCAAATCATAAATTGCAGACGTGCGCCAACGCAGGCACCTTTGCACCATGGTGCAAGGTGTCTGTGTTGTTGGCATGATTATATTTGTGCAGGAAGGGATACCTTCCTGCATAAAAACAATCACAAGAGGTGTTTTCCTCTACATGGAAAGAGGAAAAAACTAGGAGAAATGTAAACATTTCTTCTCGCTATGTCTGCTCTGTGGAGGCATACATTTTTTTGGCACTGCCCCAGATTCACGCTATGTTGTAAATCTGGGGCAGTGTCAAAATCCATGGGTGTTGCATGGGAACGCCTTCCTTCCGGAATATAGGGCAACGCAGCGACTTGTGCTGTGTGGTCTTTCACCTTATCTACAAAGCCAAGAAAAGCCTTGTAGATATTGGCCTGCACTGTGCGCCACCGGAGCATAAAAAAAGTGATGCTTCAGTGGCGCAAGGGGCTTGTAAATATGCCCCAAGTATTTAATCTTAAATCACAGTTGTGCTGCACTGAGCTGTGTGTGGGTAGCTGGCTCTAACTTTCTTGTCTCCTGTGCTAAGCACAAGTTTGCTGTTCTGAACTGAGTTGCTGAGTTTTTCAGTTGTCACTGATGGTTGTGTTATCAGTGTGGGAGGTGGAAGGAAAGAGGTTTGGTTTCATTTGCAATTTTGGGAGCATTCACTGAGGAGCGAGGTGTCTGGAACTACTTGACCTTCATTAATCCACTGTTGATGGATATTTGCATCATGTTGTTTAATGTGTGCTATGTTTTTGCTTTTCAGGGGTGGCACCTATAATTAGGTGTATGACATGTAATGTACAAGAACTTGATAACCCTAAAAATGTAGATTGATACTCGCATATTTAGAAAGACACGGGGCAGAAGTGGCTTTTCTTAAAGCAATGCCCCTGATACCTTGGGACAGGGCTAACTTTGTGCATCACTGGGGAACCACAAATTACTTTGCTTCCTATAGCTCATACATGGCTAGAGTTGTAATCTTAATCCGTAAAACATCGCCTTTCTTATTTAATTATATTCATTGAGACTCCTTGGGCAGATTCATTTATCTAGCTGGCTTACTTTGTGACTTTGCCATCACAGTCATGAACTCCTACACACCTAACTTCGACTTCTAAAGTTTTTCGAGGACATTATGCAGCATTATCGTAGACATGGTGACATAAGTATTATTTGGGGGTTAAAACTTTAACCTAGTTCTTAATCAGAACTCGATAGCAGACACAGAGACATGACTAGCGCCCCCAGTGCAGAGTACGCCTTGCAATAAATCCTTGAGCATGATGGTTTAGTGGATGTATGGTGTAAGCTGCAGGGGGAAGCTAAGGCCTACTCATAGTGCTCCGCTGCCCACAACACATATTTGAGGACTGATTTCTTGCTTTAATCCCCCAAGGAGTTCCCCTGGGTCCAGTCTCTTGAGTACTAACCCTGCAAATTCTCTGACCACTCATCCATTGTACTTGCCATTATGTTACCCGACTTACTATAAAGACATGAACCTTGGGTGTTTCCATCATCAGCATTAAGGGATGCAGTATTCAGAGCAAAGGGGATGGGCCATAGATGAATATTTTGAACAGAATGTAGGGTCACTTGCCTCTTATCAAACAATCTCAGAAGCATTTTCAAGTTTACATATGAGGGACAGCAATCTCAGAGCATACGATGTCCTTAAATCCATGTGGACCTGGCTTCGGAGTCTCAAGGGGGAGTTAAATGTAGCTTAACAATGATACAATATCTCTCCCAGTACCTCCGCACTTGCCCAATTGATTTTGTGTTTGCAGAATTTAGAGAAATGGCCTACCTTGGGAAACATACCTGGGCTGGGACGTATGTGGAGGGGGGAGTGTCCTCTTGCTGATACTGAAAGGGGTGCAACCAAGAATGGTGGTTCGATCCCTGTGTACATCCAACGGAGAACCCATTATGGGAAATGCTTTGATAGTACAGGCATTCCAGTGTTTTAACCAAACATTATATACCCACGTGATAACTCTACCCCAGGACCACCAAGACGATTTTATAGAGGACAATACCACCCAACCCCACGGAGGGAGGCAAGCAGGAATTTATACTCACCCCATCATGCTGAAGAAGGTACTGACGGCTATAGATAGTCTAGCGGGTGGCAGGTTCCTCAACTCTTACGGGTTAAGACACATGTATTAAAGGTTCGTCCTAAATTAATTTGAGTAGTGCACAGTGATTTATGAATTGACGACAGATATGAAGAGAAAATCTGTCTAATTATTGATTAGAAATAGGTGAACTTTCTTGTACCAGTCTTCTCTCGTTGTCATGAGATTAGTGCACATGCACTGCTAGTCTGAAGCTTGAGTGATGTTTGATGATGTCATAGTGTGAATGTTGCATTTCTTAAAGTGACAGTGACCTATTCAGCATAAGCAGTAACACATTTTGTGGACGTGATTTTAGATACCCTCCTTTCCATAGCGCAAGATTGGAGGTTACTGGTTTCTTCTGATTCAATTTACTAATTTGATCTATAGATTTTTTGTTGAATTTATTGATCAGGATTTTGTCCCAGCATAAGATAATATAGAAGTTTAATGGGCTGTTATGTTTACATAAGTAACAATATGATGTTATAGGAGATTTTAATTAGCCCTAATATAAGATGACTTTTTAATGTTACACTACTTTCTAGAACTTTATCAAATAGTTATAAAGTTAACTAATGAGTAAATGTGCAGCGAGTTGTAATGCTATTCGATGTTGGAAAGTAAACTCTTACTTGTGAGAGTCCACTGTATTTGTTGAATGATGTGAGAGAGACGATGCAATGTGTGACACATTTCTCTGTTGGCAAATTGCACTGTATGTGAGATATGGGATTTGATTTTAGTGAGACTGGGAACTTTTCATGTCGTTGTTGCAGTTACATATGTCCATTACAGGTATGGAGTTCTGTCTCTCAGGTTTGACCACCTTAGTTGAGATTGGTTGGGTTCACGAGAATCCGCTGGGGGATTCTGTTATTCATGTTGGTGGTATTTTTATTGCCTGTGCCTGCTCCCACCAGGGGGTAAGCCCTGTGGGCCTAATTCACAAAGGTAAGCTTACACTTTTATGTAAGTTTACGCTTTTTCAGTATTCACAAAACTGCATTTTATGGTTTATATCTCTTTATTGGTTTTCAAAAAGGACAAACAAAGTCACCACCTACAACCACATGGCCGGTGGGAAGACATCAGATTTTTAGAAAAGAGAGAAAGGATAGAGGTTAAGAGTGTAGATGAAGAGAACCATAAGAGGGAATTATGAGGGTCAGTTCGAGGTGTTATCAAGCCTGACTAGTGGGCTCCAGCATCCATCCTGTTAGTCTGCTCCATGGTTGTCATCTGGTCTCGGGGGGGATCTCGAGTAAGTTCAAGCACACGCAGTACATTGGGCAGGTAAACTCGTTAAATTCAGTAGAAAAGAACTCCAGTGTGGATTTCCAGGTTTTATTGAAGCGAGGAAGACTATGAGATATGCTGGCTGTGATCTTCTCCATACCTACCACCTCCCATAATTTATGTAACCAATCCAACCGTGTGGGAACTCCTTCCTTGCCCCACCTAATTAGTATCACCTGTTTGGCCGCCCCTAACTCTAGTGTAATGGCCCTCCCCCTACAGGAATTCAAGGGGTACGTTAAGGTGTTCGGGAGACCTAGTAAAATGTAACTTGGAAATCGTGGTAGGTCAGTATCGTAGGTGTTATTTATGTCAGGCAGTATAGCGTCCCAGAAGGGCTGTATCTTGGGGCACTCCCACAGTAGGTGGGTCAATGTACGTATCTGACCGCACTTGCGCCAGCAGAGCGCGTCCGCCCCCCGTTTCCAGCGTGCCACCCTTTCTGGGGTGTAGTAGCAGTAATGCGCTATTTTAAGGAACATCTCCTTGCCGGCTGTACTACAAGAAGATGCCCTGGCCCTGTGTCATGCCATTCCTTAGGGGAGAATTCTCGTGCACATTCTCTTTCCCATCTGCACTGCGCTGGTGTTTTACCTTGCTGTGTGGGCGTAATTAAAAAAGCATATATGTCTGACAGAAGCTTTTTGTCAGATGATCTGGTTATAAACCATTTCTCAAATTTCGTTAGAGGCCGCCCAGCGTGTATACGAACTGATGGTTGTGTGACCCAGTGTCTTAGGGCCAGATACTGCCAGTACGCGGATTTAGGTAGCCCATACCCTTCTACTAGTTGGTGGAAGTCTATTATCCCATTCTCGTCAAAGAGATCCCCCACCCTCTTGTATTTAGCCTCCTGCCATGTAAGAAAGCTCTGTCCCTGACACGCCAGCGGGAATTCCAGGTGGCCAATGAAGGGAGTCAGTGGGGACATAGGACAAAACTGCATTTTAATAGTAAGTTTACGAGTGTGGAGACTTTGCAGTCGGGACGGAGAACTTGGCCTGTCCTATCTTTTAATGTGCGGAGTACTCTGCCCCAATTTAGGAGTCTCCGCACTTGTAAACTTACTACTAAAATGCAGTTTTATGAATATTGAAAAAGCGTAAACTAACACAAAGTGTAACTTTACATTTGTGAATCAGGTCCTGTATTTTTTAAAGTGAATTTCTGTAGTGCTCCCACTGCTACAAAATCTTCAGATAATGAAGACAATAAAGTGCATTTTTAAACAATTCAACCACTTTTTTCATTGACTTACCCGATGTATATTATTTATTAGGTGAAGTGTGTCATTCGCTGTGGTCACCCCCAACATTTACAGGACACTGGGGTATGCTATCTTGTCTGATTTTCTATTTCAAATTAATTCTGAAGGTTGGGCACTAGCTGGCTCTACACAGTGCAATTGGACAATGTGATTACTGAAGCACCATGCACAGCGGAGGGTGTACTCACTTCCATCGGGTTCTAAGGCAAACAATAACAGGATGATACCTTTAAGTGGGGGCCAGTGAAGAGTCACAAGGCCCGATTCACAAAGATAAACTTAGACCTGAAGTCTAACTTTAGACCTGAAGTCTAAATTTAGACCTAAAGTCTAAGTTTAGACCTGAAGTCTAACGCTAGACCTGAAGTCTAAACTTAGACTTTAGGTCCACAGGAGTCCACAGAGCTCGCTATTGTCAACATCCATATGTGAGAGTACAAGAGCGTGAACGGCAGTTCTGAAGTTGAATTCTGGAAGGATCGGGTTCACTTTCTTTAGCAGCGAGTGCTGGTACCAAGCAATGTGTACAATGAGGGAGAGCTTGGTATTAAAATTTATTTGAGAGCAGGTACCAAGCAGTCTTGTTTTTCTTGGCAATGTGTTATTTGAGGGAGAGCTTGGTGTCAAGGGTACTTCGAGCGCTTGTACCAGTCTTTGTTTTTCTTGGCAGTGTGTTCCTTGATTGAGAGCTTTGTGTCAAGGGTGATGCCAAGTGACTTGACTCTGTTCGAAAGTTGGGCTTTGAATCTATCCAGGACCATGTCATTGTGCCAGGTTTGGTCTAGTTGTTGCTTGTTGTTTTGGGAAATAGGAGAAATTTGCTTTAGTGTGGTTAAAACCTTGTAACTCCACCAGCCAAGGCTCGTAAATGTCAGGCTGGTGTGGTACCATGTGGTGTTGTGAATCAGTTTCAATAAAATATGTCAGCAGCTATTTTCAATGAATTGAAAATAGAAAATGAAGATGTGCAAAATTAACTGTTGCAGTCTTAAACATGAATTTATAGCAACACCAGCACCTCATTTGAGTCCTGAAACTGTTATAGGAATTCCAGGGCTCAGCATCAGAGGGGGTGGCTGTGTTGAAGGTATGGAAGTCTTATTTTGAGTCTGTATAATACCAAAAGAAATGGTCTTTCTAAACAAAACTATCCAGCAGGCTACTTGTCTAGGATTCCAAACAATTAAGGATGTAAAGAAACCTTCTATGCCAAAAGTCAATCTGACTATGTTTAATAATTGGCAATTTCTAATGAATATATCTGAATGAGATATAAAAATATGATATAAAATGAATCCTGTAACTCAACACAATTCTCTGTTGAAGGATTGGCCTTATGGCCCCATCATTCTAGAACATGCATGCAGCATTTACTTTCCAACACTCCTGGACCTAAACTTAATCGTCCTGATCCACATTATAATACACAAACACCTGTAGTGGTTACCACATACAGTGTAGACAAGTTATGCCAAAGATAGCTAGAACACTCTAGTCTCTTTCCTGTAAAATATCTCCTCTCTTCCATTAATGAAAATATGAATTTTTCTGACTTACTTTTAGGGCCATGTCCTTTAAGAAATAAAAGATTACTTGCCACAGATTACTTGACTGGTTAGCACACCGCAACCAGGAACTCAGGGTGGTAGTGGGAATCTGAGACCCCAAACACAATGTGGTGACTGAGGGCCTCATTTACAACTTTTTTGACACAGGGCATCACTGCACACTACTTTGCTGTGTTACCCTGTGTCAAAAGAAAAGGGCAGGAATGCCCCCTAAATATGAGATACAGCGCATTTCTGTCCTCTTCCACTGCACTGGCGCACAAATGGCTGGCTTGCGCCAATGTAGGCACCCTTGCTTCATGGTGCAAGGGTGTCCGTGTTGTAGGAATAATTGTTGCAGGAAGTGGCACCTACCTGCACAAAACATCATTGGAGGTATTTTGCTCTTTCTATTTGTGCTGCAGAATAGAAAGAGGAAAAAGGAGGAGAAATAAAGTTATTTCTCCTTACGCCACCCCTGGGATGCATTCCTAGATTTACGCTATGTTGCAAATCTGGGAATGTGTCAAAACCCATAGGCGTTGCAGGGGAACACCCGCCGCAATGCCCATGGCACACCTCCCCGATGCAGTGTGAGGCAACGCAGTGACTTGCGCTGCGTTGCCTCACACCATATCCATGAGGACATAAAAAAGCCACGCAGGGTGGCTTTGTGTGGCCTTGGAGATATGGGTTTGCAGTGTGAGCTGCCAGAGCGTCAAAACAATTTAAACTCTGGCGGTGCACCGGGCTTATAGATAGGCCCCAGAGTTTTCCGAAAATGCTCTGCCAGCTGCCTGGATGATTTGGCAGGGCCAAACAAGAATGTGGACAAACCTGGCCCTCAAATACCCCTTTGCTGAGAAGTCCCTCAATTTCAGATTTTATTGAATGCAATAATTAGTCCATCCGACGCTGGGCATTCATAATCAGACCTTCCCCATGTCCGTTGTAATAATTATCACATCTGATAAAATTGGACACTGAGGTGTTCAAAATTTTTCAAACAGGATAATTATCAACTATTGGATGTTTTGGGGGAATAACATGCAGATGTTGGTGCTTATCGCACTAAAATCTGCAGATCCTGGTAAATACATATTTAAGGCCAAGGGATGCAGTGCAGCGCAGTACGTTACCTTGCGCAGTTGCACTGCGTGACAGGGTAAGGACAGAAATGCATCTTATTTAAGGCAATATGGCACATTCCTGCCTTTTCTCCTGCACTGGCACCCTTTTGGCTGCCTATCGCCAAAGCAGGCACCCTTGCACCATGCTGCAAGGGCACCTGCATTGTAGGGAGGTTTGTTTTTGTGCAGGAAGGGGCACCTGCCTGCACAAAAACAATCCAGATGCTTTTCCCTTTTCTATGTGTGCTGCATACACACATAGAAAGAGGAAAAAAGGAGGAGAAATAAACATATCTCTCCTCGTTACGCCTCACCTGTGGAGGCGTAGGTTTTTGTTGCATCCCCAGGTCTTCTACTTCTGGAAAATCTGGGAATGTGTCAAATCCACTCAATGACCATGGAAATGCCTCCCTGGTGCAGAGCAACCCAACACAGCGATTTGTGCTGCGTTGCATTACTCAAGATTTATAAAGCCACTCAGGGCCACACAAGATGGCCTTGCATGGCTTCAGAAATCAATGAATTGGCATAGGGCAGCGCCGCAAGTCTTTTTGCTGCGCTGCCCTATGCCAATTCAAAAGAGCGGGAATGCACCGTATCTATAAAATAGGGTGCATTCCAATCCTTTCAGCCAGCGCATAATTTGCAGCTTAGAGCCAGCGCATGCACACTTGCACCATAGTGCAAGGGTGTCTACATTGGTGGCACGATTGTTTTTGTGCAGGAAGACGAAAGAGGATAAAACGAAGAGAAATGAAAATATTTCACCTCATTACGCCTGCTCTGGGGAGGGGTAAGGTTTTAGCCCTGCCCCAGGTTTACGAGATTTTGTAAATCTGGGGCAGTGTCAAAATCCATGGGTGTTGTTTGGGAACACCCACCACAGCACTCAATGAACTCCTCCATGAGGCAGAGTAAGGCAAGGCAGCACACTCCAAATCTATGAGGGCATCTAAAGCCACACAGGGCCGCTTTGTGTTGCCTCATACATATGATTGAGAGGCCTGCACCACAGCAGCCTAAAAAAAAGTGACTCTCCAGTGGTGCAGGCCTCTTGCAAATAAGCCCTTAAGTACACAGACATGGCTGACACATTTGCAGATAATAGCAAGTTACACAAAGTGCTTCCAATTCCTGTGACTGAACATGACAACTCCATATTATGAGACACCCGGGACTTGCCCATTTCTGATGCAGAGATATACTCAGCGATTAATGCCATGCCATTCGGGGGGAAGATGTTCAACCCAGGAAACCCCTGGGATGAACATATTCACCCCTGAATTTTATAAGCGATTTGCCAGTGTATTGGTAAATAGCCACTAAATGCTATTTACAAAGAATCACTCTAAATGGGGAAATGGCCTGTTTAGAAAAATAGTCAAGTTTTATCTGATTAAACCAAGATCAAAACGACAAATATCCAACATACACAAGTCAAGATATGAATTTTGCAAGCTTAAATAAAATTATAGTGTTTAGAAAACTATAGCTCCAACTGGCACTACCTGGTTGCGTCTGACCGGGACAAATCCACAAGTTCAGTCCGACTACGATGGAGCGAAGGCCGGATACAGGAGTCACGCAGACCCCGGTCACAGTACCTTGGATGTGTTAGAAATCAAACACGATACGAGGTGCAGAGGAGGTGAGGCATGGCAAAGGCAGATTATGCGTCAGTCCCTGAAGGCGGGGCAGGGTTGCTGGAATGCTGGTGCTCCGGGATGATGTGTTGCACAAAGGAGGTGATGCGTCACTGTAACAAGTGAAGCGTTGCTTCCTGTGGGTGGTGCAGAATCATTGAGCCGCTAATGCCCGAGGACGTTGCGCTGCGCAGAGGAGGTGATGCGTCAGTTACAGGTGTGAGACCTCAGTTCCAAAAGTCATTGTGGTGTCGATGATGCGTCAATTTCACAGTACGATGCGTTGATTCCACGGCATCGATGTCAAACCACTAGGCCACAGGCACTGCATCGGAATCGGAGTGGTGCGTCACGGACTTCGGTGAAGTGGTTCTCGAGACTCACGCAGTGGTGATTCTTCTGAGGTGCTGCGGCAAAGTCAGGGCTTGCGTTGTAAGTCACAGTTGTTGCGTCGCACACTCAGCGAGCAGGGACCACGTCTTAGATGCAGGCTGCGGTGATGCGTCGATTTCACAGAGTTGCACCGGTTCCGAAGTGAAGCTTGGAGTTGATGCGTTGGTTTCTTTTTGCAGCACAAAAACTCACCTGCAAGGACCCAGAACTGTATTTGGCACCACTTGGCAGAGTAGGGCTCTCAGCAGAAGAGCCCAGGGACTGCAGATGAAGTCTTTGATAGCCTTGAGACTTCCAACAGGAGGCAAGCCTAAATCAAGCCCTTGGAGGAACTTTAGAAAGCAGGATGTTCAGAGCAAAGTCCAGTCCTCTCACTCCCAGGACAGAAGCAGCTGGGCCAACAGAGCAAAGCAAAGAATGTCCTCATTCCAGAAGTGTTCTGAGTATATGGTGTCAGAGGTCCAGTACTTATACCCATTTTAGCCTTTGACATAGGGAGACTTCAATGAAAGGTCTTTAACGTGCACAGGGCCCTGCCCTTCCTGGCCCTGTCTCCAGACACTCTACAGGGGGGTAGGCAGCTCTTTGTGTGGAGACAGGCACAGCCCTATTCAGGTGCTGGTGTCAGCTCCTCCCTCCAGTCTAGCTCTAGAAGACCCATCAGCCTGGTGTTGGGCCATCAGGATATGCAGGGCACACCTCGGCTCCCTTTGTGTGATTATCTAGAGTGAATGCACAAAGCCCAGCTGTCATCCTGACAAAGACATGTATTCATAGACAGACAGAGGCACAGAATCATCAAAGTAAGAAAATGCCAACTTTCTAAAAGCAGCATTGTCAGACCTTCAATTTAAAAACCACCTTTACCAAAAGATCTGTTCTTAAATTGTGAGTCCAGAGACGCCAAGATCCAATTATCTACCTGACCCCAGTAGGAAATTACACTTAAAAGATGTTTCAACCTCCCCCATGTTAACCTATTGGGGAGATAGATTGCTTCATAATTTGGTATTGGCGTATCTGTAAGATCAATGCTGGGCTTTGTTATGGGGTTGGGTGCCACAAGACAATCATAAAGCTCTCCCTCTTCACCAGTCAGCAGTTAAGATGAAGAGTTCAGAGTCGGACAGCAGACTAGGATGATAGGTCAAAAGAATCTCATATCGGAACAATGGGCAGTGGAAAGATGTTGGGTCTAGGTAGTGAGGAAAAGAAAAACAATAGATTGAGGAACAGCCACAGTCAAGATAGAACGCAATATAAAGGTTTCAGAGGCTTCAACAAGGTGGGAAGCAGTTGCTAAGGAGCAGAGACATGGAGGGAGTCCTGCCACTATGGGCTCTAAAGAAGAGGAATAGTATGCTATTGGCTTTTTCTGATCACCATGATCCTTCGCCAGAACTCCAGGGGAAAATCCATCTTGTTCACTGCAGCATAGTGTAAACAGTTTATAATCCAGAAGTACCAAACTGGCACAGAGGGAAGCCGTTGGTTTAGCTTCGTTAGACCATTGCAAAGGTTCAGGGAATTCTTTTCAACATCATTTTTCAAAGGTTTTTCTACAGTGGTGTACCCAAGAATCCACTGTGTACAATAGAAAGTCACATCCAAGACAGTTTGAATGTGGGAGATGGTTATTTGACGTGGTATCTTGAGATAGTCAGCATTGTTCTTGCATTGGTCTAATGTAACAGAGACAAACAGAAGGTTACCAATGTACTGACCCAAACCAGAGTTCACTGGAAAGACTAAGGTTTCTACAGCTTTCTTTAAAGCCTGGTAAAACATCGAAGAAGACTCTGTAAAGCCATGAAAGAGCCTCCACCACAGCAGCTGAGATCTGCCAAAGGAGAACATGGAGATAAACTGACTATTTTCACTGATGGATATGGAAAAGAAGGCAGAACATAAATCTACCACTGTAAACCACTTGCCATGTGCCAGGATACTAGAAACAATGGTAGTAGAGGTTAGGAATGACAGGGAAGCTGCGAATATTGAGCACACACAAGAGTACGCCTGGTTAACAGAGGGGTATTATTGTACATCAGAAAATACTTTCTTCAGGACAAGAACCTTCACCCACCTGAGGGTGGCATGCTTCATCTTTGGGTTCCCTCCGCACACCAGGACCAAATGGTACCTGGTGTGGGCTACAAATCTCCAACGGAGAGGAGCCGAGGTGTTTTCAGTTTTAGATGAGCTCTACGTATGGGTTAGAGGCAGAGTGATATGTATAATGTGGTGAGTCTAAATCATCTCCTGGTAGGCTGAATGTAAGTTTTATTCTGCTGCATCAGGTGGATAGGTTTAAAAGAATCTGCCCCCTTCACGATATCGGCAGCACGTTTCTCAACTTAAATGAGCAAAACTGCCCAAACCAAGATGGCTGCTGTGATCTCGCGAGATCACAGCAAACCAATCATCAGCTTCCTTTACTCAGACGCCGATCGAGTGCTTTTTTTCTCATTAAACCGCCACGCTACCAACCTCGGACTGCAGCACGAGTCCTAAATCGAGCTCCTCTCTTCCAGGCTTGCGCTGAATCACGCGCTCAGCCAACGGTAAGCCCAATTTACACAGAATGCACTAAAAAACTGTTGAATTAATGTTTTCCTTACTCCCAAATGCTGCATAATTTAACAATTGCTTAATCTAAACATTTCTCATACAAAAATTATTTCTCACAAAACCACAAACACAACGCTCGGATGTCCTTGCTTACAACTACCAACCGATACTCTAAAGATCCAATAATCATTATTGAACTAAAAAAACACAGCTTTATGCCTCCAATCATTCCCAAATACTCTCACACTATGAAAGTACCATAGACATACATAACAAAAGGTACTTATCTGAACAAGAGCAGCATTTAAAAGAGGAGGAGAGTTCTATGCTAGAGACTTTTAGTGTTTATTAAGATTCCAGTTCTGGATTTTTTTCTTGGTTGGAAAGTTTTTTGAAGGTGCTGCTGGCAGGAGTAGCAAATAAAAGATTATGCATAATCGTAGCTTCCGGTTTTGTAATGAAATTTGGAAAAAAATGCCCCCTTTAAAAGGTCAACATGTTTTTGCTCTTTAGTGGCCTATCTCTGCTTGAGAGTGAAGGGAAATTGCATTTCGAGGGTAAGATGCTCATCACTCCGCTTCTATCACTAGTGTGTACATTGGTGGAGGGCACTTTGTCACTCAGGTCTATGCACATTACTTTGGTAGTGGACTTGTGTTTATTGATATGTTTTTTGAATGCTTTCAAATGTTGTCCTTTGTCTCTTTGCAATATAGTATGATGGTGGACCCAATGACAAATAAATTGTGAGCTATTTCTGTATCACCTGGCTTACTATCAATAGGCCAGCACCAGGTTTTATATTTATGTTTGTTATCACAGAGTGACTGTACCAACTGGTCCTGATGAATGCCCCTAAACCCTGAATCGGGTCACTCTAAGGCAGAAATATGTTGACCCTTTTTAAGGGGAGCATTTTTTCTAAATTCCCCTTCACGTTTCTTTTATTCATATCTACTAGGGCACCAAAATAAAACTTACATTTAGCCTACAAGGAGGTATTTAAATTCACAATATTATATACATAGCACTCTGCCTCTCACCCATACGCAGCACTCATCTAAAACTGAAAACACCTCAGCTCCTCTCCGTTGGAGATTGTAGCCTACACCAGGCACCATTTGGTCCTGGTGTGAGAAAAGCACTCAATGATGAAGCATGCCACCCTTGGATGGGTGATGGTTCTTGCCCTAAAGAATGCATTTTCTTATGTACAAGAACACCCCTCTGTTAACCAGATGTACTCTTGTGTGTGTTCAGTTGTTAGGGAGTAGTACGTTTCTGGTTGGGTTTATCACTCCCAATGGGACCCAAGTGTATTGAAACTAGGAATATTCACTATAATTATGTCTCTGAAATCTTGGACAGATCTGTACACATTGGGCTTTCCAGCCATTTTGATAGGAAGTAAAGGAATACTCATCTGCTAACAATCAGTATCTGTTAGACCTGGCAGCCTTAGAGTGGTCTTCCCCCAAACCATTCGTTTTGTTGAAATTTGTTTTTGTTGGTCTTAGGACTCTGTGCACTTTACTACTGCTAACCAGCGCTAAAGTGTTTGTGCTCACTCCATGGTAAAATTGGTTTACACCTTATTGGCATCTTTAATTTACTTTTAAGTGCCTTGTCGAGTGGTATACTATATACCCAGTGCCTGTAAATTAAATGGTACCAGTGGGTCTGTAGCACTTATTGTGCCACTCACTTAAGTAGCTCCTTGAAGCATGTCCCAGGTCTGCCATTACAGCCGGAATGCAGGTTTAACATGCCAATTCTTTTTGGCAATATACCCTCCTTGCCAAGCCATAAACACCCCTTTTATTACATATATGTCACCCCTAATGTAGACCCTAGGTAGCCCATAGGGCAGGGTGCATTGTAATTAAAAGATTGGACGTGTACTTCTTAGTTTTACATGTCCTGGTAGCGAAAAACTCCTAAAATCATTTTCCACTAATGTGAGACCTACCTGTCCCATAGGATAACATTGGGTAGACTTATTACAAGTGCTAACTTTTGTTTGGGACAAGGTAAGCATTTCAAGTTTGGTATCTGTGAATTTGTAATACAATACCCTTATTAATGGTAAAGGTGGATTTTAAATTAACATTTTGAAAATACCACTTTTAGACAGTTGGCATTTTCCTGCCCTTAGCCTTTTGGTGACTGCAGCTTGTACTAGGTCACATGACTGAGTGTATCTGGTATTTAGACTTAGTGAAATCCTCCACACTCACACAATAGAGGGATAAGTGTGCCATCTGCTGGTAGGATGGGGGGTGGAGCTGGGAAGAACCCCACTTGCAATTGAATAGGCTGTGCTGGGCCTTCACACACAGGGGTTGTCACCACTGCATTGTTCCTGCAGCCAGCTTGAATGGAGGGCAGGAGAGTCAGGAAATTCCAAGCACTCCAAGAAGAAACCTCTAGAAACTTCTTCCAACTTCAAATAAAGCACCATGTATAAAAATAGGGTCCTCAGGCCTACTCTTCAGTTCACTTTATGGACCTACGAAAGGATGCTCAGTGGACTGCCTGCTGCTGTGGCCTGCTGTGTACTCCGCAAGACTGCACTGCTGCACCTAGAAGGACTACTTTGCTACCTGGGGCCTGTCTTGAACTCTCAGAGGCCTGCCCTGCTACTTGAGCCCTGCTGCAACAATTGAACCCAGGACTACCAGAGTGACTCCAAGAGCTAGTTTGCTGCCCTCCTGTTCAGAGCTGCAGGGACATAACAGGCTTCCACAATCTTACTACAGCGCCTAGACCGAGCTGGAGTGAGTTCCTGACCCCTAAGTGGTGTCCCTCAGGTCCAGGACCCTTGGTTTGGCCTCAGTTGAGATCTCCTGAAGTTTTGGGTCTCTTTGTAAATACAAATAGGCCCATTTGAGCCAAGACCTTATCGCGCATGCCACCTGGCAAAGCTAAATTCTGGCAAACCAACTCTTTGCACTACAGCATTGACCGCTTACAGCGACTGGCAATGCAAAGCTCCAGCAACAACCATCCGCGATGCCCAGCCTGCTCTTCACACTACAGCGACAAACATATGCGACACCTGGCCTGCTCTTCATGCTACTACAATGACTACCCGCAACACTCTCCCTCCTTCTCCTGGCCCCTTGTAATGTATGTAGTGTCATGTAAGGTGGATTTGTAGAGCACTGCCTGTCACCCATGAGGATTCCAGGCCCCTTCCACCATGAACGGAACTCTTTGCACTGGACTGTGAAGGTAACTCTTTCAGCTGGACTGACATGCTCCCTGTATCCCGCCCACACTCCATCGCGGTTGGCCTGAACTTATGACTTTCACCCGGTCTCGCACTATCAGGTAACTGCGAGTGACACTTTGTGCTTTCTAGCGTTATTTTCACTTAAATCTTTAAAAAACTTCATAAGTGTGGTTCTATTGATTGGATTTTTTTCACTTTGGTGCCAAATAATTTATTAAAATTTACTCTGTTGTTCTAAATTAGTATCAATGACACAAGTGCATGCTGCTAATTAATTAATGTGAAGAGTGATAAAAACATTGGGAGTGATCTTCCAATGAAATGTCGAGTTTCAAAAAATGCCCATAAAAGTTCCAATTGTGACCCCTGTGGTCATGAGTAAAAAGCTCACATTGGGCTACCTATTGAGGTCCCTAGAAAGGAGGTATAAATGCAGTATCCATGAGGTTAAAAATCTAATTAACTTCAGGGATGCATAAGAATCAGGAATTTTGAGGCTGAACTTTAAGAATTCATAGAGTAATAAGAAATTGCAAAGGAAATCAATTCCCCTGAATTCCTCATTCTCCCTCTCAGTTACTCATAGAGATAAAGGAGCCTAAAGAGCCTGGGACAATAGTCGCGTCTGCTGTAATTCTGCAGATCTTATCATTCCCGAAAGAGGCAGTAACAGGGTCACCCGCTCCATCATGAATTGGAAGCCTCTCCTGGTTGGGGTCAGTGACTGTGAAGTTGGGGTGCGGCTCAAGTGCTCTGCGTAGGAGGTTCCTAGACTAATGTTATGGTGGGCCAGCTCCCTCTGATAGGTATGACTTCCCTTGAGTGGTACCTTGCTGCTATGGAGGCCCTTCTGCAATTGCAGGGATGCTTATCAGCAATGTAGCAGCAGCACTTATGCATGGAGTCATTCTTGGGAGATGGAATGTTTAAACATGGCAACTGTTCAAATCATATGTTACGCTCCCTATCAACAGCCACATCCCTGGACCTCAGTCATGGAGGGGCACATGGTCATCACACACAGCATCATTTAGTAATGGTGACGAGCATTTGAGTGGACATGCCACTGCAGGCACATTGGTTGGATGCAGATGACAAATAATTCCCAGAAACAATCTGTTGCATCCATGTAGCACCAGATATGTTACTAAGTTCTCATACTGTTACTCACCCAACATGCTCCATGACGTATGCTTCTCAAGGCAGCTCTCAAATACATTCCCAGTCCTCCCCTCCCAGGTCACAGCTGCCAGCTTGGAAGGTGTTCACTTGTCCTGTCTCGGCACTCTTGGTGGCCACGCTTTTCTCACAGCATGACTTTTAATGCCCTACCGCCTCTTTTGTAGAACATGAATAATGTGTGTTGTGGCTTATTTTAAAAGCACGTTAAAGTGTCAAACTATTTGAATTGTCCCTACCCACATTAAATTGCACATTGTATTATGAGCCACCTTCTTGTATTCTTCACAGGGGAGGGTCTTTTGTTAATTGTTTAAACATTTTCTCCACCATGCTTGCTGACAGGTAGTTTCTTGTGTTTATTTCTCTTTCTATGAATTAGAATTTACTGAGTTTTACCATCAACGCATCCTTATTACTTAATAATTATAAGGTTGAGACATCAATGGAATGAAAGCAATAAAACGGACAAAAATAAGTAGGTGCTGTTCCTTGACTTCTGTAGCTCAATGCGAGAATCTTATTTTAAGAGGAGGGTAAAATGTCAAAATATTTAACTTGTCCCTTGCTAAATTAAATAGCACATTTGATCAGAATTTCCAAGTTTTAATTCAGCTGATTAATGAGAAGTCATTTATCTTTAAACCAGTAGTAAGTCAACTTATCTAGATTAACGGGCCAATAAAATAGGGTATTTGCATACCAACGTTTCACTTAAATGTAAAACAAATACTTTCACTTGCAAGTTAGAATTCACATTAATGGTTCACAAAATGGAAATTTAGACTAACAAATAGATGTATTTACATTTAAATTATGCCAGTAATGCGTGACTTTAAGTGTGACTAAATCTTATCATGGGTGTTTTGCTGGTGTTCCAGGTCAGGGACAAGCAAACGATGGCAACACCCAGGTAATGGGCATTTACAAACTATCTACAGATAGTTTCCTCCCTTGAAGATAGTCACAATAAATCCATCTCCATCGAAGGGAAAAAAAGGAGCACTTCAAAGGTTGCTGGCTTTGTTGCAGGAGTGGTTTCTCCATGGGATAAGCTGCCTCCCCATGGAGAAATAAAAAGGGTCTGTAGTGATAGATCACATCTTTACATAAACAAATGAATAGATGTTACATTTCCAAGTTCATGACGTTTACTTCTGGAGTTCTTGGGAATTCCATGAAAGCCAGAAAAAAAGTCTGAGCTTTTATTGTGAATTATACCTTTACTGAAAAGGTGCGGTATTTATTGTAGGAGTGCCTGAAAGTGCATCCTCTTACAGCTCACAACTCTGCATAGTATTTTTTTTAATTATGGAAGGTATACAGAATTTGTAGTGCAAGTAGTTATAAAAAGCACTGGCAAAGCCAATAGGCATGCACCTCTGTGAGAGCTATTAGCTTTGTGTCTTTTAGCCATGTTGTAGAGCAGCACGGCTACTGTGCAGCATGGCTAAACGTTTGAAAAAAAGTACTATGATGGAGCCAGCACTGGCCATGTCAAATCGCTTTTTTTCTTATGGTGGGTGGGGGTGAGCCATGATGGACAATGAGATGGAGGGCAATGGAGAGCGGGCAACACAATCAACGGCGCCAAGGGTAGCAGGCAACAGGATCGTAAATAAGAGCAGTTAATATTGCTTTTTTCACATGGCAGGTGGGAGGATGGTAGGGTTTAAAAACAACATGGACAAGAGGGATGGGAGGGGGGTAAAAGCAACACAGACAAAGGGGAAGGGGAGGGATTGCATGCAACCCAGAGAAGGGGATGTAATTTGTTAAAACCAACATAGACAATGAGGGAAGAGGGGGTTTAAAAGCAAAACAGACAATGGCGGGGAGGGAGGGCATTTAAAGGCAATACAGACTGGGGAAGAAGGGCGTTTAAAAGCAAACCGGACACAAGCAGGGAAGAGGGGGAAGGGCGTTAAAAGCTGTCATAGGCCAGACCTATTAATGATGAGCATCTCTGTGTATCACGGGAATGGAGCTCCTAAGCTGATCTCCTACCTTCCTAGAGAGTCAAAGCTGGCCCCCGCACCTACACAACCAACTAAAGCATGTGTCCCCCTCCTCATAGTGCAGTCTAGCCTAGCATGTCCAACCACCATCAGCCTTTTCTCCCCGCTTCACTTTGCTCTCCTGCCAGCCATTCTATTTTCCCAGCAGCTTATCCTGGCAGCTACCAGTATTCCTAGGGAAGGTGCAGCCTGCTTGCCAGCATCTCCTGCTTGCTGACGTCTACTACTTGGAACAGAAAATGGTGGATGTGAGAGGTCCCACCACCCCATCAACTATTTCCTGTTCTTGGATGTCAAAAAGCAGGAAATGCCAGTGGGCAGGCTGTGCCTTCCATGGAACACCAGTGTAGGAAATTAGGTTACTGGTTGAGGGGGGGGGTAAAACGTTACTCAAGCAGCAATCACAATTCTTGCCAGGGTGAAACAAAAGCAAACCCCAAACTAACCTGTTCTTTACCCTGTGGTAGCATGGCACAAGAGCAGACAGGCTTAACTTAGAAGCAATGTGTAAAGTACTTAGGCAGCACGTCAAACAATTAGAAAGTGAAAACACAACACAAGAAAAATCCCACATCAATTTAGAAATATAGAGTTAAATTTAATAAATTGCTTGAGACCAAAACAGCAAAAATCCAATCAGTAGAAGGTGCCAACTGTGGCTATCTGGTTGGGCCGGACTGGGACAAAGTCACAAATTCAGGCCAACGGTGATGTAGCACGGACAAGATACAGGGACCAATTTATTACGCCTGCTGAACAAATTACTTTCAATCATGGTTGCATTGCATTGTGAGATCTCCTTCAGAGCAGCAGGCCAGCAGAGTGGCAGTCATTGTAGCAGCACAGCAGTACTACTTCATGGCATATTATCCACAGGTCTAGAAGTGTATTGTAGTGGCGGTGTGTGACATATGGTATTTATACCCAGTTGTGCCATTGAAGTGAGAAGGAGCTTCTAGAGGCAAGCCATTAAAGTGCACAGATGCCCTGCCTTCCTGGTTGTGACTCCAGACTAACTACAGGGGGTATGCAGCCCTTTGTGTGGATGCAGGACACAGCCTGTTCAAGTGTAAGTGGGGATTTTCACAGGTCCTTACACCCATCCTGCCAGTGATGGCCCATCCAGTCTCACCTAAGCTCCCCCATTGTGTGTGGCTGTCCAGGAGGAATACACAAAGCCCAACTGTCACCCACACCCAGTCACGTGACCCAGATTTAGACTGCATGCCTCAAGACAAAATACCAACTCTCTACAAGTGCCATTTTCTTCATAAGCTAGGATTTTAAATTGTGATTCCGAAGACACCAAACATTACCTATTCCCATTTAGAAATTACACCCATAAAATGTAATAAGGTAAGTCCAATGATATCCTGTGGGAGTGGTAGGCCTTGCAGTAGTGAAAAACGAATTTAAGAGCTTTTCACTACCAGGACATGTAAAACCTTAAAGGTACATGTCCTACTTTTTAAATAAATTGCACCCTGCTCTATGGGCCGTCCAGGACCTACCCTAGTGGTGACTTATATGTATTAAAAAGGACAGTTTGGGCCTGGCAAAAGGTTTATTTTGCCAGGTTGAAATGGCAGTTTAAAACTGCATCTATAGGCTCTGCAATGGCATGTCTCAGACCTTGTTCAAAAGACTACGTAAGAGGGTGTCACACTCTTTGCTTCCAGCCCACTAGTAGCATTTAATTTACAGGCCCTGGGCACAGGTAGTGCCACTATATTAGGGACTGGCAAGTAAATTAAATATGCCAATTGGGTGTAAGCCAGTCCTGCCATGTTATAAGGAGAGAGCACAATCACATTAGCACTGGTTAGCAGTAGTAAAGTGGGCAAAGTCCTAAAATCCAACAAAAACGGGTTCAGAAAACAGGAGGGTGAAGGCAAACAGTTTGGGAATGACCCAGCAGAAAGGGCCAAGTCCAACTACCACCATTGCATAGTCATAGGAAAATAGGAAAAATACACTTAGGCTAGAATTTCCCACCTTTCCCAATTATGGATTCATAAGGAAAACTTTGCAGACCTCTACTTTATTGTCAACAGGTGTTTTTACTTCATGACGTTAACATAATTCATCTTCAAGTGTTGTTAATAATACCAGTTCTGGCTTCATTTCCTGCTATTTGCTTCTCCTACGACCAAGTATGAGAACTGATAAGAATTTGAGCAAGTAAATACTGTCCAAGAAACATTAATTTGTTCACTAGACAAGACCCAATAGCAATAACACTGGCTGTGTAAGAGACCAAAAATATGTGCTATCTCAAAGTGAAAGAATTCACATATGTGTATTATGTATGCAAAAGGTAACATAGAAAGAATTTCTCTATGGATAGTACAAATCAATAACTTAAATCAGCAAATAAAATGATTTACTTGTAGCTTTCATGATCAAACTTCAACTCTTCAAGCTATATGTGGATGGGTCATTGAAAAAATTGTGCACTGCGTTACTTCAACAAGTCCTGTGTAAAATAGTTGAGAAGAAACACTTATGGCCTATAACAGAGACACAGGTTTCACATTGTACTCTAGTTCCTGTGGTGATTCCCAAAATGTACTATGCCCTCACAAACAGATTTCCTCACACCAAAAATAATGCCACTATTGCACACCTTTAATCTGGAGAGGTGTGGCGCAGTGGCCAGGGCGGCTGACTCCAGAGCATGGGCCTCATGGTTCGATTCCCAGCCCCGGCGGCAGCTCAGCCCAGCACCACGTGACTCAATGCAATAGCTTGCTTAATCTCCCCGATGGCCCCTAGCGCCTTGAGACCCTTAGGGGTGATTAGTTCGCGTTTTACAAAATATATCAGGTTATGGTATTCCACGTTAAGTACACTATCAAAATGTGAAGACCAATCACATACGAGCAAGTTAATAGATTTCTGTAAGGATAACGTATCTTCCCTGCGAGAAACAATAAAAGTTATTTAGTGCCAATGTAATCATGCATTACATTTAAACATGAATGAAGAAATGCATGATTAATTAATAAGTGTGTAAATGTGTATCTTTAAATGCAGCTTCGGAGGTGTACTCTTGGAAAGTCAGAAGCTTTCTCAAAATGTAGGAGTAAACTTAAGGACCAAATACTCAAGCCTTTTTGAGAATCACGCCCTAAAAACATGTGGCTGGTACTGTGAAATTGTGTTTCTATTTCATGATTGTGACATTCTCCCGCCTTGTATTGCCAATAATCCCAATTCTTAATACATGCCCTGCTATTTGCTTAAACTACTACAAAGACTGAGAACTAAGAGAAACCCTAATAAATAAATACTTCCCTATAAAAGTATTTACTTTCACCAAACTGCAATCACCAGGGGCCTGATTCACAGAACTAACTTACGTCAAAAACGTAAAGTTAGTACTCTTCGGTATTCACAGAATACACTTACCACAACTAACTTTATGTCTGCTCTCGGGCCGGAGATTCCGGCCCGGAGGTGGAATCTCCGCCTCCGGGCCGGAATCTCCGCCTCCGGGCCAAAATACCCTCATTTAGGCCGTTTGAGCATTGAAACGGCCTAAATGAGCGTATTCCGGCCCGGAGGTGGAGATTCCACCTCCTGGCCGGAATCTCCGGCCCGAGAGCAGACATAAAGTTAGTTGTGGTAAGTGTATTCTGTGAATACCGAAAAGTGCTAACTTTACGTTTTTGACGTAAGTTAGTTCTGTGAATCAGAAAGATCATCCATGTAACCACAACTAATATATTACCTGAAGATGGTAGTGTTCAGCTTTGTGTACGGTGCTAGCTAAGCCTTATATCAATAAATTATGCATAAACATAACAAAAAATATCTTAATTAGGTTAATGGAATCATGTATGTGCATGCTTTGCAATCAAATGTCACTTCTTGCAGCTGCTTGTGAATGAGGCTTTGAAAGGATCACACCCTATGTCTCAACAAGTTTTGTCAGGTAATACATTGACATTTCTGCGGCAGATCTCCTATTGTAAGTAGGGGCTTATTTGAATATGAAGAGGAAGGACATTGCACCTGACAGTGGGGGTCTAAGTTCCAGATGTAGATTGTGTATAGTTTGCAATGACCAAATAGGGAATTTATCCGATTCGCTATTTGGTAATCGCAAACACCAATGTGTAAACGTGTCTTAGACACATTTAGCGATTTCCAGTGGGTCGCAAGTAGAACTGCCTCATTAATATTCATGAGGTAGGTCTCGGTTTACGACCAATTGGGAATTGCAAAAATCACAGGGATGGTGACCAGCAGACCACCATGTCTGAGATTGCTTTTCAATAAACCAATTTTTTTTTTAATGCAGCCCTTTTTCCTTAAATGAAAATGGGAAAAATTAAAAGCTTTCTAGGCAGTGGTGCGTGGGACCGCTGCCTGCTCTTAAAATTTTTTTTTGCAAATATTCTCACAGGGGAATGGGTCCTGAGGGGACCCCTTCGTATTTGTAAATGGGTTACCACCTACTAAAGTAGGTAGAAAAATGTGAATGTTTTGCAACCTCATTTCGGTTGCAAAACATTCACACATACCACTGCGATTCGGTATTAGGAAGAGACGCACTAAACACGCCCCTCACTAATACCGAATCGCAAACCCAAATTGCGATTCAGTAATAGATTACTGAATTTCAAATTGGGCCTTTGTACTTTAAAAATGTTATTTGGAGGTCGCAAACGACCCTATGCTGCGATTGGGGACGTTTGCGACCTCACAAAAGCTTTGTACATCTGGCTAAGTGGTTAAAAAAGTAGCTCTTCTGTTTAAAGGTACATTGTAATACACAAGGTTAACTTGAAAAGAATGTAAGATCGTATGTGACAGACTGATACGAAACTGAAATGGCCATTCCTGTCCTACACTGGCTCCTGCCATCCACAAAGAATGAGACTGCATTTGCCCTCTTGGGGAAAGTGGCCACCTCCGGCATATAATTTCTCGGATGGAAGCAGCTACTATTGGCCAGTCAAAGGCCAGCACATTACAGGATCTATAACTGGACCAGTGTTCTTCTTTGGCTTAGAGCACATTGCCTGAATTATTGTGTATGTTTGAGTGAAAAAACTGGTCCTGTCAGTCCACACCATGGGAAACTCATACAGTTAAATCAGGGCAGGTGTTATATTTACTCTTGTTAAATATTGTATTTACTCTTGCTAATGTGACTAACTAAAGTTAACTTACAGTATTTGCCTTTCTCCTGTCATTATAGTTCGCTAGAGTTCTGCCGGAGTCCAGACATCTAATTGTTTGTAAGGCAACTAACCACTGCATTAAGGGCAGAACATTCTGCAAAATCTAGACTCCTTAATAATTTGGCTGCAAGATAAGACCAACCAGTGCCCATGGGCATGTCCCTGCCCCCCAATACCTAACACATTGGGAATGTTCCATCAATATTCCAATCAGTGATGGGCACATTTAAACTGAATCTCCCACACAGCCAGCCAAATTCGACTCCAACAATTGACTTTAAATTGGTAAAACTGCAGCATTGCGCTGATTCAAAATTGACAAAATCAGAGCAAATTAGAGAAGTTGGAGACTCTGCTGAGACCACTACCATCTTGCGCAAAGGCAAGATTTGAGTGACATTGGTGTGATACAATTTACAACAGCAACAAACAGGATAGAGATACCAAGCTACGGTTCACCTAACATAATCCTCTGCGGACCAATGTCCACAAGTTTTGCGATGAGTCACTGTCCAATATTGCCTACAGCATGAGACAAAAAAAAAAAATCATAACCCGTGAAAAAGTCTGAGCTTGTAGGGGAAGATTCATCACTCACCTCAACAATGAATCTATTGCCTTTGGCAAACGAAGTCTGCAAATACAATGCAACATGCAACGGACTAAAAAAGAGGGGGACTTTGCTGCAGCAGAAAGTCAAGGACACGAGCTGCACATTGATAAAATAAAAAAAAATGTAAGTCATACATTTAAAAAAACACAATCACATTCATGTACTAATCATGTTGAAAGCTGTGATCCAACAACTTCAGAGGAGGGTGATATTGGATGACCCCAATCCTCACCCACCTCCATCAAGATCTACTGGTTCAGTGGGAAAAAACATTAACTTTTTCCATGAACACAACCAACAACACCCCATAGTGGGGAGTAAGAGCCAAATCAACAGAAAAGAGAGTGACAGGACCTCCTGTAACTAAATCCATTCCAATCTGTCAGGTACTGCAATGCACAAGAAAACTACAAAAATAGTGCAACAAATCCTCATCAAACACCCCAGCTCTACTCCCGCTCTATCAGTCCATCAAAGTGCGCTACCTAGATCTGTGGACGAGCCCTCTCCTCATCCCCTGCACATGGATAGGCCTCGCTAGTGCATGTCCTCAAGCTTCTTGAGGGAAGGAGTACCTCAAGCACCCAGCAAGATTAGCACACCAAACCTTTTTGCTCCGGCAGCTCCAAATTGTCGTTTCCATTCTCCACTATCCTGTCATTGGTTTCCCTTTTTGCTTTAGACAAGGGCCAGACCACTAGTGTCCCTAGTACATTTTTCATTGCTGCCATATGTATGTTTTCCCACTTATAGGGGCAGCCCCTCCACTCATAGACCTGCTTTTCCACCAACATGCACCAATCCATGTCTTTTTACCCAGAGGTCAAATTTTGAGGCATATCAGATCCTTATTTCTTGCCCACATTCCCTTTTTCTATTATCAGCCCCATGGTGGTGAGAGTTCTGTGTGTGGGAGGTGTGTTCAGTCTCTCCAAATGTTGAGTACCTCTAGCCTGGGAGAGAGTTTTGCCTGGGATCCAGTGACATAGCTCTGGCAGGCCCATGCCGCCTTCCATAGCCAGTTAGCATTGGGCAGTCCCATAGTGTGTGTGAAGAAAGGTTCCCAATCGGCTGCATTCTCTGGCACAGTGATCTGACCCTATTTTCCCCCATCTTACACAACCTAGATTTTGTTTAGTAGGATGCATGTAGAGAGAGCAACTGGACCAGGCAAAACCTAACCCAGATCACTATTTCTCGAGGGCGCTAAGTGCCTACTCCCACCCCCCTCTTTAGCTTCTCTAGGGCATTCGGTAATTGTTGAGCAGCTATAAGTAAGTGAGATGGCTTTCTTGGGTAAGGGGTTGTGACAGCAGGGTGGTCTTTCAGCGGGGGCGCCTTTGCAACCTATCCTCCCACCACTATGTGAGTCGACATAGCATGGCGTGTTTGGAACTAGAAAAAGACCTCCGTCTCAGCCATCTGGCAGTCCTCCCAAAGGACAACCCCGGTTTATCAGCCTCCCATCTTGGCACAAGCTCCCAATTTACGGATTCATATCTAGTCCCATCCCTCAGATCTCTGTTTTCTGCACTTCAGTCTGTGCCACACTGTCCCATAACAGGGTTTGATTCACTAATGCCTTCTCCCATACAATTATCTAGTGCCCTCCTTCCTTGTTCAGATCATGGACTCGATATGTACCTTTAGTTCTGCCATTGTCTGAGGTCCATGCAAAGATGTTGGGTAGCCCCTCTTTCCCACAACCACTGTATCTGCTTTTAGGAATGGCTCATTGTGACGCAGAGTAGTATTTCCAGCTATCCAGTAGCACAATTCCACTGTCATAGACTCCTCTCGAGAGTTTGGCTGTCCCCACCTCCCCTCCATCACACAGTAGCACTGGGATTTTTGCCTCCAGCTTTCTTTTTTTAATTTGTTTTCATAGAATAGGATAAAACAGTGTGGACCATCAGTCAAAGTGAATACAAAACACTTCCAAAATCAATTTCTGTCCGCACTCCCCTGACCCTCCCCCACTCTCCGACTCTCCCGTTCCCACTAGGTAGAACTGCATGGATATGACTTCACTATCTTGCCTAGCTTTGAAGGTCAAACAAATGGTCCCACATCTGGCGCTTAATAAATTGAACAACAAATCAACAATAGGTGACACAGTAGCTGCTCATTTACGATGTCAGGTGTAGGGATCCCAGCAACTTGAGACAACCATGCGCAAACTCTTTCTTGCAAGCAATGTACCAGGGGAGTCCACATATTTTCAGATTTATGCTCCATTTCAAGAATGTCCCAGATAAATGTTTCCATTGCCAACAATATCCGGAGTTTTCCTGCCCATTCTTGCATTGCCGGAATAAGAGGAGAGTTCCATTTAAGTACCAGACTCATGGCGAAAGTCCGTCTCCGGTCCTGTTTCGATATGCATTTAATCTCAGGTGGCCTCAAATTAAGTACCATCATTGCCGGGATCGTTTGTAAGGGATATCCAACCACTACTCTATATGACTTAGGACTTCCTTCCAAAAGAGCATACGGCAAGTGTACGCCCACCGCATATATATAGCGTATCCCCACATTCTCACATCCCAACCAGCAGAGTTGGCATATCATACATATGTTTCAATTTCACTGGTGTGGCATGCCAACCCATCATTATCGTATACAGTAATTCTCTATTCTGCTAACTCTTGCATAACGATGAGATAGCCACCCATAGTTTTTGCCATTGAGACAAGGAGCGTTGCATTCCCAAGGACTTGTGCCAGTGCTTCATATAAGACCACTCCGGTGCTTCTCCCATATCTCTCAAAATAGGATATATATTGGAAATGAGCCCGGTAGGACCATCATATGTAGCATAACGCTTTTCCCAGGCAGTCAGTGGTCTAAGTGCTGCAGCTGTATTTTCATGGTTAAGAGCCCAATGTTCCAACTTGAATTAGTGGATGCGGTCTGACTCTTTGAGTTTGTATTCTTGCTGACATGGAAGGGTTTAATATCAGACCCATGAAACAAGTCTCATAGCAACCAGCACTTCCTTCCCTCCAGCGTTTAAAGTCTCTCTTACCAATACCTAGAGTGAAATCTATGTTACCCACCAATGGTGTATAGGGAGGTGGAAAGGAAGCCAGAGTTTTACCATCACACTATCATGGCTGGTTTCAGAAGTTCGGAGTAATAGCAGATTGGTGGTCTATCTTTCTTGGGCAACCACAGAACAGCTAATGGGGCATGATTCATCACTGTGGCATCCATATGCATTCAGTAGCGTTTAGTTTCGTAAAGGGACCGTTCAAAAAAGAATTTAAGCTGAGAGGCCGAATAGTATTTCTTAATGTCTGGTAGCCCCAATCCACCTGAACGTTTGTGCTCTTTCAATATTTTCCTCAAAACCCTTGCCTTTTTACACACCCTTATAAAGGCATTGATCACTTTTTTCCTAGTCCCTATGTCAGACTTGGGGAGAATCACTGGGAGTGCTAGAAAAAGGTAAAGGGATCTCTGCAATACATTCTGTTCAATTACTGCCACCCTGCCCATTCACAAGAGAGAGAGATTGCTCCACTTGTGCAAATCATTAGTGTTAGCATTAAGCAGGCAAGGGTAGTTTGCTGCACACATTAAGTGGTGTTTTGGAGTAATATAGACCTCTAAATATTCACATTTCTTTGCACCCACTTCAGTGGTGTGACATCTAGGAGTCTAGTTTTGACCTCTGGCAGTATACCTAGATGAGCATTTCAGATTTATCTATATTGACCTTGAATCCCGATAGTTTCCCATAGGATTCCAAAACTTCCATAACTTTAGGGATCAAGCATTCAGGGTCTGCCGGCGTTAATAAGAGATTGTCGTGAACAAGTGTATTTTATGTTGGTCATCCCCGAAGTGCATCTCCAAGATATCCTGATGCTGCGCAATGGCAGATAAGGTCTCTATTACCAATACAAATATAAAAGGCAAGGGGGGCATCCCTGTTTCATCCCTCTTGATAGGGGAGTGGTCCAGTATGTTACATTGACCAGTACATTTGTGTAGTTTGCTTTTGGCTAGCCGCTATCCAGGGTAGAATGTTGGGGCCGAACTCGATCACCTCCAGCACCTGAAAAAGAAATGTTCAGCTGACCATATCAAAGGGTAGGGGATCTTCCTGAACTTAGCCTTTTCAACCAGATGAAGAACTCGCTAAATATTATTAGCAGCTTGTCTCCAAAAACCTGATCAGAGTCAATAAGGTAGGGCCAATGAGGTATGAATCTATTGGCCAGCACGTTTGTGAAAATCTTGATATCCGAATTCATAAGAGCAATTGGACTGTAGGACTTGTATTTATCAGCTGGTTTGCCAGGCTTATGAATGAGAAAAATATTTGTTATCAACATTGAGGACATAAACATTCGTGATCACAGAAAGTATGGAATAGTATTACTAAGTGGGGATTAGTTCAGGCACAAAATGTTTGTTAAAGCGATTAGTGAGACCATTCAGTCCCCGGACTTTGTCAGGGATCATGGTTGATATTGCATTTATGACCTCTTTCCTGGTGAATTTTCTCTTAGATTGCTGCATGAACCTTGGTCAGTCACATATAAGTGGCCTCTTTGAGCAGGGGCGGCTCCTCCACTAAGGCGGAGAAGCGTCGCCCCACTGCTCTGAGAGCAGGAGAAAGGGGAAAAAAATGATAATAATCCTGTTACTATCATTTTATTTTTCACTACAGGGCTAGGTTAGGGTGGGGCGGGGCTGCGGGTCACAGGGGGACAAGTGGTTTGCACTCCCTAAGTGTGCATGAATTTTTGGCTGGCCTTCTTGGGCCGGCCAAACAGTCATGCGCAATTTGCATGTCCCCCACCAGGCTGCAATACACAGCCTGGTGAGAAAAATGCTGAGGCTCCCATTCCCCGTCTGAGCGCCGAAATACGGTGCTCAGACCAATCACAACACTGCAGTATTGTGATTGGCTGAGGGGAGAGAGCCTGTGTGCTTTCTGCTTCCGCCGTAGCTGAGGAGAAGGCGGAGTGCGGAGGAGAGACGGTGGCCGGCAAAAGGTAAGTGTTTTTTTTGTCTGCCCCCTCGCCACTCATGTTCCCTGCAAACTGCCACTGTCTTTGAGACAGGACTTTATTTCATCCACCAAGACAGGGTTCGCACACTAGAGGGCTGTGTATTAATCCCTAAAAGCTTCAGTTTTATCAGCATTTGCACTAATAATTTGACACTTGATGCCCTCAAGAGTCACATTTGTATAAGCCACCTTGCCAATAAGTAGTCTATTTTGTTGGCATGTTCATAAAATCTTCCTAGTAAATATAATTTAGAACTTTTCTCACTCTGTGTGGCCAATACATCAATCAGAACTTTCAGCAAGATGATCTTCCGCTGAGCCTTTAGGGAATCTATGTGTATATGTTGTTCAGTCTCCATTTTAAGCTCTGCTTCCAACAAGCTTTTGTAAGATTTTCCTGTCTCACTCTGCTGGGCCCTTTTCCCCTATACAGCTGCCCCTACAGACAACTTTACATGTGTCCCATAGCATATTGGGGAAGACATTGCTCAGGTCATTCTCCTAAAAGTACCTATTAATTGCATCCCTCAATGTCTGCCGACTTAGTCAATCTTTATGGAATGTTCTGTCAAATTTCCAACTATTCGTTCTACATTTCTCTTGCTAACTTTCTCACTCCCAAACAATCATTGTGTGGTCAGAGACCGCTATGGTACCGTGCACAATGAAGGTTGTGTTGTCGACCAATGCCTGGCTGCCCCATTAAGTCTGTCCATGTATAGGATCTATGGACATGAGGGAAGACACTATATTCCTTCTCATCTTTGTTTTTAGCTTTCCAAAATATAATGAGGCCTACGTGTGTCAGTACCTGCTTTGTCTCCTGGGAGAGCACTCCCTAAGTTTACCTGTCATGCTGGTGTGTATACAGCAACGCCTGGAAAAAAGCCTGTATCAGGCCGATCCTGAAAAAGCCTGCCCTGGACCCTACCGAGGTAAAAAATTATCGACCTATTTCATGCCTGCCAGTAGCAGCTAAAATCCTTGAAAATTCAGTCAACAGGGAGCTAACCCAATATCTAGACTCCAATAATCTGCTTGACTCAAGTCAGCATGGTTTTCGGTCATGTCATTCTACTGTGACTGCTTTGATTATGGCAACGGAGGAGATTCGCAGGCAGATGGATGAGGGGGCGGAGCTGTCCTTATCCTCTTAGACCTATCAGCAGCATTTGACGCCGTGAATCATACGGTGTTAGTGCGGCGGCTGAAGGCTATGGAGATTGGGAATACGGCTCTGGCCCTTCCATCCTCCTTTCTAGCCTCCAGGGAGCAAAACATCAACTGGGAAAATCTACAATCCGACACATTTCATCTTCCGTGCGGAGTGCCACAGGGATCAGCCCTGTCACTGACGCTATTTAATATCTATGTTACTCCACTGGCCAGACTCGTCAGAGAGCATGGCTTTATTTTAGGCTCTTATGCGGACGATTCGCAGTTTGTCATACTGTATCTAAACAGCCAGAGACCACCGCCATTAGCTTTCATGCCTGCCTGACTGAAATCATGAGCTGGATGAGTCAAAATTTTATTAAGTTCAACACCGATAAAACGGAGGTAGTGGAGTTCGGCAAGGGCCAATCCCTGTGGAATCAAATTTGGTGGCCGATTGAGGCTGGTGAATGTCCCCGTCCAACAGCTAAGGCCAAGAACCTAGGAGTGATCTTTGATGATCAGCTTAATTTTGCAGCTCAGATCAATCGTCTAACTTCTTCCTGCTTCTTCTTATTGAAGACCTTACAGAAGATTTTCCCATTTATTCCTCAGGAACTCAGGAAGTCGGTGGTAGTAGCTCTTATTCTTTCGAAAGTAGACTACTGCAATGCACTCTTTATGGGCATTGACAAGGCACAGAGGACGAAACTACAATCGTTACAAAATGCTGCTGCACGATTGTTATTAAACATTCCTAAAGGCCATCCCACCTCATCTGGCATAAGATCACTACATTGGCTCCCTATCCAGCAACAAGTAGAATTTAAGGCCCTCTGTTTGGTGCACAAGGCACTATATGGAGGTGGTTCGGTTGATATCCAGAAACTGTTCTCATGGTACACTCCCACCAGAAATCTTAGATCCACAAATGTGGGTCTCATTCATATCTCCAAAATTCGCAGAGCAAGATGGGGAGGTAGGAGTCTATCACATTGTGCAGCCAAACTGTGGAATCAGATGCCTATCGCTATGAGACTACAATCCAACAAGCAGCTTTTTAGGAAATTGCTAAAACTCTGGTTGTTCCCTCCTAACTAAGTCGCCGGTGTCAATGGTACAGTCCTTCTTCACACTTTCAGCGCCAAGACGCCGCGGCATTCGAGCGCTTTATAAAATTTATCTTATCTTATCTTAAAGCATCTGGCGCAATGTTGAAGTACACGACCCACAAAAGGTTTTCTAGTGCCAACTTTTTGATCTTAGGTGTGAGGCTAACAATATATTGTTGTTGACCTTGATTGGGGATATAGAGGTTGAGTATATACAGTGCGACTCCCTGATGTCTACCCACAAATGAATAAAGCGAGCTTCTGCTGAGTCACGTTGGAGCTTTAGTACTTTGTTATGAAAGTGTTTATGTATCCCAATCATTACCCCCCACTCCCCTCTTTCTTACTAGCTGTAGCTGCATAGTACTGTGTGGGGTATAAGCAGTGTTTCATAAAGTTAATGTCAGAGGTTTCTCAAATGGGTCTCTTGAAGACACACAACCTCTGGGAGATCCTCCTGTATTACCCTCCAAATTTTGTGTCACTTAACCAGGGAATTGAATCCCTTTAAGTTCGATGTGATTACTTTAACCATGAAATAATAGAAGGGTTGAGATATCATGTGCCTGTTGCACTATTCAAATCTAACTGGATGTCACATTCAATACAACACCATATTTCAAAACATACTTGTTAGAAATGGGGTTTCTGGTTGGCTCGGGTATGCACCTAAGCCAGGCAGAACCCACCACTCTAGTCAGTGTAAGGGAGTTACACACACAAGATAACCCCTGCTCACCCCCTTCGTAGCCTGGCAGAGCAGTCAGGCTTATCGCAGAGGCAATGTGTAAGGCGTTTGCACAACACACACACCAGTGACACACTAAGCACACCACAAAAAGAGACTCCACACAAGGTTATATAAAAATATCCCTTTGTATTATAAGTAAAACACGTTAGACCACAATCACATAATTCACTGCGCCACTAGGCGCTTGTCATGATGTCACATAGATAAGTTACATGAACCACAAATCAACTTTCCAACTAGGCAATTGTCATAACAATAAATTTAGTGCAATAAAGCGAATACTTGCACATGTCATGGGAATATCATGAAAGACATCATTACTGTGTATATCCTACCCTCCAAAGCTACATCATTACATCAGGATATAAAGTGTAGCAGTTATGTAGGGAGAGAAGCACGACTCACCAGATATCACTCTTATAGCCTTGGGCACCATGAAATTAATGACTACGTCGAGCCTGTCTTCCTATCACAGGCTATGTATTAATTTTGCGGGCTTCGTTCAGCTCCGGAAGCACTGCATGCCCATTCTAGGGACAACGGTAACTTGGAGCCCTGTCAGCAAGTTCCCACTCATGGGCCTCCGTCAATGCTAATTACAGATAGGAGGCCCGCCCTGCGCGCACCCCGCAATGGATACAACTGTCAGGATTGGGTGCCCCCCCAGGTAAGTTCAGACATGAAAAGGAGGGGGGCATAGACCACATCAGCGGGGACACTCAGCCAGGCCCCTGTGCTCGTGAGGTGATCCACAGGCAGCTGCCTGCAAGTGCAGTGCAGCTACATAATGCACATAGGCAAATGGGGCAGCCCGCTACCACGCGGTGCAGCCTTTGTCATCCGATGCCCGTTGGCCCGCAGCGCCTATCGCTTCTGGGACGGTGAAATCGGAGGCCTCCTCGGGTCCTGCCTTGGCCCCAAGAGTCCTCCCTTGTTCTTCACCAGCGCCACTGCGGAGCTAACTACCCGTTTGCAGCGGCGCTGCTCAATCTCCTCAGTGGTACAGCAGCAACTCGGGCAAGCCTCTAGGGACTCCTTGACTTGGTGCAGGCAGCGGCAGATTTCTCCTCTGCTGGAGGCAGCACAATCTCCCTCTGGGTCTCCGGGCACGGACCCTGGTTGCTACGGCAACCCACCGTCCGAAGTGAAGCTTTCCTGAGGATGGGTTCCCACAAAAGGGGGCTTCGACCGGGTGGGCCGCGCTTCTCAGGCGCAGCGATCCTCAACAGCCCGGGGCCACGAAGGCAGTGCCCCGGCTGTCAACATTAAGGAAAGATGGCATGGCGGAGCATTGGGCCCAGGGTAGGATGAACACAAACAAAAAGAAATACGAGGAAAGGGAAGCACTCACCACATGCTCCTTAAGGCTCATTTCATTTTAGCCTTCCTCAGCCTTTAGTGAAAAGCAAAGCGCTCCACATACAGGCAGAAAGCACTTTGGCCAGGTTTCCTTCTCTTTGGCCCAAAATAAACGAGAGGGGAAGCGCTCTTCAGGCAAATTCACAGCACTCTCCATGCACTTGATGATAACAGGGTGAAGAACAATCCAGTCCTTCCCCCAGCTCCAAACAGGAGCAGCCAGTGTCTTCCTTGAAGTCTTTTGTATCCCTGAGACTTCCAACTGGAGGCCAGCACACACAAGCCCTTGGAGATTCTTCACAAGCAGGATACCACAGCAGGGCAAAAAGAGTGAGTCCTTTCCATCCACCACAGACAGAAGCAGCAAGTGCAGGCCAACCTACCCCTCACTCAGAAAAGCAAGCGCTCCTCACACAGTCCTTCCGCTCTCGTCTTGGCAGAGTTCTCTTGTTCCTTGAAGTAATCTAAAGTCCTGGGGTTTTATGTGTAATACTTATACCCCAAAATGTCTTTGTTCTCTTTGTATAGGGTAAATGCCTACAGGGATTTTTTCAAAAAGGAAAAATATTAATGATTTAAAACAAATTCGGAGAACTCAAACTAATGGCCTCTTACAAATGAATTGCAAAATTAATCAAAATAATTCCTAAAGAACCTATCAAAAGAAAGAAGAGGGCAAACATTACAAATACAAAAAACAAATACAGAAAGGGTGTATACTTTTTAAATACAAATTTAAGTAAAAATTGAAACAGGGCTATCCCTTTGCTTCCTTGCGAGGCTATCAAAGGTCCTTTCAAGGGGACTTGAGCTGCTTCTTGACGGACCCAAGACTTCCTATGCCTCCTCTACAGTGCGGATCATATCAGACTTAGACAATATAAAGGGAAATATCTACCTATAGCATATTTGCCTTCTAAGCAGCTCTGCAGTCACTGATGGTATCATGCATTGTCTGTTCAAGGTCAAGGTCTTGTGGAATATCCTGGAAGAGATCTTGGAAAATTAGCTGATCTAATTTTCCGGCATCTCGCATAATATTGTACTTTGGGTGGGAAGACCCTAGATTGACTATTATGTCACACAGCCTGGTGCTTCCCATGGTGGTCCCACTCTATGTGTCCAGATTATGGGAATCTCATGTCCTGGGCCCCCCGTAATTACAAATTGTGAAAGGGACTTACAGTACAGGATTATGTCATCAGTTTCTTCTGGTTCCAGATCTTTCCAGACCCCCAAATTATCTTGGTATGATCGGTCTTCCGAATCTGTAAACTTATCCCAGAGTGCCTTCAGTTCTTCCTCCATCTTAATTTTAGAATCCAATATGTTCTCGACATAATATCGACAATGTCACCATACCACCCAGTGCCTGGATTTTCCCTAGTCATGTCTGAGAGACTGGAAGCTAAGTTTGCTGTCAGGGCACCATTTGTGTTGTCATCATATGGGAAGGATTATCATGCAGGTCACCGGGATAGCTATTTAGATCGTCCTTCATTATGGGAGTGCCCAACTCTCCGTTCTTGCAAGCCATTGTGGGGCATATCTTTAATGCAGTCAAATCGTCGCATTGGGTAGCCCTCTGTGCCCCGGGCTCTGGGGATACCCAGTAATCACCAATCCATGTCTATCTCCTGTACATATGTGGCATTCAGCAGATGCGCAGTCTTACTTTCAGATACAATAGCAACCCATGGAACGACTCCTGGTGGCCAACAGACGTAGGACCTGCACCCACACCCGCCAAACACACCAGAAACTTCGGAATCATCATTGACAACAAGCTCACCATGAAATCACAGATCAACGCCATCTCCTCCAACTGCTTCCTCACTCTGCGCTTGCTACATAAGATCTTCAAGTGTCTACCCCTACACCCGAGATGCACCAGGACCTCATCACCAGCCGACTAGACTACAGCAATGCCCTCAACGTAGGAATTGCCGCACACTTCTTACAGAGACTTTAGACCATACAGAACGCCGCAGTCAAACTCAAATTCGACCTTGCCCTGATGAACTTACATCACACCCCAACTCAAGCAACTCCACTGGCCCCCCGTACAGAAGAGATGCCAATTCAAGCTGCTGACCCACTCACACAAGGCTCTTCACAACCAAGGACGTGCCTACATTAACCACAGTCTGAACTTCCCTCAACCGTCGAGATGACTACGCTCCACCTCCCTATCACTTGTCCGCACTCCACCATTACCGCACTGCCAGAATTTAAAAAGACCCTCAAGATAGCCAGGAGAACTAGTTTGAGCCTTCCGGGACATGCAAGTCCCTGCATACCCTATTGGGTATTAGCAGCGATATATAAATCCTGGTTGTAGGAAGCTGGCTTAGTATATGGTGCTCACTTAAGTAAGTGTAGCACCCTGCACTAATCCAGACAACCCATATGGTGATTTTAGTGGCCTTAGACAACCATAGAAAGCTCTCTAAGTAGTAGCTGTGGAGAGCAGCCTTCAGGCTTCGTCCAGAAGGAGTGTAAAGCTGCTTGTTTTACCAGTACTTAATCTTATGGTATAAGTTAAGTGAAAAAGAACCACACAGTGTAGTTATAAAAATATGTATTTCTTATAAACACTCACTAACACATAGCAATATCTCCTGCCAGGAGATATACCCACAATACTTTGATAATAGAACACGTAAGTAGCACAAATGCACAGTGGTGTCCAGGGGGAGACCAAACTATATACTAAAATAGTGGAATGCAAACCATGACTTAAGTCGGGACTGAACCCAGAAGATGTAGAAGAGTGGGGGACCCAAGGAACCACCCATGGTAAGTACCCAGGAACCCCACTGAGGCTGTGTGCAGAGTGGAAACACGACCGCTTGCTCAATACAAGTCAATGGGTAAGTCACAGTTGCAGTTTTTAAGAAAAAGGACCCTTCCCAGCAGACCCTGAAGAAACCCCATGGAGTCACCCCACCCGTGGATACCCCAGGAACCAGGATACCTACACCAGGAAAGCCGGGTGCATATGTGCGAAGTGACGTTGGAATCCGCTGAAGACCACAATGGAGGACTTCAGAGAAGATGCTGCTAGTGAAGAAGGCGAAAGAGTCTGGTGGAGCCCAGAGGTGGAATCAAGATGAGAGGTACACTTATAACCGAGCGCCCTGCCTTCAGGATTGAAAAGCCTGCCTTAGGGGTTGCAGATAGATTTTAAGTGCAATGACCTCAGACTGTCGTAAGTGGTGCTTGCACCAGCTTACACAGGCTTCAATGGCAGGCTTGCAGTCTCAATTTGAATGGTCTCCCATGGGTGGCACAATACATGCTTCAGCCCGTGGGGGACCCCTGGTGTATTTATGCCCCGGGTACCTTAATAACATATACTAGGGACTTACAAGGGTACATCAGTAGCCAATCTGAGGGGTACCTAAGTACTCACCACAACCAATTCGGGTGAGAAGTACAGAGACTGGGGTGCTGATTAGCAGGATCCCAGTCAGACTAGTCAGTAAACCATAATGACACCAGCAAAATGTGGGGGTGACCATGAAAGCAGATCCTACTTTCCTACACTGATTGATTGATTGAAGGTTAGGAGGTAACAGTATAAAAGAAACAGTCTCCACAAATCTCCTCATATTATATTATTAGCACTCATGCGGCTTATTTCGCTGAATACACCTCTGTCGTGTCTGTGGGCAAAAGGTCTACATGATGTCAGCCTCTTATTCAGTTCAGCAATCCCAAAGTAGGCTGCAATATGGCCGCAGACATTATGTGCTTGTGAACGAGTGCCGGGGAGGACAGGCTGTTCAGGAAGCCACCCCGGTGGTTCAAACTGTACATTGAGTCCTGTCTGAGACATTCAGCGTGCCATGTCTGGTGGGTGCTGCCTCAGGGAGTGTTTCAGTTGCCCTCAGGCAGATCACATGGGGAGCCCAAGTCCGGAACTCATCCATCACACAACTTTCATGTCCGAGCGCTGGCCGCCTGCCTACAGCTTTCGAAGGAATTCTGGTAGGATCCTGTAAGGGATATTTTGGAACGGGTAAAAGAGTTTGTACAGGGTGATCCTTTTGAACATTTCAGCCTGGCCTAGTATAGCCGGTACAGGGCCCTCCAATGCGTATCCTCATTTCTGAAGCTGTTCATAAATGGGGTCCAGATTTTTTGATAGAAAGACTTCATTTTTATCCATTACATGTACCCCTAAATACTTAAATCCCTCCAGAACTATTGGTATTGTTTTACTGTACCTCACCTCCCAGGGTCAACCTGTTGATAGATAAAATAGTCATTTTTCCCAGTTGAAAGTAGATCCTGAGTATGTGCCGAAAATCTGTATGAGTCTGGTCATTAGGGCATGACACATACAAAAGGATATCATCAGTGTATAGAGAAATTCTGTCCTCACAGTCTTCCTCCCCTCTTAGTCTCAGAACCTGACGGTCTTCCCAGATCCAGCAGGCCAGGGGTTCCAGCGAAAGCGCAAATAGCATTGGGGATAGGTGCCATCCCTGCCTCGTACCCCTCTCCTAACCGAAGAGGGCACAATATAATACCATTTACTTTTATCCTCGCCATTGGTTGATTGTAGAAGAGCTTTGTCCACTGTCGGAAACAGGGGCCTATGCATACTCTTTCCAATACTCAATGCAAGTATGTGCACTTCAGAGTGGTGGAGACTTTCGTGGAGTCAAGGGATAGTACAGCTGTGTGATCTCTGAAACTACTTCGGCAGCTGTAGAGGCGAGTGATGTTCAGCGTAGTTCTCCTATGAGGCATGAAGCCCAACTGGTCAGTGTGACCCAGTTTAGAGATTTTTTTAAACAGAATTTTATTGGTTCTTAACATTCGTACATATTTATCAAGCCATACTTTCAATATGTTGATTTCATTACTTCCATATCTATAACTCTCCGAGTGCCCAACTTTCTCTCAACCAGCTGTCCGACCCTCCTCCCAGAGCAGCATCATACAATACCAGTGCTCCTTCAACCACAGCAGATCCTGGTCTGCAAGACTTGTCTCACCTACATTCATAGCCCCACATCGTTAGGTAGGTTTTTTTTTACATTTTGTGTTAAGCAGTCATAAGCATTATCCTTCGTTTAGTTCCCATCCCCTTCCTGCTTTCTCATATTCCCCGGTGATGCCACTGTCGATGGAGGGTCCGGTTCCCTCATACTGTCAACTAAAGCCTCCCATGTTCGTGCTACCTCGAGGGATCTATGGCTTCATTTGGCCTCTCAAAACAGCACTCCACTTTCATATTCTGCCCATCTCTCAAGCTCACTGCGCCAGCCCTCTACTCTGGGCCCCCTATCTGGCTTATAATTCTGGGTAATTTCCCGCTTTGTTTAGTGTAGGAGGCTGGCTTAGTATATGGTGCTCACCTATGCAAGTGTAGCACACTGCACTAATCCAGACAACCCTTAAGGTGATTTTAGTGGTCTTAGACAACCTTAGAAAGCTCTATAAGTGGTAGCTGCGGAGAGCAGTCTTCAGGCTTATACGAGAAGGAGTGTAAAGCAGCTTGCTTTGCCAGAACGTAATCTAATTGGTATAGATTAAATGAAAAAGAACCACACAGTGTATTTATAAAAATATGTATTTATTATAAAACACTCACTAACACATATATATAGCTCCTATCCGGAGATATACACAATGCACACAATACTTCTCAAATAAAACAGGTAAGTAGCACAAATACACAGGGGTCGCCAGGGGGAGACCAAACCATATACTAAAATAGTGGGATGCGAACCACGACTCAAGTCAAGACTATACCCAGAAGATGTAGAAGTGCATGGGGACCCAAGGAACCACCTGAGGTAAGTAACCAGGAACCCCACATAGACCGTTTGCAGTTTAGGAACATGACCGCGTGCTCAATTCAAGTCAATGGGTAAGTCGCGGTTGCAATTTTAAAGAAGAAAGGACCTTCCCAGTGGACCCTCAAGAAATCCTATGGAAGACAGAAGGTTGGAGAGCCTCCCCACCTGTGGATACCCTAGGAACTGTTGTGTAGTTCTTAGGAATCCCCAGGACCTGCGCGTTTTGGAATACCTAAACTGAGGGCTTGGTGTCCCAACTGCTTTGGACACCCCCACAAAATATGTCAGCCGTTAGACCAGCTAGCTCTACTGTGCCACTACCAACCCCCTGTATCTTACAGTGGTGTAGGTAGTTTCTGTCAACCACTGAACAGGACAACCCTGATTCATCAGGGATCGTGCAAAACAGTACAGTACTTTTCACATAGTCACTCGTGCTTACTTATTCTCAGAAAATACACAGGATGGCGATTAGGACGTTTCAATAAGTATTTATTGGTCCATCGCCAGTCTTGTGTAAATAAAACATATTTGCTGCGATAATCAGGAGACAGAAGCATACAAAAGAAATTGCAAGTACTAATATGGTAAACAGTAGATACATTTCTACCATAGCGCTAATAAGGTGAACATAAGCAGTTCAGATAAAAACAGTAGCATTTGCATATTCCTAAAATGCGCACCCTAAGTATTTTGCTTAAATGTACCTAGCCAAGATGTGTAGGTGAAGCCTGTATATGTAGCCAAGAATCCCTAGGGAAGAACCATCCCCCTCACCTGACAGTAAAGAATGAAGGACCCCGTCTCTGTTTCGAGGATGACACCCCGCAAGGGATGTCAGACCGCTACGTGTCGAAGATTCAGCATGCAGGACCCCGTGCCAGCGTGGAAGGAACTCTCCTCTAATTTCCAGTGGGGAATAAGGGTCTTATATACTAGAGTTGTCACTCCAGGGTTTCTTCTAGAATCGATATGTTTTGAAAACAGTCACAACTGTTTTGAAAACTATCATAAATGCGATCATGCACAGCTGGCTGTTGGCCAAGGATGAAAAAAGTGGTGACCCTTATACAGAATAATTATGCGTTGCCTGAGGGCATGTTTATGGATGTCAGGTACAGGGATTATGATAGAATACTAAGGGCCTGGTGTTGAAGAGACAGGAGCAAGCTACTAGGTAAATGGTCACCTGTTTCAGAACCGTTACAGTCGTGTGAATGGGACAATGTATGTAAAAAAGGGCTATACATGACAGGACTAGCCTAAAATACATGACACCCACTCCTCATCAAAAGGTCAACAGGGTCAGCTAAATGATAATAAAGCTAAAGCCATAAAAAGCATTTATAACTGGGATCCTAAAAAGCAATTCTTGAAAAAGCTGCAAAAAAATGTCCATAAGAAAAACAATTTTCTCTAAAATGCATTCAAATGGTCCTCTAGATTGATATATGTGGTTATTATTATACTGAGCACCTTAAAAGCCACTATGCACAGTAAGAGCAGAGAACGAAAAATAAAACAAAGCCAGTTTTGACCTTCAATTTGGTAAATGTTTAAAAGTTGCCAAACGGTTCCCAGCACAGGAGAGGCCTGATTGTTTATGAATCCTGCGCTGAAGACTCAACATCGCTGAACATCGTATCCGCAGGTGGCAATCCCTCCAGAACTTCCAATATCATGTTGAGTGAGCAAAGATGATCATCTCTGGTACCCACAGCAGCCACCGGGGAAGAAATAGATGCCTGCATGCCTGGAACCGATGCCTGTACCTCTGGAGCGGAGCTGATTTCCCTTCCAACAGGAGCGCAAGCACCCCTTAGAGGTTCTAGAAAAGCCGTCATCAACATGGGAATACGCTGTGGACAACTGTACACGTGGGCCTGCAAGGGCTCCAGGAGCACTTCTATGTCTGGCGGCGCAACCGATGGAAGTGTCAGACACAGGTCCAACACACAGCCAAATCCGCAGAAGAGGCAACGGAACACAGGCAGGACACAGTCTAGCCAGACCGGTCTAAAAGACAGCAACCATTGCTCACTCAGCTCTCGAAGCCAAGGCATACCCAGGTAGAACACTATACGCTCACGACAACGTCGTTCCAGCAGAGTTCTCTCCATGTCTTGAGGGATTGAGACGTCCATTGCGAACCAATAGGATTAAAATCAGAATGCCCGCTACTGATGGCAGGACCAAAGGAAGCCCTCCAAAAATGCTTCCAAGTACGGAGTGTATGAAAGCTGGAATTACTCCGAAAATGGTCTGAAAGGTGGTTAAGAGACCTGATCCAAGAAACTTAAATAGGTGTACAATTCCACTCGTATCAAACATGTTAAAGATACGATGAACCATTTCTCCGAAATGGATCGAGAAGTTTGTACGGACCAGGGCCTGTATCTCTGCTGAAGACCCTGCAACCTGGAGATCAAAAGTCTCTCGGGCTGAAGTTAAGCCACATTTTGTTGAAACAACATGGCTTTCAGTCTGCTCAGCGAATCAAAACCTATACTGGGAACATTCAATGAAGGCCACAGTGGTGCCTCCCTAACTGTGCAAGTCGCGGAAAACAATACTTACTTACAATAAACAACCGTGAAGTTTACTGTGACTAGATACGCGATGCCTGGTGCCATCCCGCAACTGCTTTGATCATACAGCATTAAATAACTCCCATTCGAGAGCACCTCGAAAACTGGATGAATCACTGCAGCTGGGGAGCCTTTCAAGTAGCAAGATAAGTTTGCTTTTGAGGCATTATACGCTCCATGACATGAGACCTCTTTGCACACTAAAGACCCACTTAAAGACTTCTCACTGTCTGTACCACTTAAGAAAACTTCAGTGTCCTTACTTCTGCACCTACATCTATACGGTAACTCCCAGGTTTCCTGTATGTACCCTTCACCCAACGCTTCATATCTGCCTGCTTGGATGTATCTAAGGCAGTATTGGAACTGGAATGTTGCGATTGGCAGCGTGATATAGCCATGAATTAACCATTCCGTAGACGGTGACTCTGCTACTGTAAAAGGTAACTTCTCTAATTTTTCAATGAGCAGCATGGTGTACTTTGCATCTCTGCGTGCCAAGGTCAATTGTTTGCTAAGCCAAAAACAAATTTGTGCTGTTAATGTACCTCCATGGCACGTGGCCAGAACGCAATGATTGTAGCGTCCAGCTTAAAAGCAAAATGGAGTGCAATTGAGATTGCCCATGTTGTAGAATAGACAAATCTTGTTCCATTATGTCGATTGCTGTGGACACAATGTTGCCCAGTGAATAAATACGCAAAGAAAGTGTGGTCATACCATTGTCTACCACAGCCAAGGCCTTTTCTAGGTTAAGTCTATCAATCTCACGTAATCTCTCAGCGGCATCCTGTTGGGAGACTTTCCACAGTTCATTGTAGATGGCATATAAGAAGCGTTTTTTACGTGGTTTCTTGGGACCTAGCAAGAAAGCCCTAAGATCCAGGTTGTCAGCTAGAAGGGACGAGTGTTGTTTCACCTGTAATAGTTTTGAGGTTTTCAGCCATTCTAGGCGCAACTTCCCAACACTATAAGAGGTCACTACCCCTGGGTCGTCTGTGTGTACATAGCGTGGGTCTGGCCTATGGATACTAAGCCCTCCGGTGGTACCTCTGAATCTTGACTGAAACCTATTTGTGTCGATAGGCCAAAGCAACCATCCCTTCCAATTGGGAGCTGATGAATTGTATTTGCCATTCTGTATTATTGCACCCAGCATCTCCTCACTTATCAGTGTGTCATTTAATAAACCTTCCATAGGTGTGGGTAAGGGGATGCGTGATGTTTTCAGGTCTTTTATTTTTGCAAACCTGTAGCAGGTAGTCTGTTGCATTGTTCTGTTTAGGAATATTATCTGTAATGGTATGAGGCAAGCTCTAAATAAAGCCTCTGTTCCCTAAACCTGCCAGTCTTTCATCCCCCAGATGGATTTTATGTCTATCGTGTTCCTCCAATAGTCAAAACCTTGTATAGACAGTTGGGAGATGAAAGGTGCTGAACATATGAGCTTGGTGTTTGTCAGCATCATTTTCTTCGCAGTTGCATTCATCTGTACTACCTTATAGTAATATGACATTGGGTCTGATTATTGCACCCTGAAAAGTATGCACATTTCTGTGAGAATGTGGCAGAACTACCTTTTGGTGGTGTCGGGCAATATTCACATTGATGGTGAGTGTTAACAGTGCGTGGGACACTAGCTCTGTGCAAAAAGAGATGACCATAATTCTGGTAACAATACATACTGTCGAAGTCAGGTGTATCTTCGTACAATTCCCTGTAAGAAAATGCAGCAGATTGTTCTAAATCTGAGAGCATAGTATTTACAGTCTCAATGTCCCAATCATCAGAGAGTGTACTCGGGGTAATGAAATCATTCAATGAAATTTTAAATACATGTGGAATTTTTAAGTGTTCAGTAGGACCAACTACATCATATGAAACTCTATCCCAAACTGTACCATTCGGTACTGGAACTGCTGTAATGTTCAATAGGGACAGGTCTCTATGTTCACGGTGTGATAACGTATGTGGTTTCAAGACCAAGTTCACAGGTTGTACTGCATGAGTACTGCATGAGCTAAACGCAGGGCCACGGTCTGAATGTAACGTGCCAATTGTGTATGTCCCGATGAAGACTCATAAATCCTTTATAACAGTTCGAGCATCAGCCGAGCGCTGAAGCCAAACCCATAGAAATCTAGAGCATGAATCTACTGCCACCAAGATGTACTTGTAAGCCCCGTCTGAATTTAGGGGGCCTCAGTGATCCAAATAGTCAGTGGCGTAGCTAGGGGGGGGCGATGGGGGCGGACAGCCCCAGGCGGCACGAGTTTTGGGGCGGCAGCCGGCCCCCCTACCCCGCTCTTACCTGCGGCCGCAAGAATCGGCCGTGGCCGCTACCACCCCCCACTCCCACCCGCTCTTCTATAATTTTGCCGAGGGCAGCAAACGCAGGGGCCGCCACGGGCAGCCTAAGGCCTAGCTACGCCCCTGCAAATAGTCACATGCGAGAGGTCTGTCTGAAATGAGTAATGGTGTTTGTGGTGGCCGTGCTACGGTGGAACATTTCATTTGCTGGTAGATGTCGCACTTTAGGACATAACCCTTGGTTTATTTAGACAAACCTGGACACCAGAATCGCTGCTTCAGTAATGAAATTGTATCAGTGACTCCTGCGTGTGCTGAGCCCAGACCCTCGTGAGCAGCTAGTATTAAACCTAATCTGCGATCCATGTTTGGTATAACTCTATCTCCCACTCCTGGAATTTGAGCATACGTTGTATATTGCGCATCTAATTTATAGGAATATTTTAGTGTAAAGCCCTTTGGTACGGCAGAGCTGTTTTTCGAGGGGTTGACAGCTATCAGTATGTATCCGTCTATCCTCGTGCTAGAACAAGTGATTGCAGCAACGGCAGCAGTTCGAACTGTCGCCTTGGCGGCTTCATCAGCCAGTGAATTCCCTTCAATGTGTACACTAGCACGCTGATGGTTTCAGCTTTGCCACTTGTTCCCATAACAATTTATGCTTACTTGTGCAACCCTTGGAATCTCTAAACCCATTCTAGCCCCAGTAATGAAGATATTCATTATAGGACTGCACACAGTAAAACTAATCGCACACTATCAGTGTGGGGAATTCCCGATCCGTATACTGTAGTGCCAGTATCAGGGCTTTTAGTTCTGCCAGCTGCGCTGTACAATCTCCTACGACCCTTCACTATAGCACATGCTGTGATATACTGTTGTTTACTTCTACATGCAGGCTGAGCAGAACCATCAGTGTAAATAATGTAGTCATATTTTCCTAGAGGTAAGATTTCATTCGGGAGAGGGTTTTCTTGTTCGTACTGCAGGAGCGCTTGTATTTTCAATGTAGAATCATATTTGTAATCTACATCTGTTGCAGTGAGAGAATTAGTACATTGTATTCATCGTGGATGCAGTGCTTTTGCATTTGGAATGCTCGCTTTGGTAACAGCTCCTAAAGTCGGTACCGGGGTTGCAACGATTATGCGATTGCCCTGTGCTAGTGCTCTTTCTCTCACTACAGCAGTCTGTACTGCTGTCAGTATTTTTCCTGTGGCCGCAAATCGCATTTCAGCATTTGTGTATAAATGTGATATGTATGCAATTGGGACTGTCTCACCTTCGTTGAAAGTGATGTATGTATATCCTGATAAACCCGGGATCACCTGGATCACCAAGTTGGTAGAATTCCCACGTGTGTGCAAATGTTTAGATGCTATCATGTCAGCCTGAACTGAACTTAGTATATCTGTATGTTCCTGTGTCCGCTGATGTGCTGTGAAATCAGGTCTGATTAAGTCGTAGAAAGCTTTTACTCTTTCTGCATAATCCAGAATGTATGTTCTGCCAACATTTTGAAATCCTAAAATGGATTGCAAACACTTTAGATTCTTGGAGGTTGGAGCAGCGCACACTTTTCTAAAAAGTTGACTGCCAGGCTCTTGCCTTCACTCGCTAGCTCATATCCCAAAAATAGTACATTGAGATGGGCAATTTTAGCTTTTTTGAAAAAATTGGCGAATCCCACTATTATGTTGTTTTCCCTGCTCAAGTGTTCAAGTAATTAATCGTCCTTCAGATAGATGTTACCTACATAGGACACTGCCTCCTCGTCGCATGTTTGTAATATTTGTGACACCCTTGCCGAGACTAGCCCCGGGCTGTTCTTATACCCCTGGGGCAAACAACAAAAATTTCGCTGACTGCCGAGGGCAGAAAATACTGTCAAATATCTGCTTTCTGGAAATATATTTTGGCAGAAGAATCCATTCGAGATATCTAATGTTGTTTTGTATTTCCGCACAATGTTATTCATTAATGCAGCACTGTGTGCGTTCTGTACTGCAAATGTTCGTGTGCATGTGTTTAAAATGTCTGTAATCTAAAACTAGAGGATATGAGTTGTCGGGTTTCATTATGGGCAACAAAGGATTGTTCATCGGGGAGGTGCAAGTCTCAATCACACCTTGGTATTCAAGTTGGTCTAAGATTTCTTTGACCTATCTTTTTCCATCATTTTTAATAGGGTTCTGTCTCTGTGGATTTGGAGTAGATTTTAGTGGGATTTTGTGGTGGGTAGACTCCACGTCCCACCCTACATGGTTGCGGTATAATGCCGGATCTAGCACTAGCGCCCACTCCTGCGCGTATGAATGTTTTAAAGATTCTGGAACAGGGTCGGAGAAAGCAGGCAAAATGACGCTTTCTCCTTTTGGGCAATCCATCACAAACTCAGGCGGCCAATCTTTTTCTGCTAACAGGATATCATATCCATAAGTTAAGTTCTCCCAAAAGAGACCTTTAACTTTTCTTGAGCTGTCCCCCTCTATTTGGAGTGCAATTTCATACAGTCAATATGGGACACTAACTCTTGTATCAGGTGTTTCCACCGTGATATGCTCATTCAATACTGCTGTCCCCAGAAAATCCTTCAGGTTCTGGCGAGCTATTGTTACTTCTGCCGTGCTGTCTAGCATCATCAGAGCCCATTCCCCGTTCAGAAGCTGAGTCCTCAGTAACCTGGGCATGTCTAATTTCTAAGCCAGCTACTTTCTTCTTTTTGAATTGAAGTTTCGTTTTAGGTTGTTCTTCCTGTTTGATAATATAATCTGAAGTACGATGTGTTTCCCTTTTTGTCTTTGGTCGATCTTCAGTCTTTTGTTCTGATCGCCCGTCCCCCTCCGAGTTTTTGATGAACCCTGAAAGGAACGAAAGGAACGTGTATCAGTGTCCTGATACCTATTAGGTTTCCTAATGTATAGTCGAGGGAGGTTCATAAGTCGGGCAGCTCTTCGCGGTTTCCCTGGAGCCCACATATATCTAGCATACAATGATTGTAAATGTTGAATTTGTTTACCTGATACCTCCAAGGGTACTGCCCTAAAGAAATACATAACCCTAGGCAGTACATTCATTTTAAGTACATTAGCTCTACCAACTAATGAAAGATGCAAATTTTCCCACCTCTCGAGTGAGCGCTTAAGTCCCCCAATAATATCACCCCAATTGACCTCTACAATCTCTTTTACCGAAGTGCGTATCTTAATACCCAGATATGTGGCTTCGCTAACTGCTCTAGAGTCGTTGCCCAATATTTGACTAGTATAAAGAATTTGGGTTTTAGATGTATTCAATTTATACCCTGATGCGATCCCAAACTTCTGCGCCAAATATTCTATTTCGAGTACTGCAAGGCCTGGATTTGAGGTTACGATCGTAATGTCATCCGCGTACACCAATACACAAAAATGGTCTTGTGGTACGCTAAAGGGTATAATCTTATTACTCCGCTCTAACATAATATTAAAAGGGTTAATATACAGCGCAAACAAAAGGGGTGAGCAGGGGCATCCTTGTCGTGTGCCTCTAGAAATCAAAATTGTCTCAGAAAAGCGTCCCATTGAGCAGATTTTAGCCGTGATGAGGTGATATAAGGCCTGCAAGGCTTGAATATATCCCTGCCCAAACCCCATTTGCTGTAGCCTCCCCATAAAAAATGCCATGACACACGGTCGAATGCTTTTTCAGCATCGAGTAAAACCAGCCCTAATTCTCTAGCTTCTGCCTGTGCTATATCAAAGAGGGTCACTCCTCTGCTCACATGGTCTACCGTCCCCCTTCCTGGTATAAAACCGTGTTGTTTTAAAGATACTAAGGGTACTATAACTTTTGCCAGCCGTGTAGCCAAAAAATTTTAATAAATTTTACCGTCACAGTTAAGAAGAGAAATTGGACGGTAGGACCCAGGTAGCTCGGACGGCTTCCCCTTTTTCTTAAAAATACAGATATTAGCCTCCGCCCAGGATCGCCGTATCTCTCCTTTTTGTGCGGTTTGAAAAGCCAGAAGCATATCAGATTTAGCGTCTTGGAAAAAGATCTTATAGATTTCCAACGGGAGTTTATCTGGTCCTGCAGCTTTTCCTATTGTAAGGCTATTAATGGCTTTTGTTCTGATCCTCCGCGTTTTTGATGAACCCTGAAAGGAACGAAAGGAACGTGTATCAGTGTCCTGATACCTATTAGGTTTCCTAATGTTATCACAATTCCTAAGGTTATACCTCTTTTCAGAGGACTCCTGTTGGGGAGACTCACCCCTTGATCGTGAATTCTTTTCTGTATTGTTATTTTTGGATTGTTTGTTATCCCACTTCTTTTTAGAAGAAGCAGGTGTTTGCTTCGAGTTGTCCTTTTCGGGACTACCTGCCATTTGTGGTTTCCCTGCTTTGGTTCCCAAATTATCTCTACCAAATGCAGCATAGGTTTCTTCAATAATTTTTGGTAATTCTCGCTCTTTATTTATAGGTGCTATTTCCTTAGGCAGCTGTGTATCGCCACTGCTGCTGCCTCCCCTTTATGTTGCTCAGTATGATTGCAGAGATTTGGGCAAAATTACCCATCAGTTTCATTCCCAAGTCCAGGGCAGGTCCTGCCCCGTACTCATTCTGTAGCTGTTTCAATACCTATGGAATGACTGCTATGGAAGGGGTACTGGGTATTCTGATGTAAACGGCATCAAAGATTGTTCCCAAAGTAGTACTATCCTCGATGGAGGGAACCATCCCCATTGGCAAGCAAATGGTTAGCATTCTATGTTTTTCCTGCGGACCTGTATGGGGAAATACTGCTTTCAGTTGTGCTATTTTTTGTGCAATCCAGAACGGAATTTGCTCCCGTTTGGAAGGTATTGTCCCTATTACTGATTTCAGTGTCTCTGGGTTAATTGTTAGTGTTGCTTGATTTGGACTAACTAGAGCATTTCTCGCAGGTTGGACTGTCAATGTTCGCATGACAAACTGGACAATGTGTCTGTATATCCTGACTATGTCTTTGTATATTGTACGGACTTCATCCACTGGTAGTGTATCCATCTCGGGATGTGGAGTGTATGTCGCAAAGACCAGCCAGGTCACTCCTTCTCTGCTGAGTGGACCGAGTCTCACGACAGATGCTGTGTGTGGGAGGGCACCTTTAAACCAGTTTCTGTGTTGCTGGTAAGTTAACAGGACTACAATGTCTTTGTATGGAATGTATTCATCTGGTGGTTCAACTACAATGTATATGTGGAACAATTTAGTCTGTGGATCTGCAGGTGGGAACTGAACCCAAGAATAGAATATCTCTGATCCGAGCACCTCGTGTGCCTCAATCACGAAGGTAACACAGCCACCTGTTGCGGGTACGCCATGTTCTAACAATTTTATAGTTACTGCATATCTGCAGTTCTCTGTGAAGTTAAGAGCGTTTGCAAATTCATCTTCCCCCAAACTACTCGCAGGGTCAGTCATTTTTTAAAAGAGAAGAGAAAAGTTAAGAGATAGGGTTTTGCACAATGTGGGGAACCTTTTATCCTTATAAGCTTATTTAAACCTTCAGCCAATACACAGGGTATATCTGCTCAGCTGAAGCGAATTTCCCTTCCCACTTCAGACGTCTCTGAAAAGTGTGAGTAGGGCTTTCTGAGAAAGCTCGCCTGAACTACTCAGATTTTCACTGTTAATATAAGAACCAAACCAACGTTAGCGGCGCCATGTCGTGTAGTTCCTAGGAATCCCCAGGATCTGCGCTTTTTGGATGACCTAAACTGAGGGCTCAGTGTCACAACCGCTTCCGGACACCCCCACAGGATATGTCAGCCATTAGACAAGCTAGCTCTACAGTGCCACTACCACTTACAGTGGTGTGGGTAGTTTCTGGCAACCACTGAACATGACAACCCTGATTCTTCAGGGATCGTGGAAAACAGTACTTTTCGCTCAGTCACTCGTGCTTACTTATTCTCAGAACATTCACAGGATGGTGATTAGGATGTTTCAAAAGTATTTATTGCTCCAGCGTCAGTCTTGTGTAAAACATATTTGCTGCGATAATCAGGAGACAGAAGCATAAGAAAGAAATCGCAAGTACTAATATGGTAAACAGTAGATACATTTCTACCATAGTGCTAATAAGATGAACATAAGCAGTTCAGATGAAAACAGTAGCATTTGCATATTCCTAAAATGCACACCCTAAGTATTTTGTCTAAATGTACCTAGCCTAGATATGTAGGTGCAGCCTGTATATGTAGCCAAGAATCCCCTAGGGAAGAACAATTCCCCTCACCTGATGGTAAAGAATGAAGGACCCCCGTCTCTGCTGCGAGGATGACACCCCACATGGCATCTCAGACCAATGCATGTCAAAGATTCAGCATGCAGGACCCCGTGTCAGCTTGGAAGGAATTCTCCTCTAATTTGCATTGGGTAATAAGGGTCATATACACTAGAGTTGTCACTCCAGGGTTTCTTCTAGAATCTATATGTTTTGAAAACAGTCACAACTGTTTTGAAAATAATCATAGATGTTTTTCCAAACAAATGCAATCATGCACAGCTGGCTGTTGGCCAAGGATGAAAAAAGTGGTGACCCTTATACAGAATAATTAAGCGTTGCCTGAGGGCATGTTTATGTACGTCAGGAACAGGGATTATGATAGAATACTAAGAGCGTGGTGTCGAAGAGACAGGAGCAAGCTACTAGGTAAAAGGTCACCTGTTTCTGAACTGTTATAGTCAAGTGGATGGAACAATGTATGTAAAAAGGGGTATACATGACAGGACTAGCCTAAAAGACATGACAGAACCAGAATACCTACACCAGCGAAGCCAGGTGCGAAGTGGCGTCAGAAACCGCTCTCGGACTCAATGGAGGATTTCAGGAAGATGCTGTTGGCGAAAAGGTGAAAGTGTCCGGTGGAACCCAAAGGTGGATTCACGATGAGAAGTACCTGCAAGCAGAGGGGACAGAGTCTATGCCACTCAGGAGAGACCAGCAGGCACGGAAGACGAATGCCAACCAATGTCTGGTGTTGCAGGAGAATTGAAGGTGACCTTGAAGCTGCAGGTGTGTGGACCAGGTGATGCTGTGGAAGCCCAGGAGCTGGTCACAAGCTGTCCCCTTTCAGATGTCGAGAGTTGAGGGGTCGTTGTCTGCTGGCAGCACCAACAAGCCTTGGCAACTGCAAACAATGTGGCAAGTGAAAAAGGTGCAGTGTCGGGACAAACAAGGTCCAATTGACTCACCACAAGTAGGAGGGTCAGAGTGGGTCCCAAGCAATCAGAGGAGCTCACCAGAGTAAAACCATACCCTCAAGAGTACCCATAGGTCGGAGGCACAGGAGTCGCAAAAGGTCCTCAAGCAGCTCAATTAAGAAGCAGGCCCAAAGTGTAAGTCTTGCGGTGAGGACAAAAATCTTTGCTGCAGGAGATGCTTGTGGTTGGAGCTTCTGGAAGCCCATAGATCTGAGGAAGAGAGCCAACAAGCCTTTGCAATGACAATTTGATGCGGTGTACAGGGGTTCTGTTCCAGGGGTTACGACGAGGGATACTGGCCTCAAGCTCAGTGAGAAGACAGTACAGGCCTAGAGGGAGTTGTAGAATGACCACCTGTGTTGCTGAGCCTTTCGGAGTCCGTGGGAAACCAGGACCAGCAGACCGGTCATCTGCATTGCGGTGCCTGCAGATGCAGGGAAGTGACTCCTTCACTTCAAGGAAGATTCCTTCAGGTTCCTGGATGTCCACAGGTCTTGCTAGGAGCCTGTGGTGCACCGGCACAGATGTTGCAGTAGACTTGCAGGACGACAAGACCAGGAGCAGCAGGAGTCTTTCCAGTTGCAATCTCTGTGCCCAGAGCAAAGTCCAGCGAAGTCCAGAATGCCCAGATGGTCAAAGATGAAGTGGTGTCTTGATTTGAATCTTGTCCCACGATGAATCTAGGGACCCATCCACAGGTAAGCCCTTAAGTACCCTAAGGAAAGGGAGGAAAGGAAGGGGTCCCTCTCAGAGGAGGGGCTGGACAGTGGGGACGTTACTCCCATGTCCTTTGTCCAGTTTAGAGCGTGAGCGGGAGCCAACGGTTCCCTGGACTGGTCTGAACTGGAGTATGCAAGGAAGGTAACAAGTGTGCCCTTCATACAGTCTAAGTGGCACTGGCAAGTGCCCCCACCCTGCCCCAATACACTAAACCTTGTCTGGGAGGTGGTCACAGCTCGCTGTGACAGGGTATCTATTGTTCTGCCTTCCCCTGCTCAAGCTTGGCTCAGCAGAAGGGCAGAAACATGTCTCTGGTAGGCAGCAGCCCTAGGTTGCTGTTCGGTTCTGGAAGACTGGTACCGGGAGCACTGAGGGCCTCCCGGAGGAGCTTTACATTGCATGGAATCATACCTCCCACACCATTTACAGTGTGGGGGTATGATTCCAACATGTTTGATACCAAACATGACAGGGTTTGTTACAGCCAGTTTAGAGCTGGTCATCGCGTAATGACGCATGGCCACTGTATGTATCGTAATGGCTTATGCTGTTACAACCCGGAAGAATGGACTCCGTGGATTGTATGAGTGTCCTGCTCATGCAGTGCACCCTCCCACATTTATAACCGAGCACCCTGCCTTCAGGATTGAAAGGTCTGCCTTCGGTGTGACTTATAGGTTTTAAGTGCAGAGACCTCAGATATAAGGAAGCTTATATCTGTCATAAGTGGTGCTAAACCAGCTTTCACAGGCTGCAATGACAGGCCTGTAGTCTCAATTTGAATGGTCTCCCATGGGTGGCACAATACATGCTTCAGCCCATGGGGGACCACTGGTGTACCTATGCCCTGGGTACCTTAGTACCATATACTAGGGACTTACAAGGGTACATCAGTAGCCAATCTGGGGGGTACCTAAGTACTCATCATGTCCAATTTAGGGAAGAAGCACAGAGACTGGAGTCCTGATTAGCAGGATCCCAGTCAGACTAGTCAGTAAACCGCAATGACACCAGCAAAAAGTTGGGGTTACCATGAAAGCTGATCCTACTTTCCTACACTGATGGATTGATTGAAAGTTAGGAGGTAACAGTATAAAGGAAACAGTCCTCACAGATCTCGTTATATTATGTTATTAGCCCTCATGTGGCTTACTTAGCCAAATACACCTCTGTCGTGTCTTAGGGCAAAAGGTCTACATGATGTCAGCCTCTCATTCAGTTCAGCAATCTAAAAAAAGGCTGCTATTTGGCCGCAGTCATTATGTGCTTGGATAACGAGTGCTGGCCGCCTGCCTACAGCTTTCAAAGGAATTCTGGTAGGATCCTGTGAGGGATATTTTGAAACTCGTAAAAGAGTTTGGACAGGGTGATCCTTTTGAACATTTCGGCCTGGCATAGTATAGCCGGTGTAGGGCCCTCCAATGCCTATCCTCATTCCTGAAGCTGTTCATAAATTGGGTACAGATTTTTTGATAGGAAGACTTCTATTTTATACATTACATATACCCTAAATATTTAAATCCCTCTAGAACTATTGATATGGTTTTTATGTACCTTACCTGCCAAGGTCAACCTGTTGATGGATAGAATAGTCATTTTTCCCAGTTGAATGTTGATCCTGAGTATGTGCCGAAAATCTGTATGAGTCTGGTCATTAGGGCATGACACGTACAAAAGGATATCATCAGTGTATAGAGCGATCTGTCCTCGCAGTCTTCCTCCCCTCCCAGTCCCCATACCTGCCGGTCTTACCAGATCCAGCAGGCCAGTGGTTCCAGAGAAAGCTCAAATAGCATTGGGGATAGGTGGCATCCCTGCCTCGTTCCCCTCTCCAACCCGAAGAGGGCACAATATAATACCATTTACTTTTACCCTCACCATTGGTTGACTGTAGAAGTGCTTTGTCCACTGTCGGTAGCAGGGGCCTATGCATACTCTTTCCAGTACTCAATGCAGGTATGTGCACTTCAGAGTGGTGGAAACTTTCGTGGAGTCAAGGGATAGTACAGCTCTGTGATCTCTCAATCTACTCCGGCAGCTGTAGAGGCGTGTGATGTTCAGCATAGTTCTCCTATGAGGCATGTAGCCCAACTGGTCAGGATGACCCAGTTTAGAGATTTTTTTTAACAGAATTTTATTGGTTCTTAACATTCGTACTTATATATCAAGCCATATTTTCAATATGTTGGTTTCATTACTTCCAGATCAATAACTCTCCCAGTGCCCAACTTTCTCTCCCTCAACTGTCCCACCCTCCTCCCCGAGCAGCATCATACAGTACCAGTGCCCCTTCAACCACAGCAGATCCTGGTCTGCAAGACTTGTCTCACCTACATTCATAGTCCCACATCGTTAGGCAGTTTATATTTACATTTTGTGTTAAGCAGTCATAAGTGTTATCCTTCATTTAGTTCCCATCCCCTTCCTGCTTTCTCATATTCGCCAGTGATGCCACTGTCGATGGAGGGTCCTGTTCCCTCATACAGTCCACCAAAGCTTCCCATGCTTGTGCTACCTCGATGGAGCTATGGCTTCGTTTGGCATCTCGAAACAGCACTCCACTTTCACATCCTGCCACTCTCTCAAGCTCACTCCACCAGCCCTCTACTGTGGGTCCCCTCGTTGGCTTCTCATTCCGGGTAATTTCCCGCTTTGTTAGTGTAGGAGGCTGATTTTAGTATATGGTGCTCACTTATGTAAGTGTAGCACCCTGCACTAATCCAGACAACCCTTAAGGTGATTTTAGTCATCTTAGGCAACCTTAGAAAGCTTTCTAAGTGGTATTTGTGGAGAGCAGTCTTCAGGCTTAGTCCTGAAGGAGAGTAAAGCAGCTTGTTTTACCAGAAAGTAATCTTATTGGTATAGGTTAAGTGAAAAAGTACCACACACATTTATAAAAATATATATTTATTATAAGACACTCAATAACATTTATATACATATCTCACATCCGGAGATATAACACAATGCACAGCATACTTCACAAATAAAACAGGTCAGTAGCACAAAAACACAGAGGTTGCCGGGGGAACCAAATCATATACTAAAATAGTGGAATGCGAACCACGACTCAAGTCAAAACTATACCCAGAAGACGTAGAAAGGCACGGGGGCCCGAGGAACCATCCAAAGTAAGTAAAAAGGAACCCCCACGGAGGCCGTTTGCAGTGTGGGAACACGACCGCATGCTCAATTCAAGTCAATGGGTAAGTTGCGGTTGCAATTTTAAAGAAGAACCCTCCCAGTGGACCCTGAAAAATTCCCATGGAATACAGACGGGTGGAGAGCCACCCCACCCGTGGATACTCTAGGAACCAGTATACCTACACCAGGGAAGCCGGGTGCATAGGTGCGAAGTGACGTTAGAGTCCGTCCTTGGACTCAATGGAGGACTTCTGGAAGATGCTGCTGGCGAAGAAGGTGAAAGTGTCCGGTGGAACCCAAAGGTGGATTCAAGATGAGAAGTAACTGCAAGAAGAGGGGACAGAGTGTATGCCACTCAGAAGTGACCAGGAGGCACGGAAGACAAATGCCAACCGATTTCGGGTGTTGCAGGAGTTTCAGGAGAATTGAAGGTGCCCCATCAGACCTCGACAACTTCAAAGCAGCCACCACCGCCCACCACAAACTCATCCGATACTCAAGGAAGAAAGCACTCCAGGACAGAATCTCCCCCCATGCACACAACAGTAAGGAACTCTTCAGAAATATCAAAGAGTTTGCCCAACTCAGAAGTGAGACTAGCGACATCCCACCCTCCCAGGACCTCTGCAACAGACTCAGCGCCTTCTTCCACCACAAATATATAGCTCCTATCCGGAGATAGAACACAATGCACACAATACTTTGCAAATAAAAAAGGTAAGTAGCACAAATACACAGAGGTCGCCAGGGGGAGACCAAACCATATACTAAAATAGTGGGATGCGAAACACAACTCAAGTCAAACCTATACCCAGAAGACGTAGAAGTGCTTGGGGACCCAAGGAACCACCCCAGGTAAGTACCCAGGAACCCCACGGAGGCCGTTTGCAGAGTGGGAACACGACCGCGTGCTCAATTCAAGTCAATGGGTAAGTCGCAGTTGCAATTTTAAGGAAGAAAGACCCTTCATAATGGACCCTGAAGAAATCCAGTGGAAGACAAAAGGTTGGAGAGCCACCCCAACACCAGGGAATTCCGGTTAATTTCCCGCTTTGATAGTGTAGGAGGCTGGCTTAGTATATGCTGCTCACTTATGTAGGTGTAGCACCCAGCACTAATCCAGACAACTGTTAATGCGATTTTAGTGGTCTTAGACAACCTTAGAATGCTTTCTAAGTGGTAGCTGTGGAGAGGAGCCTTTAGGCTTAGTCCTGAAGGAGAATAAAGCAGCTTGTTTTACCAGAATGTGATCCTATTGGTATAGATTAAGTGAAAAAGAACCACACAATGTATTTATAAAAATTTGTATTAATTATAAGACACTAACTAACATATATATATATCTCCTATCCGGAGATATAACACAATGCACACAATACTTTGCAAATAAAACAGTTAAGTAGCACAAATACAAACTGGTCGCCAGGGGGAGACCAAACCATTTACTAAAATAGTGGAATGCGTACCACAACTCAAGACAGGACTATACCCAGAAGACATAGAAGTGCATGGGGACCAAAGGAACCACCCGAGGTAGATACCCAGGAACCCCACGAATGCCGTTTGAGGCGTGGGAACACGACTGCATGCTCAATTGAAGTCAATGGGTAAGTCGCAATTACAATTTTAAAGAAGAAAGACCCTTCCCAGTGGACCCTGAAGAAATCCAGTGGAAGACAGGAGGTTGGAGAGCCACCCCACCTATGGATACCCTAGGAACCAGGATAACTACACCAGAGAATTCCGGGTAATTTCCTGCTTTGTTAATGTAGGAGGCTGGCTGAGTATATAGTGCTCACTTATGTAAGTGTAGCACCCTGCACTGATCCAGACAACCCTTAATGTTATTTTAGTGGTCTTAGACAACCTTAGAAAGCTCTCTAAGTGGTAGTTGTGGAGAGCAGCCTTCAGGCTTAGTCCAGAAGGAGTGTAAATCAGCTTGTTTTACAAGAACGGAATCTTATTGGTAAAGATTAAGTGAAAAAGAACCACACAGTGTATTTATAAAAATATGTATTTATTATAAGACACTCACTAAAACATATATATAGCTCCTATCCGGAGATAGAAGACAATGCACACAATACTTTGCAAATAAAACAGGTAAGTAGCACAAATACACAGAGGTCGCCAGGGGGAGACCAAACCATATACTAAAATAGTGGGATGCGAACCGCAACTCAAGTCAAACCTATACCCAGAAGACGTAGAAGTGCTTGGGGACCCAAGAAACCACCATAGGTAAGTACCCAGGAACCCCATGGAGGCCGTTTGCAGAGTGGGAACACGACCACGTGCTCAATTCAAGCCAATAGGGTAAGTCGCAGTTGCAATTTTAAGGAAGAAAGACCCTTCCCAGTGGGCCCTGAAGAAATCCAGTGGAAGACAAAAGGTTGGAGAGCCACCCCACCTGTGTATACCCTAGGAACCAGCATACCTACACCAAGGAATTCTGGGTAATTTCCCGCTTTGATAGTGTAGGAGGCTGGCTTAGTATATGCTGCTCACTTATGTAGGTGTAGCACCCAGCACTAATCCAGACAACTGTTAATGCGATTTTAGTGGTCTTCGACAACCTTATAACGCTTTCTAAGTGGTAGCTGTGGAGAGGAGCCTTTAGGCTTAGTCCTGAAGGAGAGTAAAGCAGCTTGTTTTACCAGAATGTGATCCTATTGGTATAGATTAAGTGAAAGAGAACCACACAATGTATTTATAAAAATTTGAATTAATTATAAGACACTAACTAACATATATATATATCTCCTATCCGGAGATATAACACAATGCACACAATACTTTGCAAATTAAACAGGTAAGTAGCACAAATACAAACTGGTCGCCAGGGGGAGACCAAACCATTTACTAAAATAGTGGGATGCGTACCACAACTCAATACAGGACTATACCCAAAAGATGTCGAAGTGCATGGGGACCGAAGGAACCACCCGAGGTAAGTACCCAGGAACCCTACGGATACCGTTTGAGGAGTGGGAACACGACTGCGTGCTCAATTGAAGTCAATGGGTAAGTCGCAGTTACAATTTTAAAGAAGAAAGACCCTTCCCAGTGGACCCTGAAGAAATCCAGTGGAAGACAGGAGGTTGAAGAGCCACCCCACCTATGGATACCCTAGGAACCAGGATAACTACGCCAGAGAATTCCGGGTAATTTCCTGCTTTGTTTGTGTAGGAGGCTGGCTGAGTATATGGTGCTCACTTATGTAAGTGTAGCACCCTGCACTTATCCAGACAACCCTTAATGTGATTTTGGTGGTCTTAGACAACCTTAGAAAGCTCTCTAAGTGGTAGTTGTAGAGAGCAGCCTTCAGGCTTAGTCCAGAAGGAGTGTAAATCAGCTTGTTTTACAAGAACGGAATCTTATTCGTAAAGATTAAGTGAAAAAGAACCACAAAATCTATTTGTAAAAATATGTATTTATTATAAGACACTCACTAACATATATATATATATCTCCTATCCGGAGATAGAACACAATGCACAAAATACTTTGCAAATAAAACAGGTAAGTAGCACAAATACACAGTGGTCGCCAAGGGGAGACCAAACCATTTACTAAAATACTGGGTAAGAACCACAACTCAAATCAAGACTATACCCAGAAGACGCAGAAGTGCATGGGGACCCAAGGAACCACCCTAGGTAAGTACCCAGGAATGCCACGGATGCCTTTTGCAGAGTGGGAACACAACAGCGTGCTCAATTCAAGTCAATGGATAAGTCGCAGTTACAATAATAAAGAAGAAAGACCTTTCCCAGTAGACCCTGAAGAAATCACACGGAAGGCAGGAGGTTGGAGAGCCGCCCCACCTATGGATACCGTAGGAACCAGGAAACCTACACCAGAGAATACCGGGAAATTTTCCGATTTGTTAGTATAGAAGGCTGGCTTAGTATATATTGCTCACTTATGTAAGTGTAGCACCCTGCACTGATCCAGACAACCCTTAAGGTGATTTTAGGGGTCTTAGACAACCTTAGAGAGCTCTCTAATTGGTAGCTGTGGAGAGCAGCCTTCAGGCTTAGTCCAGAAGGAGTGTAAATCAGCTTGTTTTACAAGAACGGAATGTTATTGGTATAGATTAAATGAAAAAGAACCACACAGTTTATTTATAAAAATATGTATTAATTATAAGACACTCACTAAAATAAATATATAGCCCCTATCCGGAGATAGAACACAATGCACACAATACTTTGCAAATAAAACAGGTAAGTAGCACAAATACACAGTGGTGGCCAGGGGGAGACCAAACCATTTACTAAAATAGTGGGATGCGAACCACAACTCAAGACAGGACTATACCCAGAAGACGTACAAGTGCATGGGGACCGAAGGAACTACCCGAGGTAAGTACCCAGGAACCCCACGGATACCGTTTGAGGAGTGGGAACACGACTGCGTGCTCAATTGAACTCAATGGGTAAGTCGCAGTTACAATTTTAAAGAAGAAAGACCCTTCCCAGTGGACCCTGAAGAAATCCAGTGGAAGACAGGAGGTTGGAGCGCCACCCCACCTATGGATACCCTAGGAACCAGGATAACTACACCAGAGAATTCCGGGTAATTTCCTGCTTTGTTAGTGTAGGAGGTTGGCTGAGTATATGGTGCTCACTTATGTAAGTGTAGCACCCTGCATTGATCCAGACAACCCTTAATGTGATTTTAGTGGTCTTAGACAACCTTAGAAAGCTCTCTAAGTGGTAGTTGTGGAGAGCAGCCTTCAGGCTTAGTCCAGAAGGAGTGTTGTTTTACAAGAACGGAATCTTATTGGTAAAGATTAAGTGAAAAAGAACCACACAGTGTATTTATAAAAATATGTATTTAATTTAAGACACTCACTAAAACATATGTATAGCTCCTATCCGGAGATAGAACACAATGCACACAATACTTTGCAAATAAAACTTGTAAGTAGCACAAATGCACAGAGGTTGCTAGGGGGAGACCAAACCATATACTAAAATAGTGGGATGCGAAACACAACTCAAGTCAAACCTATACCCAGAAGATGTAGAAGTGCTTGGGGACCCAAGGAACCACCCTAGGTAAGTACCCAGGAACCCCACGGAGGCAGTTTGCAGAGTGGGAACACGACCGCGTACTCAATTCAAGTCAATGGGTAAGTCGCAGTTGCAATTTTAAGGAAGAAAGACCCTTCCCAATGGGCCCTGAAGAAATCCAGTGGAAGACAAAAAGTTGGAGAGCCACCCCAACTGTGTATACCCTAGCAACCAGGATACCTACACCAGGGAATACCGGGTAATTTCCCGCTTTGATAGTGTAGGAGGCTGGCTTAGTATATGCTGCTCACTTATGTAGTTGTAGCACCCAGCACTAATCCAGACAACTGTTAATATGATTTTAGTGGTCTTAGGCAACCTTAGAACGCTTTCTAAGTGGTAGCTGTGGAGAGGAGCCTTCAGGCTTAGTCCTGAAGGAGAGTAAAGCAGCTTGTTTTACCAGAATGTGATCCTATTGGTATAGATTAAGTGAAGAAGAACAACACAATGTATTTATAAAAATATGTATTAATTATAAGACACTAACTAACATATATATATTTATCTCCTATCCGGAAATATAACACAATGCACACAATATTTTGCAAACAAAACAGGTAAGTAGCACAAATACAAAGTGGTCGCCAGGGGGAGACCAAACCATTTACTAAAATAGTGGGATGAGTACCACAACTCAAGACAGGACTATACCCAGAAGACGTAGAAGTGCATGGGGACCGAAGGAAGCACCCGAGGTAAGTACCCAGGAACCCCACGGATGCCGTTCGAGGAGTGGGAACACGACCGCGTGCTCAATTGAAGTCAATGGGTAAGCCGCAATTACAATTTTGAAGAAGAAAGACCCTTTCCAGTGGACCCTGAAGAAATCCAGTGGAAGACAGGAGGTTGGAGAGCCACCCCACCTATGGATGCCCTAGGAACCAGGATAACTGCACCAGAGAATTCCGGGTAATTTCCCGCTTTGTTACTGTAGGAGGCTGGCTTAGTATATGGTGCTCACTTAAGTAAGTGTAGCACCCGGCACTGATCCAGACAACCCTTAATGTGATTTTAGTGGTCTTAGACAACCTTAGAAAGCTCTCTAAGTGGTAGATGTGGAGAGCAGCCTTCAGGCTTAGTCCTGTAGGAGAGTAAAGCAGCTTGTTTTACCAGAATGTGATCCTATTGGTATAGATTAAGTGAAAAAGAACCACACAATGTATTTATAAAAATATGTATTAATTATAAGACACTAACTAACATATATATATATCTCCTATCCTGAGATATAACACAATGCACACACTACTTTGCAAATAAAACAGGTAAGTAGCACAAATACAAACTGGTCGCCAGGGGGAGACCAAACCATTTACTAAAATAGTGGGATGCATACCACAACTCAAGACAGGACTATACCCAGAAGACGTACAAGTGCATGGGGACCGAAGGAACCACCCGAGGTAAGTACCCAGGAACCCCACGAATGCTGTTTGAGGAGTGGGAACACGACCGCATGCTCAATTGAAGTCAATGGGTAAGTCGCAATTACAATTTTAAAAAAGAAAGACCGTTCCCAGTGGACCCTGAAGTGGACCCTGAAGATATCCAGTGGAAGACAGGAGGTTGGAGAGCCACCCCACCTATGGATACCCTAGCAACGAGGATAACTACACCAGAGAATTCCGGGCAATTTCCTGCTTTGTTAACGTAGGAGGCTGGCTGAGTATATGGTGCTCACTTATGTAAGTGTAGCACCCTGCACTGATCTAGAGAACCCTTAATGTGATTTTAGTGGTCTTAGACAACCTTAGAAAGCTCTCTAAGTGGTAGTTGTGGAGAGCAGCCTTCAGGCTTAGTCCAGAAGGCGTGTAAATCAGCTTGTTTTACAAGAACAGAATCTTATTGGTAAAGATTAAGTGAAAAAGAACCACAAAATGTATTTCTAAAAATATGTATTTATTATAAGACACTCACTAACATATATATATATATCTCCTATCCGGAGATATAACACAATGCACAAAATACTTTGCAAATAAAACAGGTGTGTAGCACAAATACACAGTGGTCGCCAAGGGGAGACCAAACCATTTACTAAAATAATGGGTAAAAACCACAACTCAAATCAAGACTATACCCAGAAGACGCAGATGTGCATGGGGACCCAAGGAACCACCCTAGGTAAGTACCCAGGAATGCCACGGATGCCTTTTGTATAGTGGGAACACGACAGCGTGTTCAATTGAAGTCAATGGGTAAGTCGCAGTTACAATTTTAAAGAAGAAAGACCCTTCCCAGTGGACCCTGAAGAAATCCAGTGGAAGACAGGAGGTTGGAGAGCCACCCCACCCATGGATACCCTAGGAACCAGGATAACTACACCAGAGAATTCCGGGTAATTTCCTGTTTTGTTACTGTAGGAGGCCGGCTGAGTATATGGTGCTCACTTATATAAGTGTAGCACCCTGCACTGATCCAGACAACCCTTAATGTGATTTTAGTGGTCTTAGACAGCCTTAGAAAGCTCTCTAAGTGGTAGTTGTGGAGAGCAGCCTTCAGGCTTAGTCCAGAAGGAGTGTAAATCAGCTTGTTTTACAAGAACAGAATCTTATTGGTAAAGATTAAGTGAAAAAAAAACACAGTGTATTTATAAAAATATATATTTAATATAAGACACTCAATAAAACATATATATAGCTCCTATCCGGATATAGAACACAATGCACACAATACTTTGCAAATAAAACAGGTAAATAGCACAAATACACAGAGGTCGCTAGGGGGAGACGAAACCATATACTAAAATAGTGGGATGCGAAACACAACTCAAGTCAAACCTATACCCAGAAGACGTAGAAGTGCTTCGGGACCCAAGCAACCGCCCTAGGTAAGTACCCAGGAACCCCACGGAGGCCGCTTGCAGAGTGGGAACACGACCGCGTGCTCAATTCAAGTCAATGGGTAGGTCGCAGTTGCAATTTTAAGGAAGAAAGACCCTTCCCAATGGGCCCTGAAGAAATCCAGTGGAAGACAAAAAGTTGGAGAGCCACCCCACCTGTGTATACCCTAGGAACCAGGATACCTACACCAAGGAATTCCGGGTAATTTCCGGCTTTGATAGTGTAGGAGGCAGGCTTAGTATATGCTGCTCACTTATGTAGGTGTAGCACCCAGCACTAATCCACACAACTGTTAAAGCAATTTTAGTGGTCTTAGACAACCTTAGATCGTTTTCTAAGTGGTAGCTGTGGCGAGGAGCCTTCAGGCTTAGTCCTGAAGGAGAGTAAAGCAGCTTGTTTTACAAGAATGTGATCCTATTGGTATAGATTAAGTGAAAAAGAACCACACAATGTATTTATAAAAATTTGTATTAATTATAAGACACTAACTAACATATATATCTCCTATCCGGAGATATAACACAATGCACACAATACTTTGCAAATAAAACAGGTAAGTAGCACAAATACAACCTGGTCGCCAGGGGGAGACCAAACCATTTACTAAAATAGTGGGATGTGCACCACAAATCAAGACAGGACTATACCCAGAAGACGTAGACGTGCATGGGGACCGAAGGAACCACCCGAGGTAAGTACCCAGGAACCCTGCGAATGCCGTTTTAGGAGTGGGAACATGACTGCGTGCTCAATTGAAGTCAATGGGTAAGTCGCAATTACAATTTTAAAGAAGAAAGACCCTTCCCAGTGGACCCTGAAGAAATCTAGTGGAAGACAGGAGGTTGGAGAGCCACCCCACCTATGGAAACCCTAGGAACCAGGATAACTACACCAGAGAATTCCGGGTAATTTCCCGCTTTGTTAGTGTAGGAGGCTGGCTTTGTATATGGTGCTCACTTAAGTAAGTGTAGCACCCTGCACTGATCCAGACAACCCTTAAGGTGATTTTAGTGGTCTTAGACAATCATAGAAAGCTCTCTAAGTGGTAGCTGTGGAGAGCAGCCTTCAGGCTTATTCCTTAAGGAGTGTAAAGCAGCTTGTTTTACCAAAACGTGATCTTATTGGTATAGATTAAGTGAAAAAGAACCACAAAATCTATTTGTAAAAATATGTATTTATTATAAGACACTCACTAACATATATATATATCTCCTATCCGGAAATATAACACAATGCACAAAATACTTTGCAAATAAAACAGGTAAGTAGCACAAATACACAGTGGTCGCCAGGGGGAGACCAAACCATTTACTAAAATAGTGGGTGAGAACCACAACTCAAATCAAGACTATACCCAGAAGACGCAGAAGTGCATGGGGACCCAAGGAACCACCCTAGGTAAGTACCCAGGAATGCCACGGATGCCTTTTGCAGAGTGGGAACACGACAGCGTGCTCAATTCAAGTCAATGGGTAAGTTGCAGTTACAATAATAAAGAAGAAAGACCTTTCCCAGTAGACCCTGAAGAAATCCCGTGGAAGGCAGGAGGTTGGAGAGCCACCCCACCTATGGATACCCTAGGAACTAGGATACCTACACCAGAGAATACCGGGAAATTTTCCGCTTTGTTAGTATAGAAGGCTGGCTTAGTATATGTTGCTCACTTATGTAAGTGTAGCACCCTGCACTGATACAGACAACCCTTAAGGTGATTTTAGGGGTCTTAGACAACCTTAGAGAGCGCTCTAATTGGTAGCTGTGGAGAGCAGCCTTCTGGCTTAGTCCAGAAGGGGTGTAAATCAGCTTGTTTTACAAGAACGGAATCTTATTGGTATAGATTAAGTGAAAAAGAACCACACAGTGTATTTATAAAAATATGTATTTATTATAAGACACTCACTAAAACAAATATATAGCTCCTATCCGGAGATAGAACACAATGCACACAATACTTTGCAAATAAAACAGGTAAGTAGCACAAATACTCAGTGGTGGCCAGGGGGAGACCAATACATTTACTAAAATAGTGGGATGCGTACCACAACTCAATACAGGACTATACCCAAAAGATGTAGAAGTGCACGGGGACCGAAGGAACCACCCGAGGTAAGTACCCAGGAACCCCACGGATACCGTTTGAGGAGTGGGAACACGAATGCGTGCTCAATTGAAGCCAATGGGTAAGTTGCAGTTACAATTTTAAAGAAGGAAGACCCTTCCCAGTGGACCCTGAAGAAATCCAGTGGAAGACAGGAGGTTGGAGAGCCACCCCACCTATGGATACCCTAGGAACCAGGATAACTACGCCAGAAAATTCCGGGTAATTTCCTGCTTTGTTTGTGTAGGAGGCTGGCTGAGTATATGGTGCTCACTTATGTAAGTGTAGCACCCTGCACTTATCCAGACAACCCTTAATGTGACTTTAGTGGTCTTAGACAACCTTAGAAAGCTCTCTAAGTGGTAGTTGTAGAGAGCAGCCTTCAGGCTTAGTCCAGAAGGAGTGTAAATCAGCTTGTTTTACAAGAACGGAATCTCATTGGTGAAAATTAATTGAAAAAGAACCACACAGTGTATTTATAAAAATATGTATTTAATATAAGACACTCACTAAAACATATATATAGCTCCTATCCGGAGATAGAACACAATGCACACAAAACTTTGCAAATAAAACAGGTAAGTAGCACAAATACACAGAGGTCGCCAGGGGGAGACCAAACCATATATTAAAATAGTGGGATGCGAAACACAACTCAAGTCAAACCTATACCCAGAAGACGTAGAAGTGCTTGGGGACCCAAGGAACCACCCTAGGTAAGTACCCAGGAACCCCACGGAGGCCGTTTGCAGAGTGGGAACACGACCGCGTGCTCAATTCAAGTCAATGGGTAGGTCGCAGTTGCAATTTTAAGGAAGAAAGACCCTTCCCAATGGGCCCTGAAGACATCCAGTGGAAGACAAAAGGATGGAGAGCCACCCCACCTGTGTATACCCTAGGAACCAGGATACCTACACCAAGGAATTTCGGGTATTTTCCAGCTTTGATAGTGTAGGAGGCTGGCTTAGTATATGCTGCTCACTTATGTAGGTGTAGCACCCAGCACTAATCCACACAACTGTTAAAGCGATTTTAGTGGTCTTAGACAACCTTAGATCGCTTTCTAAGTGGTAGCTGTGGAGAGCATCCTTCAGGCTTAGTCCTGATGGAGAGTAAAGCAGCTTGTTTTACCAGAATGTGATCCTATTGGTATAGATTAAGTGAAAAAGAACCACACAAATGTATTTATACAAATTTGTATTAATTATAAGACACTAACTAACATATATATATATCTCCTATCCGGAGATATAACACAATGCACACAATACTTTGCAAATAAGACAGGTAAGTAGCACAAATACAAACTGGTCGCCAGGGGGAGACCAAACCATTTACTAAAATAGTGGGATGCGTACCACAACTCAAGACAGGACTATACCGAGAAGACGTAGAAGTGCATGGGGACCGAAGGAACCACCCGAGGTAAGTACCCAGGAACCCCACGAATGCCGTTTGAGGAGTGGGAACACGACTGCATGCTCAATTGAAGTCAATGGGTAAGTCGCAATTACAATTTTAAAGAAGAAAGACCCTTCCCAGTGGACCCTGAAGAAATCCAGTGGAAGACAGGAGGTTGGGGAGCCACCCCACCTATGGATACCCTAGGAACCAGGATAACTACACCAGAGAATTCCGGGTAATTTCCTGCTTTGTTAACGTAGGAGGCTGGCTGAGTATATGGTGCTCACATTTGTAAGTGTAGCACCCTGCACTGATCCAGACAACCCTTAATGTGATTTTAGTGGTCTTAGACAACCTTAGAAAGCTCTCTAAGTGGTAGTTGTGGAGAGCAGCCTTCAGGCTTAGTCCAGAAAGAGTGTAAATCAGCTTGTTTTACAAGATTAAGTGAAAAAGAACCACACAGTGTATTTATAAAAATATGTATTTATTATAATACACTCACTAAAACATATATATAGCTCCTATCCGGAGATAGAACACAATGCACACAATACTTTGCAAATAAAACAGGTAAGTAGCACAAAACACAGAGGTCGCCAGGGGGAGACCAAATCATATACCAAAATAGTGGGATGAGAACCACAACTCAAGTCAAACCTATACCCAGAAGACGTAGAAGTGCTTGGGGACCCAAGAAACCACCATAGTTAAGTACCCAGGAACTCCACGGAGGCCGTTTGCAGAGTGGGAACACGACCACGTGCTCAATTCAAGTCAATGGGTAAGTCACAGTTGCAATTTTAAGGAAGAAAGACCCTTCCCAATGGGCCCTGAAGAAATCCAGTGGAAGACAAAAGGTTGGAGAGCCACCCCACCTGTGTATACCCTAGGAACCAGGATACCTACACCAAGGAATTCCGGGTAATTTCCCGCTTTGATAGTGTAGGAGGATGGCTTAGTATATGCTGCTCACTTACGTAGGTTTAGCACCCAGCACTAATCCAGACAACTGTTAGTGCGATTTTAGTGGTCTTAGACAACCTTAGAACGCTTTCTAAGTGGTAGCTGTGGAGAGGAGCCTTTAGGCTTAGTCCTGAAGGAGAGTAAAGCAGCTTGTTTTACCAGACTGTGATCCTATTGGTATAGATTAAGTGAAAAAGAACCACACAATGTGTTTATAAAAATTTGTATTAATTATAAGACACTAACTAACATATATATATATCTCCTATCCGGAGATATAACACAATGCACACAATACTTTGCAAATTAAACAGTTAAGTAGCAGAAATACAAACTGGTCGCCAGGGGGAGACCAAACCATTTACTAAAATAGTGGGATGCGTATCACAACTCAAGACAGGACTATACCCAGAAGACGTAGATGTGCATGGGGACCGAAGGAACCACCCGAGGTAAGTACCCAGGAACCCCGCGAATGCCGTTTTAGGAGTGGGAACATGACTGCGTGCTCAATTGAAGTCAATGGGTAAGTCGCAATTACAATTTTACAGAAGAAAGACCCTTCCCAGTGGACCCTGAAGAAATCCAGTGGAAGACAGGAGGTTGGAGAGCCACCCCACCTATGGAAACCCTAGGAACGAGGATAACTACACCAGAGAATTCCGGGTAATTTCCTGCTTTGTTAGTGTAGGAGGCTGGCTTAGTATATGGTGCTCACTTAAGTAAGTGTAGCACCCTGCACTGATCCAGACAACCCTTAAGGTGATTTTAGTGGTCTTAGACAATCATTGAAAGCTCTCTAAGTGGTAGCTGTGGAGAGCAGCCTTCAGGCTTATTCCTGAAGGAGTGTAAAGCAGCTAGTTTTACCAAAACGTGATCTTATTTGTATAGATTAAGTGAAAAAGAACCACAAAATCTATTTGTAAAAATATGTATTTATTATAAGACACTCACTAACACATATATATAGCTCCTATCCGGAGATATAACACAATGCACAAAATACTTTGCAAATAAAACAGGTAAGTAGCACAAATACACAGTGGTCGCCAGGGGGAGACCAAACCATTTACTAAAATAGTGGGTAAGAACCACAACTCAAATCAAGACTATACCCAGAAGACGCAGGCGTGCATGGGGACCCAAGGAACCACCCTAGGTAAGTACCCAGGAATGCCACGGATGCCTTTTGCAGAGTGGGAACACAACAGCGTGCTCAATTCAAGTCAATGTGTAAGTCGCAGTTACAATAATAACGAAGAAATACCTTTCCCAGTACACCCTGAAGAAATCCAGTGGAAGACAAAAGGTTGGAGAGCCACCCCACCTGTGTATACCCTAGGAACCAGGATACCTACACCAAGGAATTCCGGGTAATTTCCGGTTTTGATAGTGTAGGAGGCTGGCTTAGTATATGCTGCTCACTTATGTAGGTGTAGCACCCAGCACTAATCCAGACAACTGTTAATGCGATTTTAGTGGTTTTAGACAACCTTAGAACGCTTTCTAAGTGGTAACTGTGGAGAGGAGCCTTTAGGCTTAGTCCTGAAGGACAGTAAAGCAGCTTGTTTTACCAGAATGTGATCCTATTGGTATAGATTAAGTGAAAAAGAACCACACAATGTATTTATAAAAATTTGTATTAATTATAAGACACTAACTAACATATATATATATATCTCCTATCCGGAGATATAACACAATGCACACAATACTTTGCAAATTAAACAGGTAAGTAGCACAAATACAAACTGGTCGCCAGGGGGAGACCAAACCATTTACTAAAATAGTGGGATGTGCACCACAAATCAAGACAGGACTATACCCAGAAGACGTAGACGTGCATGGGGACCGAAGGAACCACCCGAGGTAAGTACCCAGGAACCCCGCGAATGCCGTTTTAGGAGTGGGAACATGACTGCGTGCTCAATTGAAGTCAATGGGTAAGTCGCAATTACAATTTTAAAGAAGAAAGACCTTACCCAGTAGACCCTGAAGAAATCCCGTGGAAGGCAGGAGGTTGGAGAGCCACCCCACCTATGGATACCCTAGGAACTAGGATACCTACACCAGAGAATACCGGGAAATTTTCCGCTTTGTTAGTATAGAAGGCTGGCTTAGTATATGTTGCTCACTTATGTAAGTGTAGCACCCTGCACTGATACAGACAACCCTTAAGTTGATTTTAGGGGTCTTAGACAACCTTAGAGAGCGCTCTAATTGGTAGCTGTGGAGAGCAGCCTTCTGGCTTAGTCCAGAAGGGGTGTAAATCAGCTTGTTTTACAAGAACGGAATCTTATTGGTATAGATTAAGTGAAAAAGAACCACACAGTGTATTTATAAAAATATGTATTTATTATAAGACACTCACTAAAACAAATATATAGCTCCTATCCGGAGATAGAACACAATGCACACAATACTTTGCAAATAAAACAGGTAAGTAGCACAAATACTCAGTGGTGGCCATGGGGAGACCAATACATTTACTAAAATAGTGGAATGCATACCACAACTCAATACAGGACTATACCCAAAAGATGTAGAAGTGCACGGGGTCCGAAGGAACCACCCGAGGTAAGTACCCAGGAACCACACGGATACCGTTTGAGGAGTGGGAACACGAATGCGTGCTCAATTGAAGCCAATGGGTAAGTCGCAGTTACAATTTTAAAGAAGGAAGACCCTTCCCAGTGGACCCTGAAGAAATCCAGTGGAAGACAGGAGGTTGGAGAGCCACCCCACCTATGGATACCCTAGGAACCAGGATAACTACGTCAGAAAATTCCGGGTAATTTCCTGCTTTGTTTGTGTAGGAGGCTGGCTGAGTATATGGTGCTCACTTATGTAAGTGTAGCACCCTGCACTTATCCAGACAACACTTAATGTGACTTTAGTGGTCTTAGACAAACTTAGAAAGCTCTCTAAGTGGTAGTTGTAGAGAGCAGCCTTCAGGCTTAGTCCAGAAGGAGTGTAAATCAGCTTGTTTTACAAGAACGGAATCTTATTCGTAAAGATTAAAAAAAAGAACCACAAAATCTATTTGTAAAAATATGTATTTATTATAAGACACTCACTAACATATATATATATATCTCCTATCCGGAGATAGAACACAATGCACAAAATACTTTGCAAATAAAACAGGTAAGTAGCACAAATACACAGTGGTCGCCAAGGGGAGACCAAACCATTTACTAAAATACTGGGTAAGAACCACAACTCAAATCAAGACTATACCCAGAAGACGCAGAAGTGCATGGGGACCCAAGGAACCACCCTAGGTAAGTACCCAGGAATGCCACGGATGCCTTTTGCAGAGTGGGAAAACAACAGCGTGCTCAATTCAAGTCAATGGGTAAGTCGCAGTTACAATAATAAAGAAGAAAGACCTTTCCCAGTAGACCCTGAAGAAATCACACGGAAGGCAGGAGGTTGGAGAGCCGCCCCACCTATGGATACCCTAGGAACCAGGAAACCTACACCAGAGAATACCGGGAAAATTTCCGCTTTGTTAGTATAGAAGGCTGGCTTAGTATATATTGCTCACTTATGTAAGTGTAGCACCCTGCACTGATCCAGACAACCCTTAAGGTGATTTTAGGGGTCTTAGACAACCTTAGAGAGCTCTCTAATTGGTAGCTGTGGAGAGCAGCATTCAGGCTTAGTCCAGAAGGAGTGTAAATCAGCTTGTTTTACAAGAACGGAATGTTATTGGTATAGATTAAGTGAAAAAGAACCACACAGTGTATTTATAAACATATGTATTAATTATAATACACTCACTAAAATAAATATATAGCCCCTATCCGGAGATAGAACACAATGCACACAATACTTTGCAAATAAAACAGTTAAGTAGCACAAATACTCAGTGGTGGCCAGGGGGAGACCAAACCATTTACTAAAATAGTGGGATGCGTACCACAACTCAAGACAGGACTATACCCAGAAGACGTAGAAGTGCATGGGGACCGAAGGAACCACCCGAGGTAAGTACCCAGGAACCCCACGGATACCGTTTCAGGAGTGGGAACACTACTGCGTGCTCAATTGAAGTCAATGGGTATGTCGCAGTTACAATTTTAAAGAAGAAAGATCCTTCCCAGTGGACCCTGAAGAAATCCAGTGGAAGACAGGAGGTTGGAGAGCCACCCCACCTATGGATACCCTAGGAACCAGGATAACTACACCAGAGAATTCCGGGTAATTTCCTTCTTTAATAGTGTAGGAGGCTGGCTGAGTATATGGTGCTCACTTATGTAAGTGTAGCACCCTGCACTGATCCAGACAACCCGTAATGTGATTTTAGTTGTCTTAGACAGCCTTAGAAAGCTCTCTAAGTGGTAGTTGTGGAGAGCAGCCTTCAGGCTTAGTCCAGAAGGAGTGTAAATCAGCTTGTTTTACAAGAACGGAATCTCATTGGTGAAAATTAATTGAAAAAGAACCACACAGTGTATTTATAAAAATATGTATTTAATATAAGACACTCACTAAAACATATATATAGCTCCTATCCGGAGATAGAACACAATGCACACAAAACTTTGCAAATAAAACAGGTAAGTAGCACAAATACACAGAGGTCGCCAGGGGGAGACCAAACCATATATTAAAATAGTGGGATGCGAAACACAACTCAAGTCAAACCTATACCCAGAAGACGTAGAAGTGCTTGGGGACCCAAGGAACCACCCTAGGTAAGTACCCAGGAACCCCACGGAGGCCGTTTGCAGAGTGGGAACATGACCGCGTGCTCAATTCAAGTCAATGGGTAGGTCGCAGTTGCAATTTTAAGGAAGAAAGACCCTTCCCAATGGGCCCTGAAGACATCCAGTGGAAGACAAAAGGTTGGAGAGCCACCCCACCTGTGTATACCCTAGGAACCAGGATACCTACACCAAGGAATTTCGGGTATTTTCCAGCTTTGATAGTGTAGGAGGCTGGCTTAGTATATGCTGCTCACTTATGTAGGTGTAGCACCCAGCACTAATCCACACAACTGTTAAAGCGATTTTAGTGGTCTTAGACAACCTTAGATCGCTTTCTAAGTGGTAACTGTGGAGAGCAGCCTTCAGGCTTAGTCCTGAAGGAGAGTAAAGCAGCTTGTTTTACCAGAATGTGATCCTATTGGTATAGATTAAGTGAAAAAGAACCACACAAATGTATTTATAAAAATTTGTATTAATTATAAGACACTAACTAACATATATATATATCTCCTATCCGGAGATATAACACAATGCACACAATACTTTGCAAATAAGACAGGTAAGTAGCACAAATACAAACTGGTCGCCAGGGGGAGACCAAACCATTTTCTAAAATAGTGGGATGCGTACCACAACTCAAGACAGGACTATACCGAGAAGACGTAGAAGTGCATGGGGACCGAAGGAACCACCCGAGGTAAGTACCCAGGAACCCCACGAATGCCGTTTGAGGAGTGGGAACATGACCGCATGCTCAATTGAAGTCAATGGGTAAGTCGCAATTACAATTTTAAAGAAGAAAGACCCTTCCCAGTGGACCCTGAAGAAATCCAGTGGAAGACAGGAGGTTGGAGAGCCACCCCACCTATGGATACCCTAGGAACCAGGATAACTACACCAGAGAATTCCGGGTAATTTCCTGCTTTGTTAACGTAGGAGGCTGGCTGAGTATATGGTGCTCACATTTGTAAGTGTAGCACCCTGCACTGATCCAGACAACCCTTAATGTGATTTTAGTGGTCTTAGACAACCTTAGAAAGCTCTCTAAGTGGTAGTTGTGGAGAGCAGCCTTCAGGCTTAGTCCAGAAAGAGTGTAAATCAGCTTGTTTTACAAGATTATAGTAAGAAAAAGAACCACACAGTGTATTTATAAAAATATGTATTTATTATAAGACACTCACTAAAACATATATATAGCTCCTATCCGGAGATAGAACACAATGCACACAATACTTTGCAAATAAAACAGGTAAGTAGCACAAATACACAGAGGTCGCCAGGGGGAGACCAAATCATATACCAAAATAGTGGGATGGGAACCACAACTCAAGTCAAACCTATACCCAGAAGACGTAGAAGTGCTTGGGGACCCAAGAAACCACCATAGTTAAGTACCCAGGAACCCCACGGAGGCCGTTTGCAGAGTGGGAACACGACCACGTGCTCAATTCAAGTCAATGGGTAAGTCACAGTTGCAATTTTAAGGAAGAAAGACCCTTCCCAATGGGCCCTGAAGAAATCCAGTGGAAGACAAAAGGTTGGAGAGCCACCCCACCTGTGTATACCCTAGGCACCAGGATACCTACACCAAGGAATTCCGGGTAATTTCCCGCTTTGATAGTGTAGGAGGCTGGCTTAGTATATGCTGCTCACTTACGTAGGTGTAGCACCCAGCACTAATCCAGACAACTGTTAGTGTGATTTTAGTGGTCTTAGACAACCTTAGAACGCTTTCTAAGTGGTAGCTGTGGAGAGGAGCCTTTAGGCTTAGTCCTGAAGGAGAGTAAAGCAGCTTGTTTTACCAGAATGTGATCCTATTGGTATAGATTAAGTGAAAAAGAACCACACAATGTATTTATAAAAATTTGTATTAATTATAAGACACTAACTAACATATATATATATCTCCTATCCGGAGATATAACACAATGCACACAATACTTTGCAAATTAAACAGTTAAGTAGCAGAAATACAAACTGGTCGCCAAGGGGAGACCAAACCATTTACTAAAATAGTGGGATGCGTATCACAACTCAAGACAGGACTATACCCAGAAGACGTAGATGTGCATGGGGACCGAAGGAACCACCCGAGGTAAGTACCCAGGAACCATGCGAATGCCGTTTTAGGAGTAGGAACATGACTGCGTGCTCAATCGAAGTCAATGGGTAAGTCGCAATTACAATTTTACAGAAGAAAGACCCTTCCCAGTGGACCCTGAAGAAATCCAGTGGAAGACAGGAGGTTGGAGAGCCACCCCACCTATGGAAACCCTAGGAACGAGGATAACTACACCAGAGAATTCCGGGTAATTTCCTGCTTTGTTAGTGTAGGAGGCTGGCTTAGTATATCGTGCTCACTTAAGTAAGTGTAGCACCCTGCACTGATCCAGACAACCCTTAAGGTGATTTTAGTGGTATTAGACAATCATTGAAAGCTCTCTAAGTGGTAGCTGTGGAGAGCAGCCTTCAGGCTTATTCTTGAAGGAGTGTAAAGCAGATAGTTTTACCAAAACGTGATCTTATTTGTATAGATTAGGTGAAAAAGAACCACAAAATCTATTTGTAAAAATATGTATTTATTATAAGACACTCACTAACACATATATATAGCTCCTATCCGGAGATATAACACAATGCACAAAATTCTTTGCAAATAAAACAGGTAAGTAGCACAAATACACAGTGGTCGCCAGGGGGAGACCAAACCATTTACTAAAATAGTGGGTAAGAACCACAACTCAAATCAAGACTATACCCAGAAGACGCAGGCGTGCATGGGGACCCAAGGAACCACCCTAGGTAAGTACCCAGGAATGCCACGGATGCCTTTTGCAGAGTGGGAACACAACAGCGTGCTCAATTCAAGTCAATGTGTAAGTCGCAGTTACAATAATAACGAAGAAAGACCTTTCCCAGTACACCCTGAAGAAATCCCGTGGAAGGCAGGAGGTTGGAGAGCCACCCCACCTATGGATACCCTAGGAACCAGGAAACCTACACCAGAGAATACCGGGAAATTTTCCGCTTTGTTAGTATAGAAGGCTGGCTTAGTATATGTTGCTCACTTATGTAAGTGTAGCACCCTGCACTGATACAGACAACCCTTAAGGTGATTTTAGGGGTCTTAGACAACCTTAGAGAGCTCTCTAATTGGTAGCTGTGGAGAGCAGCCTTCAGGCTTAGTCCAGAAGGAGTGTAAATCAGCTTGTTTTACAAGAACGGAATCTTATTGGTACGATTAAGTGAAAAAGAAACGCACAGTGTATTTATAAAAATATGTATTTATTATAAGACACTCACTAAAACATATATATAGCTCCTATCCGGAGATAGAATTCAATGCACACAATACTTTGTAAATAAAACAGGTAAGTAGCACAAATACACAGAGGTCGCCAGGGGGAGACCAAACCTTATACTAAAATGTGGGATGCGAACCACAACTCAAGTCAAACCGATACCCAGTAGACGTAGAAGTGCTTGGGTACCCAAGGAACCACCCTAGGTAAGTACCCAGGAACCCCACGGAGGACGTTTGCAGAGTGGGAACACGACCACGTGCTCAATTCAAGTCAATGGGTAAGTCGCAGTTGCAATTTTAAGGAACAAAGACCCTTCCCAATGAGCCCTGAAGAAATCCAGTGGAAGACAAAAGGTTGGAGAGCCACCCCACCTGTGTACACCCTAGGAACCAGGATACCTACACCAAGGAATTCCGGGTAATTTCAGGCTTTGATAGTGTAGGAGGCTGGCTTAGTATATGTATATGGAGAGCCACCCCACCTGTGTATACCCTAGGAACCAGGATACCTACACCAGGGAATTCCGGGTAATTTCCCGCTTTGATAGTGTAGGAGGCTGGCTTAGTATATACTGCTCACTTATGTAGGTGTAGCACCCAGCACTAATCCAGACAACTGTTAATGCCATTTTAGTGGTCTTAGACAACCTTCGAACGCTTTCTAAGTGGTAGCTGTGGAGAGGTGTCTTTAGGCTTAATTGAAAAAGAATCACACAATGTATTTATAAAAATATGTATTAATTATAAGACACTAACTAACATATATATATATATATATCTCCTATCCGGAGATATAACACAATGCACACAATACTTTGCAAATAAAACAGGTAAGTAGCACAAATACAAACTGGTCGCCAGGGGGAGACCAAACCATTTACTAAAATAGTGGGATGCGTACCACAACTCAAGACAGTACTATACCCAGAAGACGCAGAAGTGCATGGCGACCGAAGGAAGCACCCGAGGTAAGTACCCAGGAACCCCACGAATGCCATTTGAGGAGTGGGAACACGACCGCGTGCTTAATTCAAGTCAATGGGTCAATCAATCAATCAATCAATCATGTCACTTATAAAGCGCACTACATACCCGCGAGGGTCTCAAGGCGCTGGGGGAAGAGGGGGTGGTGCTGCTACTGATCGAAGAGCCAGGTCTTGAGGAGTCTTCTGAAGGCCAGTAGGTCTTGGGTCTGTCGGAGGTTGGTGGGGAGGGTGTTCCAGGTCTTGGCGGCGAGGTGGGAGAAGGATCTGCCGCCGGCGGTCGTTTTCCGGATGCGGGGGACTGTGGCGAGGGCGAGGCTGGTCGAGCGGAGCTGGCGTGTGGGGGTGTAGAAGCTGAGTCGTCTGTTGAGGTAGGCTGGTCCGGAGTTGTGGAGTGCTTTGTGTGCGTGGGTGAGGAGCTTGAAGGTTATCCTCTTGTTGACAGGGAGCCAGTGCAGGTTTCTCAGGTGGGGTGTGATGTGGCTGCGTCGGGGGATGTCGAGGATAAGACGTGCAGAGGCGTTCTGGATGCGTTGCAGCCGTCTCAGGAGCTTAGCCGTCGTTCCTGCGTAGAGGGCGTTTCCGTAGTCCAGCCTGCTGGTGACGAGGGCCTGGGTGACTGTTTTTCTTGTTTCGGTGGGGATCCACTTGAAGATCCTGCGGAGCATTCGGAGGATGTTGAAGCAGGATGAGGAAACGGCGTTGATCTGCTTAGTCATGGAGAGGGTGGGGTCGAGGATGACCCCTAGGTTGCGTACGTGGTCGGTGGGTGGTGGGGCTGTTCCCAGTGATGTTGGCCACCAGGAGTCGTCCCAGGCTGAAGGGTTGGAACCAAGGATGAGGACCTCCGTCTTGTCCGAGTTCAGCTTCAGGCGGCTGGTCCTCATCCATTCGGCGACGGCCTTCATTACTTCGTGGAGGTGGGCTTTGGCGGTGTGAGGGTCTTTTGTGAGGGAGAGGATCAGCTGGGTGTCGTCGGCGTAGGAGATGATGTTGAGGTTGTGCTGTCGGGCGACGTGGGCGAGGGGTGCCATGTAGATGTTGAACAGCGTTGGGCTGAGGGAGGAGCCTTGGGGTACGCCGCAGATGATCTTGGTGGCCTTGGATCGGAAGGGGGCGAGGCGGACGCTTTGTGTTCTGCCGGAAAGGAAGGATATGGTCCAGTCCAGGGCCTTCTCTTGGATCCCGGCGTCGTGAAGGCGTGTTCATAGTGTGTGGTGGCAGACCGTGTCGAAGGCGGCTGATAGGTCCAGGAGGATGAGGGCTGCTGTTTCTCCGTTGTCTAGCAGGGTCCTGATGTCATCGGTGGTGGCGATGAGGGCGGTTTCGGTGCAATTACAATTTTAAAGAAGAAAGACCCTTCCCAGTGGACCCTGAAGAAATCCAGTGGAAGACAGGAGGTTGGAGAGCCACCCCACATATGGAAACCCTAGGAACCAGGATAACTACACCAGAGAATTCCTTGTAATTTCCCGCTTTGTTAGTGTAGGAGGGTGGCTTAGTATATGGTGCTCACTTAAATGAGTGTAGCACCCTGCAGTGATCCAGACAAGCCTTAAGGTGATTTTAGTGCTCTTATACAACCACAGAAAGCTCTCTAACTGGTAGCTGTGGAGAGCAGCCTTCAAAATCTATTTGTAAAAATATGTATTTATTATAAGACACTCACTAACATATATATATCTCCTATCCGGAGATATAACACAATGCACAAAATACTTTGCAAATATAACAGGTAAGTAGCGCAAATACTCAGTGGTGGCCAGGGGGAGACCAAACCATTTACTAAAATACTGGGATGCGAACCACAACTCAAGTCAAACCTATACCCAGAAGACGTAGAAGTGCTTGGGGACCCAAGGAACCACCCTAGGTAAGTACCCAGGAATGCCACGGATGCCTTTTGTAGAGTGGGAACACAACAGCGTGCTCAATTCAAGTCAATGGGTAAGTCGCAGTTACAATAATAAAGAAGAAAGACCTTTCCCAGTAGACCCTGAAGAAATCCTGTGGAAGACAAGAGGTTGGAGAGCCACCCCACCTGTGTATAGCCTAGGAACCAGGATACCTACACCAGGGAATTCCGGGTAATTTCCCGCTTTGATAGTGTAGGAGGCTATCTTAGTATATGCTGCTCACTTCTGTAGTTGTAGCAACCAGCACTAATCCAGACAACTGTTAATGTGATTTTAGTGGTCTTAGGCAACCTTAGAACGCTTTCTAAGTGGTAGCTTTGGAGAGGAGCCTTCAGGCTTAGTCCTGAAGGAGAGTAAAGCAGCTTGTTTTACCAGAATGTGATCCTATTGGTATAGATTAAGTGAAAAAGAACAACACAATGTATTTATAAAAATATGTATGTATCTATTATAAGACACTCACTAACACATATATATATCTCCAATCCGGAGATATAACACAATGCACACAATACTTTGCAAATTAAACAGGTAAGTAGCACAAATACAAACTGGTCGCCAGGGGGAGATCACACCATTTACTAAAATAGTGGGGTGCGTACCACAACTCAAGACAGGACTATACCCAGAAGACGTACAAGTGCATGGGGACCAAAGGAACCACCCGAGGTAAGTAACCAGGAACCCCACGAATGCGGTTTGAGGAGTGGGAACATGACCGCGTGCTCAATTGAAGTCAATGGGTAAGTCGCAATTACAATTTTAAAGAAGAAAGACCCTTCCCAGTGGACCCTGAAGAAATCCAGTGGAAGACAGGAGGTTGGAGAGCAACCCCACTTATGGAAACCCTAGGAACCAGGATAACTACACCAGAGAATTCCGGGTAATTTCCCGCTTTGTTAGTGTAGGAGGCTGGCTTAGTATATGGTGCTCACTTATGTAAGTGTAGCACCCTGCACTGATCCAGACAACTCTTAATGTGATTTTAGTGGTCTTAGACAACCTTAGAAAGCTTTCTAAGTGGTAGCTGTGGAGAGCAGCCTTCAGGCTTAGTCCAGAAGGAGTGTAAATCAGCTTGTTTTACCAGAACTGAATCTTATTGGTATAGATTAAGTGAAAAAGAACCACACAGTGTATTTATAAAAATATGTATTTATTATAATACTCTCACTAACACATATATATAACTAGTATCCGGAGATAGAACACAATGCACACAATCCTTTGCAAACAAAACAGTTAAGTAGCACAAATACACAGAGGTCGCAGGGGTAGACCAAACCATATACTAAAATAGTGGGATGCATACCACAACTCAAGTCAAAACTATACCCAGAAGACGTAGAAGTGCTTGCGGACCCAAGAAACCACCCTGGGTAAGTACCCAGGAACCCCACGGAGGCCGTTTGCAGAATGGGAACACAACCGCGTGCTCTATTCAAGTCAATGGGTAAGTCGCAATTTTAAGGATGAAAGACCCTTCCCAGTGGACCCTGAAGAAATCCCGTGGAAGACAAAAGGTTGGAGAGCCACCACATCTGTGTATACCATAGAAACCAGGATACCTACACCAGGCAATTCCGGGTAATTTCCCGCTTTGTTAGTGTAGGAGGCTTTCTTAGTATATGCTGCTCGATTATGCTGCACTCATCCAGACAACCGTTAATGTGATTTTAGTGGTCTTAGACAGCCTTAGAAAGCTCTCTAAGTGTCAGCTGTGGAGGGCAGCCTTCAGGCTTAGTCCTGAAGGGGGAACAGCCACTACAACGCGGCCGGTTCCACGCATTACCATAACCACGCATGCATTACAACGCATGCGTGGTTACCACGAAATGCCTTTACCACGCATACCTTTACTACGAGATACGTAGTAAAGGCATGTGTGTTAAAGGAAAAATTAAAAAAGGGGGGTGGGGGGGAGTTCCCCCCCCAAAAAAGCGTGCGAATAAAAAAGGGGGGTTGTGGGGGTCTCCCCCCCCCAAAAAACACACCTGTTTCAGTCGAGATGTGGAGGCAATCGGCATCGTTAGAGGAAACGGAAAGACACTTCCGCTTCCTCTTAACGACGTGCAACGTAGATCGGAAGAGAAAGGAGAGGAGAGGACGTGGAGAGGTAGAGGGGGATTTTAGATTATGTAAATAATAATTTAAGGGATGGGGTCGCACAGGGGTACAGGGACGGGGAATTATGGTAATGGGGAAGGGATCGGAGATAACCTTTACCAAGAAAATGCCATTAACATGCATGATTTTAAAACGAAAAACGTTGTGAAGATATGCGTGTTAAAGGCATTTCGTGGTAAAGGTTATGAGTGGTAGTGGCATTCGCGTTGTAACGCATGCGTGGTAAAGGCATGCGATGCAACGGAATGCATAGTAACGTCATACAACCGTCCTGAAGGAGAGTAAAGCAGCTTGTTTTCCCAGAATATGATGCTATCGGTATAGATTAAGTGAAAAAGAACCACACAATGTATTTATAAAAATATGTATTTATTATAAGACACTCACTAACATATATATGTATATCTCTTATCCGGAGATATAACACAATGCACAGAATACTTTGAAAATAAAACAGGTAAGTAGCACAAATACACAGTGGTCGCCAGGGGGAGACCAAACCATTTACTCAAATAGTGGGATGCGTACCACAACTCAAGACAAGACTATACCCAGAAGACGTAGAAGTGCATGGGGACAGAAGGAACCACCAGAGGTAAGTACCCGGGAACCCCACAATGCTGTTTGTAGAGTGTGAACACGACTGCATGCTCAATACAAGTCAATGGGCAAGTCGCAGTTACAATTTTAAAGAAGACCCTTCCCAGTGGACCCTGAAGAAATATATGGTGCTCACTTAAGTAAGTGTAGCACCCTGCACTGATCCAGACAACCCTTAAGGTGATTTTAGTGGTCTTAGACAACCTTAGAAAGCTCTCTAAGTGGTAGCTGTGGAGAGCAGCCTTCAGGCTTAGTCCTGAAGGAGTGTAAAGCAGCTTGTTTTACCAGAACGTGATCTTATTGGTAAAGATTAAGTGAAAAAGAACACAAAATCTATTTGTAAAAATATGTATTTATTATAAGACACTCACTAACATATATATATCTCCTATCCGGATAAAATAAAACAGGTAAGTAGCACAAATACACAGTGGTCGCCAGAGGGAGACCAAACCATTTACTAAAATAGTGGGTAAGAACCACAACTCAAATCAAGACTATACCCAGAAGACGCAGACGTGCATGGGGACCCAAGGAACCACCCTAGGTAAGTACCCAGGAATGCCACGGATGCCTTTTGCAGAGTGGGAAGACGACAGCGTGCTCAATTGAAGTCAATGGGTAAGTCGCAGTTACAATTATAAAGAAGAAAGACCCTTCCCAGTAGACCCTGAAGAAATCCAGTGTAAGGCAGGAGGTTGGAGAGCCACCCCACCTATGGATACCCTAGGAACCAGGATAACTACACCAAAGAATTCCGGGTAATTTCCCGCTTTGTTAGTGTAGGAGGCTGGCTTAGTATATGGTGCTCACTTATGTAAGTGTAGCACCCTGCACTGATCCACACAACCCTTAATGTGATTTTAGTGGTCTTAGACAACCTTAGAAAGCTCTCTAAGTGGTAGTTGTGGAGAGCAACCTTCAGGCTTAGTCCAGAAGGAGTGTAAATCAGCTTGTTTTACAAGAACGGAATCTTATTGGTAAATATTAAGTGAAAAAGAACCACACAGTGTATTTATAAAAATATGTATTTATTATAAGACACTCACTAAAACATATATTTAGCTCCTATCCGGAGATAGAACACAATGCACACAATACTTTGCAAATAAAACAGGTAAGTAGCACAAATACACAGAGGTCGCCAGGGGGAGACCAAACCATATTCTAAAATAGTGGGATGCGAACCACAGCTCAACTCAAACCTATACCCAGAAGACGTAGAAGTGCTTGGGGACCCAAGGAACCACCCTAGGTAAGTACCCAGGAACCCCACGGAGGCCGTTTGCAGAGTGGGAACACGACCGCGTGCTCAATTCAAGTCAATGGGTAAGTCGCAGTTGCAATTTTAAGGAAGAAAGATCCTTCCCGATGGGCCCTGAAGAAATGTAGTGGAAGACAAAAGGTTGGAGAGCCACCCCAACTGTGTATACCCTAGGAATCAGGATACCTACACCAGGGAATTCTGGGTAATTTACTGCTTTGATAGTGTAGGAGGCTGGCTTAGCATATGCTGCTCACTTATGTAGTTGTAGCACCCAGCGCTAATCCAGACAACTGTTAATGTGATTTTAGTGGTCTTAGGCAACCTTAGAACGCTTTCTAAGTGGTAGCTGTGGAGATTAGCCTTCAGGCTTAGTCCTGAAGGAGAGTAAAGCAGCTTGTTTTACCAGAATGTGATCCTATTGGTATAGATTAAGTGAAAAAGAACAACACAATGTATTTATAAAAATATGTATTAATTATAAGACACTAACTAACATATATATATATATATATCTCCTATCCGGAGATATAACACAATGCACACAATACTTTGCAAATAAAACAGGTAAGTAGCACAAATACAAAGTGGTCGCCAGGTGGAGACCAAACCATTTACTAAAATAGTGGGATGCGTACCACAACTCAAGACAGGACTATACCCAGAAGACGTAGAAGTGCATGGGGACTGAAGGAACCACCCGAGGTAAGTACCCAGGAACCGCACGGATGTCGTTCGAGGAGTGGGAACACGACCGCGTACTCAATTGAAATCATTGGGTAAGTCGCAATTACAATTTTAAAGAAGAAAGACCCTTCCCAGTGGAACCCTGAAGAAATCCAGTGGAAGAGAGGAGGTTGGAGAGCCACCCCACCTATGGATGCCCTAGGAACCAGGATAACTGCACCAGAGAATTCCGGGTAATTTCCCGCTTTGCTAGTGTAGGAGGCTGGCTTAGTATATGGTGCTCACTTATGTAAGTGTAGCACCCGGCACTGATCCAGACAACCCTTAACTGCTTAACTGCTTCGAACGTTCCGCGCCAGTGCGGAACGTTCTATTAAGCGGGCGGGGCCGCGTCGGCCAACGGACGTGCGCAGCACTACCGAGGTAGTGCTCGCGACGGCCGTTGGCCGACGCACACAGCAAAAGGGTTAATGTGATTTTAGTGGTCTTAGACAACCTTAGAAAGCTCTCTAAGTGGTAGCTGTTGAGAGCAGCCTTCAGGCTTAGTCCAGAAGGCGTGTAAATCAGCTTGTTTTACAAGAACAGAATCTTATTGGTATAGATTAAGTGAAAAGGAACCACACAGTGTATTTATAAAAATATGTATTTAATATAAGACACTCACTAAAACATATATATAGCTCCTATCCGGAGATAGAACACAATGCACACAATACTTTGCAAATAAAACAGGTAAGTAGCACAAATACACAGAGGTCGCCAGGGGGAGACCAAACCATATACTAAAATAGTGGGATGCGAAACACAACTCAAGTCAAACCTATACCCAGAATACGTAGAAGTGCTTGCGGACCCAAGGAACCACCCTAGGTAAGTACCCAGGAATCCCACGGAGGCCGTTTGCAGAGTGGGAACACGACCCCGTGCTCAATTCAAGTTAATGGGTAAGTCGCAGCTGCAATTTTAAGGAAGAAAGACCCTTCCCAATGGGCCCTGAAGAAATCCAGTGGAAGACAAAAGGTTGGAGAGCCACCCCACCTGTGTATACCCTAGGAACCAGGATACCTACACCAAGGAATTCCGGGTAATTTCCTGCTTTGATAGTGTAGGAGGCTGGCTTAGTATATGCTGCTCACTTATGTAGGTGTAGCACCCAGCACTAATCCACACAACTGTTAAAGCGATTTTAGTGGTCTTAGACAACCTTAGATCGCTTTCTAAGTGGTAGCTGTGGAGAGGAGCCTTCAGTCTTAGTCCTGAAGGAGAGGAAAGCAGCTTGTTTTACAATAATGTGATCCTATTGGTATAGATTAAGTGAAAAAGAACCACACAATGTATTTATAAACATATGTATTAATTATAAGACACTAACTAACATATATATATATCTCCTATCCGGAGATATAACACAATGCATACAATACTTTGCAAATTAAACAGGTAAGTAGCACAAATACAAACTGGTCGCCAGGGGGAGATCAAACCATTTACTAAAATAGTGGGGTGCGTACCACAACTCAAGACAGGACTATACCCAGAAGACGTACAAGTGCATGGGGACCAAAGGAACCACCCGAGGTAAGTACCCAGGAACCCCACGAATGCCGTTTGAGGAGTGGGAACATGACCGCATGCTCAATTGAAGTCAATGGGTAAGTCGCAATTACAATTCTAAAGAAAAAAGACCCTTCCCAGTGGACCCTGAAGAAATCCAGTGGAAGACAGGAGGTTGGAGAGCCACCCCACCTATGGAAACCCTAGGAACCAGGATAACTACACCAGAGAATTCCGGGTAATCTCCCACTTTGTTAGTGTAGGAGGCTGGCTTAGTATATGGTGCTCACTTATGTAAGTGTAGCACCCTGCACTGATCCAGACAACTCTTAATGTGATTTTAGTGGTCTTAGACAACCTTAGAAAGCTCTCTAAGTGGTAGCTGTGGAGAGCAGCCTTCAGGCTTAGTCCAGAAGAAGTGTAAATCAGCTTGTTTTACCAGAACTGAATCGTATTGGTATAGATTAAATGAAAAAGAACCACACAGTGTATTTATAAAAATATGTATTTATTATAATACTCTCACTAACACATATATATAAATAGTATCCGAGATAGAACACAATGCACACAATCCTTTGCAAATAAAACAGGTAAGTAGCACAAATACACAGTGGTCGCCAGGGGTAGACCAAACCATATACTAAAATAGTGGGATGCATACCACAACTCAAGTCAAAACTATACCCAGAAGACGTAGAAGTGCTTGCGGACCCAAGGAACCACCCTAGGAAAGTACCCAGGAATCCCACGGAGGCCGTTTGCAGAGTGGGAACACGACCCCGTGCTCAATTCAAGTTAATGGGTAAGTCGCAGCTGCAATTTTAAGGAAGAAAGACCCTTCCCAATGGGCCCTGAAAAAATCCAGTGGAAGACAAAAGGTTGGAGAGCCACCCCACCTGTGTATACCCTAGAAACCAGGATACCTACACCAAGGAATTCCGGGTAATTTCCTGCTTTGATAGTGTAGGAGGCTGGCTTAGTATATGCTGCTCACTTATGTAGGTGTAGCACCCAGCACTAATCCACACAACTGTTAAAGCGATTTTAGTGGTCTTAGACAACCTTAGATCGCTTTCTAAGTGGTAGCTGTGGAGAGGAGCCTTCAGTCTTAGTCCTGAAGGAGAGGAAAGCAGCTTGTTTTACAATAATGTGATCCTATTGGTATAGATTAAGTGAAAAAGAACCACACAATGTATTTATAAACATATGTATTAATTATAAGACACTAACTAACATATATATATATCTCCTATCCGGAGATATAACACAATGCATACAATACTTTGCAAATTAAACAGGTAAGTAGCACAAATACAAACTGGTCGCCAGGGGAGATCAAACCATTTACTAAAATAGTGGGGTGCGTACCACAACTCAAGACAGGACTATACCCAGAAGACGTACAAGTGCATGGGGACCAAAGGAACCACCCGAGGTAAGTACCCAGGAACCCCACGAATGCCGTTTGAGGAGTGGGAACATGACCGCATGCTCAATTGAAGTCAATGGGTAAGTCGCAATTACAATTTTAAAGAAAAAAGACCCTTCCCAGTGGACCCTGAAGAAATCCAGTGGAAGACAGGAGGTTGGAGAGCCACCCCACCTATGGAAACCCTAGGAACCAGGATAACTACACCAGAGAATTCCGGGTAATTTCCCACTTTGTTAGTGTAGGAGGCTGGCTTAGTATATGGTGCTCACTTATGTAAGTGTAGCACCCTGCACTGATCCAGACAACTCTTAATGTGATTTTAGTGGTCTTAGACAACCTTAGAAAGCTCTCTAAGTGGTAGCTGTGGAGAGCAGCCTTCAGGCTTAGTCCAGAAGGAGTGTAAATCAGCTTGTTTTACCAGAACTGAATCTTATTGGTATAGATTAAGTGAAAAAGAACCACACAGTGTATTTATAAAAATATGTATTTATTATAATACTCTCACTAACACATATATATAAATAGTATCCGAGATAGAACACAATGCACACAATCCTTTGCAAATAAAACAGGTAAGTAGCACAAATACACAGTGGTCGCCAGGGGTAGACCAAACCATATACTAAAATAGTGGGATGCATACCACAACTCAAGTCAAAACTATACCCAGAAGACGTAGAAGTGCTTGCGGACCCAAGGAACCACCCTGGGTAAGTACCCAGGAACCCCACGGAGGCCGTTTGCAGAATGGGAACACAACCGCGTGCTCTATTCAAGTCAATGGGTAAGTCGCAATTTTAAGGATAAAAGCCCCTTCCCAGTGGACCCTGAAGAAATCCCGTGGAAGACAAAAGGTTGGTGAGCCACCACATCTGTGTATACCATAGAAACCAGGATACCTACACCAGGCAATTCCGGGTAATTTCCCGCTTTGTTAGTGTAGGAGGCTGTCTTAGTATATGCTGCTCGATTATGCTGCACTCATCCAGACAACCGTTAATGTGATTTTAGTGGTCTTCGACAGCCTTAGAAAGCTCTCTAAGTGTCAGCTGTGGAGGGCAGCCTTCAGGCTTAGTCCTGAAGGAGAGTAAAGCAGCTTGTTTTCCCAGAATATGATGCTATCGGTATAGATTAAGTGAAAAAGAACCACACAATGTATTTATAAAAATATGTATTTATTATAAGACACTCACTAACATATATATATATATATATCTCCTATCCGGAGATATAACACAATGCACAGAATACTTTGAAAATAAAACAGGTAAGTAGCACAAATACACAGTGGTCGCCAGGGGGAGACCAAACCATTTACTCAAATAGTGGGATGCGTACCACAACTCAAGACAAGACTATACCCAGAAGACGTAGAAGTGCATGGGGACAGAAGGAACCACCAGAGGTAAGTACCCGGGAACCCCACAATGCCGTTTGCAGAGTGTGAACACGACTGCATGCTCAATTCAAGTCAATGGGCAACCCGCAGTTACAATTTTAAAGAAGAAAGACCCTTCCCAGTGGACCCTGAAGAAATATATGGTGCTCACTTAAGTAAGTGTAGCACCCTGCACTGATCCAGACAACCCTTAAGGTGATTTTAGTGGTCTTAGACAACCTTAGAAAGCTCTCTAAGTGGTAGCTGTGGAGAGCAACCTTCAGGCTTAGTCCTGAAGGAGTGTAAAGCAGCTTGTTTTACCAAAACGTAATCTTATTGGTAAAGATTAAGTGAAAAAGAACCACACTGTGTATTTATAAAAATATGTATTTGTTATAAGACACTCACTAGAACATATATATAGCTCCTATCCGGAGATAGAACACAATCCACAAAATACTTTGCAAATAAAAATAGGTAAGTAGCACAAATACACAGAGTTCGCCAGGGGGAGACCAAACCATATACTAAAATAGTGGGACGCGAACCACAACTCAAGTCAAACCTATACCCAGAAGACGTAGAAGTGCTTGGGGACCCAAGGAACCACCCTAGGAAAGTACCCAGGAACCCCACGGAGGCCGTTTGCAGAGTGGGAACACGACAGCGTGCTCAATTCAAGTCAATGGGTAAGTCGCAGTTGCAATTTTAAGGAAGAAAGATCCTTCCCGATGGGCCCTGAAGAAATCCAGTGGAAGACAAAAGGTTGGAGAGCCACCCCAACTATGTATACCCTAGGAACGAGGATACCTACACCAGGGAATTCCGGGTAATTTCCCGTTTTGATAGTGTAGGAGGCTGGCTTAGTATATGCTGCTCACTTATGTAGTTGTAGCACCCTGCACTGATCCAGACAAATGTTAATGTGATTTTAGTGGTCTTAGACAACCTTAGAATACTTTCTAAGTGGTAGCTGTGGAGAGGAGCCTTCAGGCTTAGTCCTCAAGGAGAGTAAAGCAGCTTGTTTTACCAGAATGTGATCCTATTGGTATAGATTAAGTGGAAAAGTACCACACAATGTATTTATAAAAATATGTATTAATTATAAGACACTAGCTAACATATATATATATATCTCCTATCCGGAGATATAACACAATGCACACAATACTTTGCAAATAAAACAGGTAAGTAGCACAAATACAAAGTGGTCGCCAGGGGGAGACCAAACCATTTACTAAAATAGTGGGATGCGTACTACAACTCAAGACAGGACTATACCCAGAAGACGTAGAATTGCATGGGGACCAAAGGAACCATCCGAGGTAAGTACCCAGGAACCCCACGGATGCCGTTCGAGGATTGGGAACACGACCGCGTGCTCAATTTAAGTCAATGGGTAAGTCGCAATTACAATTTTAAAGAAGAAAGACACTTCCCAGTGGACCCTGAAGAAATCCAGTGGAAGACAAAAGGTTGGAGAGCCACCCCACCTATGGATGCCCTAGGAACCAGGATAACAACACCAGAGAATTTCGGGTAATTTCCCGCTTTGTTAGTGTAGGAGGCTGGCTTAGTATATAGGGCTCACTTATGTAAGTGTAGCACCCGGCACTGATCCACACAACCCTTAATGTGATTTTAGTGGTCTTAGACAACCTTAGAAAGTTCTCTAAGTGGTAGCTGTGGAAAGCAGCCTTCAGGCTTAGTCCAGAACAGTGTAAATCAGCTTGTTTTACAAGAACGTAATCTTATTGGTATAGATTAAGTGAAAAGAACCACACAGTGTATTTATAAAAATATGTATTTATTATAAGACACTCACTAAAACATATATATAGCTCCTATCCGGAGATAGAACACAATGCACACAATACTTTGCAAATAAAACAGGTAAGTAGCACAAATACAGAGAGGTCGCCAGGGGGAGACCAAACCATATACTAAAATAGTGGGATGCGAAACACAACTCAAGTCAAACCTATACACAGTAGACGTAGAAGTACTTGGGGACCCAAGGAACCACCCTAGGTAAGTCCCAGGAGCCCCACGGAGGCCGTTTGCAGAGTGGGAACACGACTGTGTGCTCAATTCAAGTCAAAATGGGTAAGTCGCAGTTGCAATTTTAAGGAAGAAAGACCCTTCCCAATGGGCCCTGAAGAAATCCAGTGGAAGACAAAAGGTTGGAGAGCCACCCCACCTATGGATACCCTAGGAACCAGGATACCTACACCAGAGAATTCTGGGTAATTTCCCGCTTTGTTAGTGTAGGAGGCTGGCTTAGTATATGCTGCTCACTTATGTTTGTGTAGCACCCTGCACTCATCCAGACAACCCTTAAGGTGATTTTAGTGGTCTTAGACAACCTTAGAAAGCTCTGTAAGTGGTAGCTGTGGAGAGCAGCCTTCAGGCTTAGTCCAGAAGGAGTGTAAATCAGCTTGTTTTACCAGAACGGAATCTTATTGGTATAGATGAACGTGAAAAAGAACAACACAGTGTATTTATAAAAAATGTATTTATTTTAAAAAACACTCACTAACACTGATATATAGCTCCTATACAGAGATAGAACACAATGCATGCAATACTTTGCAAATAAAACAGTTAAGTATCACAAATACACAGTGGTCGCCAGGGGGAGACCAAACCATATACTAAAATAGTGGGATGCGTACCATGACTCAAGTCAAGACTATACCCAGAAGAAGTAGAAGGGCATGGGGACCCAAGGAACCACGCAAGGTAAGTAACCAGGAACCCGACGGAGGCCGTTTGCAGTGTGGGAACACAACCACGTGCTCAATTCAAGTCAATGGGTAAGTCGCAGTTGCAATTTTAAAGAAGAGAGAACTTTCCCAGTAGACCCTGAAGAAATACCATGGAGGACAGAAGGTTGGAGAGCCACCACACCCGTGGATACACTAGGATCCAGGATATCTGCACCAGGGAAGCCGGGTGCATAGGTGCAAAGTGGCATCAGAAACCGCCCTCGTACTCAATGGAGGACTTCAGGAAGATGCTGTTGGCGAAAAAGGTGAATGTGTCCGGTGGAACCCAAAGGTGGATTCAAGATGAGAAAAACCTGCAAGCAGAGGGGACAGAGTATATGCCACTCAGGAGTTACCAGGAGGCATGGAAGGCGAATGCCAACTAATGTCGAGTGTTGCAGGAGAATTGAAGGTGAACTTGGAGCTGCAGCTGTGTGGACCAGGCGACGCTGTGGAAGACCAGGAGCTGTTCACGAGCTGTCCCACGTCGGAAGTCGAGAGTTGAGGGGTCGTTGTCCGCCGGAAGCACCATCAAACCTTGGCGATTGCAAACAATCTGACAAGCGAAAAAGGTGCAGTGTCGGGATCAGCAAGGTCCAAGTGACTCACCAAAAGCAGGGGAGTCAGAGTAGGCCCTAAGCAATCAGAGGAGCCTACTGGAGTCAAAGAAGACCTTTGAGAGGACTCAGCAGCCGGAGGAACAGGAGTCGCAAAAGGCCATCGAGCAGCTCAACAAAATGCAGGCCCACGGTGTAAGGGTTGCGGTGAGGACTAAGATCTTGGCTGCAAGAGATGCTTGAGATTGGTGCTTCTTGAAGCCAGGAGATCTCTGAGGGAGAGAACCAACTAGCCTTTGCAAAGACAATTCGATGCGGTGCACAGGGGTTCTGTTCCAGGGGTTACGACAAGGGATACTGGCCTTAATCTCAGGAATAAGACAGTGCAGGCCTCGAGGGAGTTGCAGAACCACCACCTGTGTTGCTGAGTCTTTCGGAGTCTGTGGGATCCCAGGATCAGCAGACCTTTCAGCAGCATTGCGGTGCCTGCAAAGGCAGGGAAGTGACTACTTCACTTCAAGGGAGATTCCTTCAGGTGTCTTGGATGTCAACAGGCCTTGTTAGCATCCTGTATGGAGCACATTCACATAGGTTGCAACAGACTTGCAGGACAATGAGACCAGGAGCAGCAGGAGTCGTCCCAGTTGCAGTCTCAGTGCCCAGAGCAAATTCCAGCGAATTCCAGAGTGCCCAAACGGTTGAAGATGAAGTGGTGTCTTGATCTGAATCTTGTCCCATGAAGAATCTAGGGACCCACCCAGAGGTAAACTCTTATGAACCCTAAGGAAAGGGTTGGGACGATTCAGGGGTCCCTCCCAGAGGAGGGGCTGGACAGTGGGGAAGTTACTCCCAGGTCCTTTGTCCAGTTTCGAGCCAGAGCAGGAACCAATGGCTCCCTTTACTGGTCTTAACTGGAGTATGCAAGGAGGGCACCAAGTGCGCCTTTCATGCAGTCTAAGTTGCGCTGGCAAGCGCCCCCACCCTGCCCCAGTACACTAAACCCTGTTCCGGGAGGTGGTCACACCTCGCTGTGACATGATATCTATTGTTCTGCCTTCCTCTGCTCGAGCTTGGCTCAGCAGGAGAGCAGAAACATGTCTCTGGTTGGCAGCAGCCCTAGCTTGTCGTACCAGGAGCACTGAGGGCCTCCCGGAGGAGCTTTACAGTGCATGGAATCATACGGTGTGGGAGGTATGATTCCAACATGTTTGATACCAAACAGGACAGGGTTCATTACAGCCAGTTTATAAATGGTCATCGCATAATGACGCATCGCCACTCTATGTATTGTAATGGCTGATGCAGTTAAAACCTTGGAGAATGGACTCCGTGGATTGTAGGGGGTGCCCTGCTCATGCAGGATCACCCTCACAGATTTATAACCGAGCACCCTGCCTTCAGGATTGAAAGGCCTGCATTAGGTGTGACTTATAGGGTTTAAGTTCAGCGCCCTCAGATATAAGGAAACGTATATCTGTCATAAGTGGTGCTAGCACCAGCTTACACAGACTGCAATGGCAGGCCTGTAGCCTCAATTTGAATGGTCTCCCATGGATGGCACAATACATGCTTCAGCCCAGGGGTACCACTGGTGTACCTATGCCCTGGGTACCTTAGTACCATATACTAAGGACTTACAAGGGTACATCAGTAGCCAATCTGGGGGGGTACCTAAGTACTCACCATGGTAGATTTAGGGAAGAAGTACAGAGACTGGGGTCCTGATTAGCAGGATCCCAGTCAGACTAGTCAGTAAACCGAAATGACACCAGCAAAAAGTGGGGGTTACCATGAAAGCAGATCCTACTTTCCTACACATATGGATTTATAGAAAGTTAGGAGATAACAGTATAAAGGAAACAGTCCATGTTATTAGGACTCATGCAGCTTATTTAGCTGAAGACACCTCTCTCGTGTCTAAGGGCAAAAGGAGTACATGATGTCAGCCTCTCGTTCAATTCAGCAATCCCAAAGTAGGCTGCAATATGGATGCATGTGCTTGGGGAACGAGTGCTGGGGAGGAAAGGCTGTTCAGGAAGCCACCCCAGTGGCTCAAACTGTACATTGGGTGCTGTCTGAGACATTCAGACTGCCATGTCTGGAGTGTGCTGCCTCAGGGAGGGTTTCAATTCCCCTCAGGCAGATCACATGGGTAGCCCAAGTCCGGAGCTCATCCATCAGACATCTTTCATGTCCGAGCGCATGTTGCCTGCCTAAAGCTTTCGAAGGAATTCTGGTAGGATCCTTTTAGGGATATTTTGGTACGCGTAAAAGAGTTTGGACAGGGTGATCCTTTTGAACATTTCGACCTGGGATAGTATAGCCGGTGCAGGGCCCTCCAATGCCTATCCTCATTCCTGAAGCTGTTCAGTTTTTTAGACCGACTTCATTTTTAATAGTAAGACTTCATTTTTATCCATTACATGTATCTCTAAATATTTAAATCCCTAAAGAACTATTGATATGGTTTTTCTGTACGTTACCTCCCAGGGTCAACCTGTTGATGGATTGAATAGTAATTTTTCCCAGTTGAAAGTAGATCCTGAGTATGTGCTGAAAATTTGTATGAGTCTGGTCATTAGGGCTTGACACGTACAAAGGGATATCATCAGTGTATAGAGCGATTCTGTCCTCACAGTCTTCCTCCCCTCTTAGTCCCAGAACCTGCCCGTCTTCCCAGATCCAGCAGGCCAGGGGTTCCAGCGAAAGCGTAAATAGCATTGGGGAAAGGTGCCATCCCTGACTCGTACCCCTCTCCAACCCGAAGAGGGCACAATATAATACCATTTACTTTTACAGTCGCCATTGGTTGACTATAGAAGAGCTTTATCCACCACCGGAAGCAGGATCCTATGCATACTCTTTCCAATACTCAATGCAGGTATATACACTTCAGAGTGGTGGGGACTTTCGTGGAGTCAAGGGATAGTACAGCTGTGTGATCTCTCAATCTACTCCGGCAGCTGTAGAGCCGTGCGATGTTCAGCGTAGTTCTTCTATGAGGCATGAAGCCCAACTGGTCAGGATGACCCAGTTTAGAGATTTTTTTAAACAGAAATGTATTGGTTCTTAACAGTCTTACATATATATCAAGCCATACTTTCAATATGTTGGTTTTATTACTCCCATATCAAATACTCTCACAGTGCCCAACTTTCTCTCCTTCAACTGTCCCACCCTCCTTCCGGAGCAGCATCATAGGATATCTGTGCCCCTTCAACCAAAGCAGATCCCGGCCTGCAAGACTTGTCTCACGTACGTTCATAGTCCCACAGTCATTCAGTAGCTCTTTTTACATTTTGTTTTAAGCAGTCATAAGCGTTATCCTTCATTTTGTCCCATGCCCTTTCTGCTATCTCATATTCCCCTGTGATGCCACTGTCGATGAAGGGTCCGGTTCCCTCATACAGACACCCAAAGCCTCCCATGCTTGTGCTACCTCAAGGGAGCTACGGCTTTTTTGGGGCTCTCAAAACAGCAATCCACTTTCATATCCTTCCCGTGTCCAAGCTCACTGAGCCAGCCCTCTACTCTGGGTCCCCCAGCTGGCTTCTAATTCCGGATAATTTCCCGCTTTGTTAGTGTAGGAGGCTGGCTTAGTATATGGTGTTCACTTATGTAGTGTAGCACCCTGCACTAATCTAGACAACCCTTAAGGTGATTTTAGTGGTCTTACCAACCTTAGAAAGCTCTCTAAGTGGTAGCTTCAGGCTTAGTCCAGAAGGAGTGTAAAGCAGCTTGTTTTACCAGAGCGAAATCTTATTGGTATATATTAAGTGAAAAAGAACAACACAATGTATTTATAAAAATATGTATTTATTATAAGACACTCACTAACACATATATATAGCTCCTATCCGGAGATAGAACACAATGCACACAATACTTTACAAATAAAACAGGTAAGTAGCACAAATACACAGTTGTCGGCAGGGGGAGACCAAACCATATACTAAAATAGTGGGATGCGAACCACAACTCAGTCAAAATTATACCCAGAAGACGTAGAAGTGCTTGGGGACCCAAGGAACCACCCTAGGTAAACACCCAGGAACCCCACGGAGGCCGTTTGCAGAGTGGGAACACGACCGCATGCTCAGTTCAAGTCAATGGGTAAGTCGCAGTTGCAATTTTAAGGAAGAAAGACCCTTCCCAGTGGACCCTGAAGAAATCCTGTGGAAGACAAAAGGTTGGAGATCCACCCCACTTATGGATACCCTAGGAACCAGGATACCTACACCAGGGAATTCCGGGTAATTTCCTGCGTTCTTAGTGTAGCAGGCAGGCTTAGTATATGCTGCTTACTTATGTAAATGTAGCACCATGCACTAATCCAGACAACCGGTAATGTGATTTTAGTGGTCTTAGACAACCTTAGAAAGCTCTCTAAGTTGTAGCTGTGGAAATCAGCCTTCAGGCTTAGTCCTGAAGGAGTGTAAAGCAGCTTTTTTTTACCAGAACGTGATCCTATTGGTATAGATTAAGTGAAAAATAACCACACTATGTATTTACAAAAATATGTATTTATTATAAGACACTCACTAACATATATATATATATATATTTCCCATCCGGAGATGTAACACAATACTTTGCAAATAAAACAGGTAAGTAGCACAAATAAACAGTGGTGGCCAGGGGGAGACCAAACCATTTACTAAAATAGTGGAAGGTGAACCACAACTCAAGACAAGACTATACCCAGAAGGCGTAGAAGTGCATGGGGACCGAAGGAACCACCCGAGGTAAGTACCCAGGAACCCCACGGATGCCGTTTGCAGAGTGGGAACATGACCGCGTGCTCAATTCAAGTCAATGGGTAAGTCGCAGTTACAATTTTAAAGAAAAAGAAACCTTCCCAGCGGACCATGAAGAAATCCCTTGGAAGACAGGAGGTTGGGGAGCCACCCCACCTATGGATACCCTAGGAACCAGGATACCTACACCAGAGAATACCGGGAAATTTTCCGCTTTGCTAGTATAGAAGGCTGGCTTAATATATGGTGCTCACTTATGTAAGTGTAGCACCCTGCACTGATCCAGATAACACTTAAGGTGATTTTAGTTGTCTTAGGCAACCTTAGAAAGCCCTCTAAGTGGTAGCTGTGGAGAGCAGCCTTCAGGCTTAGTCTAGATACAGTGTAAATCAGCTTGTTTTACCAGAACGGAATCTTATTGGTATAGATTAAGTGAAAAAGAACCACACAGTGTATTTATAAAAATATGTATTTATTATAAGACACTCACTAACACACATATATAGCTCCCATCTGGAGATAGAACACAATGCACACAATACTTTGCAAATAAAACATGTAAGTAGCACAAACACACAGTGGTCGCCAGGGGAGACCAAACCATATACTAAAATAGTGGGATGCGAACCACAGCTCAAGTCAAGCTACACCCAGAAGACGTAGAAGTGCATGGGGACCCAAGGAACCACCCTAGGTAAGTACCCAGGAACCCCACGGAGGCCATTTGCAGAGTAGGAACACGACCGCGTGCTCAATTCAAGTCAATGGGTAAGTCGCAGTTACGATTTTAAAGAAGAAAGACCCTTTCCAGTGGACCCTGAAGAAATCCTGTGAAAGACAAAAGGTTGGAGAGCCACCCCACCTGTGTATACGCTAGGAACCAGGATACCTACACCAGGGAATTCCAGGTAATTTCCCGCTTTGTTAGTGTAGGAGGCTGGCTTAGTATATGCTGCTCACTTATGTGAGTGTAGCACCCTGCACTAATCCAGAGAACTGTTAATGTGATTTTAGTGGTCATAGACAACCTTAGAAAGCTCTCTAAGTGGTACCTGTGCAGAGCAGCCTTCAGGCTTAGTCCTGAAGGAGTGTAAAGCAGCTTGTTTTACCAGAGCAAAATCTTATTGGTATATATTAAGTGAAAAAGAACAGCACAATGTATTTATAAAAATATGTATTTATTATAAGACACTCACTAACATATATATATATATATCTCCTATCCGGAGATATAACACAATGCACACAATACTTTGCAAATAAAACAGGTAAGTAGCACAAATACACAGTGGTCGCCAGGGGAGACCTAACCAATTACTAAAATTGTGGAATGCGAACCACAACTCAAGTCAGGACTATACCCAGAAGACATAGAAGTGCTTGGGGACCGAAGGAACCACCCGAGGTAAGTACCCAGGACCCCACAGATGCCGTTTGCAGAGTGGGAACACGACTGCGTGCTCAATTCAAGTCAATGGGTAAGTCGCAGTTACAATTTTAAAGACGAAAGACCCTTCCCAGTGGACCCTTAAGAAATCCCATGGAAGACAGAAGGTTGGAGAGTGACCCCACCTATGTATGCCCTAGGAACCAGGATACCTACACCAGAGAATTCTGGGTAATTTCCCGCTTTGTTAGTGTAAGAGACTGGCTGAGTATGTGGTGCTCACTTATGTAAGTGTGGCACTCTGTACTGATCCAGGCAACCCGTAAGGTGATTTCAGTGGTCTTAGACAACCTTAGAAAGCTCTCTAAGTGGTAGCTGTGGAGAGCAGCCTTCAGGCTTAGTCCAGAAGGAGTGTAAAGCAGCTTCTTTTACCAAAACGGAATCTTATTGGTATATATTAAGTGAAAAAGAACAACACAATCTATTTATAAAAATATGTATTTATTATAAGACACTCACTAACAAATATATATAGCTCCTATTCGGAGATAGAACACAATGCACACAATACTTTGCAAATAAAACTTGTAAGTAGCACAAATACACAGAGGTCGCCAGGGGGAGACCAAACCATATACTAAAATAGTGGGATGTGAACCACAACTCAAGTCAAAACTATACCCAGAAGACGTAGAAGTGCTTGGGACCTAAGGAACCACTCTATGTAAGTACCCAGGATCCCCAAGGAGGCCGTTTGCAGAGTGGGAACACGATCGCATGCTCAATTCAAGTCAATGGGTAAGTCGTAGTTGCAATTTTAAGGAAGAAAGACCCTTCCCAGTGGACCCTGAAGAAATCCCGTGGAAGACAGGAGGTTGGAGAGCCACCCCACCTATGGATACCCTAGGAACCAGATACCTACACCAGGGAATTCCGTGTAATTTCCCGCTTTGTTAGTGTAGGAGGCTGGCTTAGTATATGGTGCTCACTTATGTAAGTGTAGCACCCTGCACTGATCCAGACAACACTTAAGGTGATTGTAGTGGTCTCAGACAACCTTAGAAAGCTCTCTAATTGGTAGCTGTGGAGAGCAGCCTTCAGGCTTAGTCAAGAAGGAGTGTAAATCAGCTTGTTTTACCAGAACGGAGTCTTATTGGTATAGATTAAGTGAAAAAGAACCACACAGTGTTTTTATAAAAATATTTATTTGTTATAAGACACTCACTAACAGATATATATAGCTCCTATCCGGAGATAGAACACAATGCACACAATACTTTGCTAAAAAAACTGGTAAGTAGCACAAATACACAGAGGTCGCCAGGGGGAGACCAAACCATATAATAAAATAGTGGGAGGCGAACCACAACTCAAGTCAAGACTATACCTAGAAGACGTAGAAGGGCATGGGGACCCAAGGAACCACCCAAGGTAAGTAACCAGGAACCCCACGGAGGCCGTTTGCAGAGTGGGAACACGACAGGATGCTCAATTCAAGTCAATGGGTAAGTCGCAGTTGCAATTTTAAAGAAGAGAGAACCTTCCCAGTGGACCCTGAAGAAATCCCATGGAAGACAGAAGGTTGGAGAGCCACCCCACCCGTGGATACACTAGGCGGCTGTAAACAATGGGGCAAGCGAAAAAGGTGCAGTGTCGGGACCAGCAAGGTCCAAGTGACTCACCACAAGCAGGGGAGTCAGAGTAGGCCCCAAGCAATCAGAGGAGCCCAGTGGAGTCAAAGAAGACCCTCGAGAGGACCCACCAGCCAGAGGCACAGGAGTCGCAAAAGGACCTTGAGCAGCTCAACAAGGATGCAGGCCCACGTTGTAAGGGTTGCGGTGAGCACAAAGATCTTGGTGCAGGAGATGCTTGAGGTGGACGCTTCTTGAAGCCCAAAGATATCTGAAGAAGAGAGGCAACAAGCCTTTGCAACGACAATACGATGCAGTGCACAGGGGTTCTATTCCAGAGGTTACGACGAGGGATACTGGCCTCAAACTCGGTGAGAAGACAGTGCAGGCCTCGACGGAGTTGCAGAACCAACACCTGTGTTGCTGAGACTTTCGAAGTCCGTGGGAGCCCAGGATCAGCAGACCAGTCAGCAGCATTGCTGTGCCTGCAAAGGCAGGGAAGTGACTACTTCACTTCAAGGGAGATTCCTTCAGGTGCCTTGGATGTCCACGGGCCTTGTTAGGATCTTGTATGGAGCACATGCACAGACGTTGCAGCAGACTTGAAGCACGACGACACCAGGAGCAGCAGGAGGCTTCCCAGTTGCAGTCTCGGTGCCCAGAGTCCAGCGAAATCCATTGTGCCCAGATGGTCAAAGATGAAGTGGTGTCTTGATCTGAATCTTGTCCCACGACGAATCTAGGGACCCAAGCACAGGTAAGCCCTTAAGTACCCTAAGGAAAGTGTTGGGATGATTCAGAGGTCTCTCCCAGAGGAGGGGCTGGACAGTGGGGAGGTTACTGCCATGTCCTTTGTCCAGTTTCGAGCCGGAGCAGGAGCCAACGGCTCCCTGGACTGGTCTGAACTGGAGTATGCAAGGAGGGCACCAAATGTGCCCATCATGCAGTCTAAGTGGCGCTGGCAAGCGCCTCCACCCTGCCCCAATACACTTAACCCTGTCCTTGAGGTGGTCACACCTTGCTGTGACAGGATATCTATTGTTCTGCCTTCCCCTGCTCGAGCTTGGATCAGCAGGAGGGCAGAAACATGTCTCTGGTTGGCAACAGCCCTAGCTTGCTGTGCGGTTCTGGAAGACTGGTACCGGGAGCACTGAGGGCCTCCCGGAGGAGCATTGCAGTGCATGGAATCATACCTCCCACACCGTTTATGGTGTGGGAGTATGATTCCAACATGTTTGACTCCAAACATGACAGGTTTCGTTACAGCCAGTTTAGAGATTGTCGTCGCGTAATATCGCATGGCCACTAAATGTATCGTAATGGCGGATGCAGTTTCATCCCAAGAGAATGGACTCCGTGGATTGTAGGGGTGCCCTGCTCATGCAGGGGCACCCACACACATTTATAACCGAGCACCCTGCCTTCAGGATTGAAAGGCTTGCCTTAGGTGTGACTTAATATTTTAAGTGCAGCGACCTCAGATATAAGGAAATTTATATCTGTCATAAGTGGTGCTAGCACCAGCTTACACAGGCTGCAATGGCAGGCCTGTAGTCTCAATTTGAATGGTCTCCCATGGGTGGCACAATACATGCTTCAGCCCATGAAGCATGTACAGAGAACACTGGTGTACCTATGCCCTGGGTACCTTAGTACCATATACTAGGGACTTACAAGGTACATCAGTAGCCAATCTGGGGGGTACCTAAGTACTCATCAAGTTCAATTGAGGGAAGAAGCACAGAGACTGGGGTCCTGATTAGCAGGATCCCAGTAAGACTAGTCAGTAATCCATAATGACACCAGCAAAAAGTTGGGGTTACCATAAAAGCAGATCCTACTTTCCTAAACTGATGGACTGATTGAAAGTTAGGAGATAACAGTATAAAGGAAACAGTCACCACAGATCTCCTTATATTATATTATTAGCACTCATGCAGCTTATTTAGATGAATACACCTCAGTCGTGTCTAAGGGCAAAATGTCTACATGATGTCAGCCTCTCATTCAGTTTAGCAATCCCAAAGTAGGGTGCAATATGGCCGCAGTCATTATGTGCTTGGGGAACGAGTGCCGTGGAGGAAAGGCTGTTCAGGAAGCCACCCCGGTGGGTCAAACTGTACATTGGGTGCTGTCTGAGACATTCAGCCTGCCATGTCTGGTGGGTGTTGCCTCAGGTAGGGTTTCAATTCCCCTCAGGCAGATCACATGGGGAGTCCAAGTCCGGAGCTCATCCATCAGACATCTTTCATGTCCGAGCAGCAGGCCGCCTGCCTACAGCTTTCGAAGGAATTCTGGTAAGATCCTGTAAGGGATCATTTAGAACGCGTAAAAGAGTTTGGACAGGCTGATCCTTTTGAGTATTTCGGCCTGGCCTAGTATTGCCGGCGCAGGGCCCTCCAATGCCTATCCTCATTCCTGAAGCTGTTCGTAAATGGTGTACAGATTTGTTGATAGTAAGACTTCATTTTTATCCATTACATATACCCCTAAATATTTAAATTCCTCCAGAACTATTGATATGGTTTTTCTGTACCTTACCTCTCAGGGTCAACCTGTTGATTGATAGAATAGTCATTTTTCCCAGTTGAAAGTAGATCCTGAGTATGTGCTGAAAATTTGTATGAGTCTGGTCATTAGGGCATGACACATACAAAAGGATATCATCAGTGCATAGAGAGATCCTGTCCTCACAGTCTTCCCCCCTCCCAGTCCCAGAACCTGCCTGTCTTCCCGGATCCAGTAGGCTGGGGGTTCAAGCGAAAACTCAAATAGCATTGGGGATAGGTGCCATTCCTGCCTCGTACCCCTCTCCAACCCAAAGAGGGCACAATATAATACCATTTACTTTTACCCTCGCCATTGGTTGACAGCAGAAGTGCTTTGTCCACTGTCGGAAGCAGGGGCCTATGCATACTCTTTCCAATACTCAATGCAGGTATGTGCACTTCAGAGTGGTGGAGACCTTCGTGGAGTCAAGGGATAGTACAGCTGTGTGATCTCTCAATCACCTCCAGCAGCTGTAGAGGCATGTGATGTTCAGCGTAGTTCTCCTATGATTCATAAAGCCCAACTGGTCAGGATGACCCAGTTTAGAGATTTTTTAAACAGAATTTTATTGGTTTTTAATATTCATATATATATATATCAAGCCATACTTTCAATATGTTGATTTCATTATTTCCATATCAATAACTCTCCCAGTGCCCAACTTTCTCTCCCTCAACTGTCCCACAATCCTCCCCGACCAGCATCATACAATATCTGTGCCCCTTCAACCACAGCAGATCCTGGTCTGCAAGACTTGTCTCACCTACATTCATAGTCCCACATTGTTCGGTTGCTTATTTTTACATTTTGTGTTAAGCAGTCATAGCGTTATCCTTCATTTAGTTCCCATGCTATTCCTGCTTTCGCATATTCCACGGTGATGCCACTAACAATGGAGGGCCCGGTTCCTTCGTACAGTCCACCAAAGTCTCCCATGCTCGTGCTACCTCGAGGGAGCTATGGCTTCGTTTGGCCTCTCGAAACAGCACTCCACTTTTATATCCTTCCCATCTCTCAAGCTCACTGCTCCGTGCCCCCTAGCTGGCTTCTAATTTCGGGTAATTTTCCGCTTTGTTAGTATAGGAGACTGGCTTAGTATATGGTGCTCACTTATGTAAGTGTAGCACCCTGCACTAATCCAGACAACCCTTAAGGTGATTTTTAGTGGTCTTAGACAACCTGAGAAAGCTCTCTAAGTTGTAGCTGTGGAGAGCAGCCTTCACGCTTAGTCCAGAAAGAGTGTAAAGCAGCTTGTTTTCCCAGAACGGAATGTTATTGGTATAGATTAAGTGAAAAAGAAACCCACGTTGTATTTATAAAAATATGTATTTATTATGAGACACTCACTAACACATATATATATCTCCTATACGGAGATATAACACAATGCACCCAATACTTTGCCAATAAAACCGGTAAGTAGAAAAAATACACAGTAGTCGCCAGGGGGAGACCAAACCATATTCTAAAATAGTGGGATGCGAACCACAACTCAAGTCAAGACTATACCCAGAAGACGTAGAAGTGCTGGCGACCCAAGAAAACACCCGAGGTAAGTAACCGGGAACCCCACGGAGGCCATGTGCAGACTGGAAACACGACCGTGTGCTCAATTCAAGTCAAATGGGTAAGTCATGTTTGCAATTTTAAAGAAGAAAACCCCTTCCCAGTGGACCCTGAAGACATCCTGTGGAAGACAGAAGGTTGGAGAGCCACCCCACTCGTGGATACCCTAGGAACCAGGATACCTACACTAGGGAAGCCGGGTGCATAGATCCAAAGTTGTGTCGGAAACCGCCGTCGGACTCAATGAAGGACTTCAGGGAGATGCCACTGGTGAAGAAGGTGAAATTGTCCGGTGGAACCCAAAGGTGGATTCAAGATGAGAATTACCTGCAAGCAGAGGGGACAGAGTCTATGCCACTCAGGAGTGACCAGGAGGTACGGAAGACGAATTCCCACTGATGTCGAGTGTTGGAGGAGAATTGACGGTGACCTTGGAGCTGCAGCTGTGTGGATCAGGCGACGCTGTGGAAGACCAGGAGCCGTTCACGAGCTGTCCCACGTCGGATGTCAAGATTTGAGGGGGCGGTGTCCGCCGGGAGCACCAACAACCCTTGGCAGCTGCAAACAATGTGGCAAGCAAAAAAGGTGCAGTGTCGGGACCAGCAAGGTCCAAGTGACTCACCACAAGCAGGGGAGTCAAAGTAGACCCCAGGCAATCAGGGGAGCCCACTGGAGTCAAAGAAGACCCTCGAGAGGACCCACAGGCCGGAGGCACAGGAGTCACAAAAGGACCTCTAGCAGCTCACAAAAGATTCAGGCCCACGTTGCAAAGGTTGAGGTGAGGACAAAGATCTTGGCTGCAGAGATGCTTGAGGTTGGAGCTTCTTGGAGCCCGAAGATCTCTGACGAAGAGAGCCAACAAGCCTTTGCAACGATAATTCGATGTGGTGCACAGGGGTTCTGTTCCACCAGTTCCGACGAGGGATACTGGCCTCAAACTCGGTGAAAAGACAGTGCAGGCCTCGAGGGAGATGCAGAACCACCACCTGTGTTGCTGAGCCGTTCAGAGTCCGTGGAAACCCAGGATCAGCAGACCGGTCATCTGCATTGCGGTGCATGCAGATGCAGGGAAGTGACTCCTTCACTTTAAGGGAGATTCCTTCAGGTGTCTTGGATGTCCACAGGCCTTGTGAGGATCCTGTATGGAGGAGAGGCACAGACGTTACAGCAGACTTGCAGGATGATGAGACCAGGAGCAGCAGGAGGCTTCCCAGTTGCTGTCTCGGTGCCCAGAGCAAAGTCCAGCGAAGTCCAGAGTGCCCAGATGGTGGAAGATAAGGTGGTGTCTTGATCTGAATCTTGTTTCCACAACTAATCTAGGGACCCACCCACAGGTAAACCTTTAGGTACCCTAAGGAAAGGGTTGGGACGATTCAGGCGTCCCTCCCAGAGGAGGGGCTGGGCGTTGGGGACGTTACTCCCATGTCCTTTCTCCAATTTCGAGCCTGAGCGGGAGCCAACGGCTCCCTGGACTAGTTTGAACTGGAGTATGCAAGGAGGGCACCAAGTGTGCCCTTCATGCAGTTTAAGTGGCGCTGGCAAGTGCCCCACCCTGCCCCAATACACTAAACCCTGTCTGGGAGGTGGTCACACCTCCCTGTGACAGGATATGTATTGTTCTGCCTTCCCCTGCTTAAACTTGGCTCAGCAGGAGGGCAGAAACATGTCTCTGGTCGGCAGCAGCCCTAGCTTGCTGTCCAGATCTGGAAGACTGGTACCGGGAGCACTGAGGGGCTGCCGGAGGAGCTTTACAGTGCATGGAGTCATACCTCCCACACTGTTTATGGTGTGGGGGTATGATTCCAAAATGTTTGATACCAAACATTACAGGGTTCATTACAGCCAGTTTAGAGATGGTCACCGCGTAATGACGCATGGCCAGTCTATATATAGTAATGGCGGATGCACTTACAACCTGGGAGAATGACCTCCGAAGGTTGAAGGGGTGTGCCGCTCAAGCAGGGACACACTCACACGTAGAACCGAGCACCCTGCCTTCAGGATTGAAAGAACTGCCTGAGGGGTGACTTATAGGTTTTAAGTGCAGTGAACTCAGATATAAGTAAACTAATATCTGTAGTAAGTGGTGCTAGCACCAGCTTACACATGCTGCAATGGCAGGCCTGTGGTCACAGTTTGAGTGGTCTCCCATGGGTGGCATAATACATGCTTCAGCCCCAGGAGGACTCCTGGTGCACCTATGCCCTGGGTAACTCAGTACCATATACAAGGGACTTACAAGGGTGCACTAGTAGCCTACCTGAGATGTCCCTAAGTACTCACCATCCAATTAAGGGGAGAAAGCACAGAGACTGGGATCTTGATTAGCAGGATCCCAGTCAGAGTAGTCAGAAACAGCATAACACCAGGCAAAAGGTGGGAGTAACCATAAAAGCAGATCCCATTTTCCTACAGTTAGTATTAGAGCCAGGTCTAGAAACCTACTCGTAACCTTAGTTTTAGGTGTGTGAGTAAACCAGCTTAGAAAGCAGACACCTGGTGAACAAGGGACCTCCATCAGTGTAATATCTGTCTCAGTAGTCATAACCTCCACCCAATGTTCCTTTAGGGCTAGACAGGGCCACACCATATCATATATCTTTTCTCCGACTGTTCCACATCTGGGGCATGTGCTCCTACTGCCTGAAAGCATCTGCTCATCTTGCCGGGGATAAGTATGTCCTGTGTAGGACATAGAAATTTAAATCAGGCATTTCTGTACACTTTCAGGATTAGCTCTAGTATTTTTTGCCCAGCCGCCCTCAGGGGAGAGGATGTGGCCTAAGGGCTAGGGTGGTCCACCTCGAAGCTGGGAAACCGGGTTCGAGTCCTGGCAGGGATGCTCAACATTCTGTGATTCTCAGCAAATCGCTTAATCCCCCATGCCTAACAAAAAGTGAATGTGTCCGTCTGTAACGCAACTGGTGCTCATGTAAAGCATTCTGATACCTTCGGGTCTAGTTTGTGCTATATAAAACTCCCCCCCCCCTCCAAACAATAAGTGTTTGATACCCCCCCAGGTCGACCTCCCGGCGTTCCTGGAGGCAATCCAGGGATTTCAACATATCTGCCCTGATCATACTATAAAAGCAGGAGACGGCTTTGAAGGTGCCAGAGGGCATGCATATTATTTGGCAACTCCGAATTGTGGGAGGCTCCGCCATTCCCACCCCCCCATTTTCCTTAATCGCTGCTGACATTGCTGTATGGAGCAAAAAGTGCCCCTTCGGGAGGTCAAATTCTAGTCTCATGTCTTCGAATGGGAGTAACTCATCTGCACACAATAAATTACCTATTCAAGCTATAGCAGCAGCTGTCCACTGTGACAATTACCGCCAGTATACCCCATGGGGTAGTTCCTCTAGTATGTGTAAGTGTATATCAGGTGAATACTGGAACTGTGTGCATGCTTTTTGTAAGCATTTTAGCCAACATTTCATTACCTGGAGCTCGGCAGAGCCCCCCTTGAGTGGTCATCGGATGGCAAGAAGCAGCCGGAATAGCTGCTGGAGCCCGGGAAAGAATGGGCACATTTCTCACCCAGGAGTCATTCTGTTGTACAGCCATTGTGTCAACCGCTGCATCTGCATGGCAGGTAGTAAGTCTCAAAGTCTGGGACTGCCAGCCCACCTTCTAAAACAGGGCATTGCAACTTAGCCAGTGCCACTTTCTGGTGCCTCGTACCCATATGAAGGTGATGAGGAGCGAGTCTAGGTTCCGAAATATAGTACAGGATATCAATGTAGGCAAAACCGCATAGAAGTATAGGAGTCTAGGATGTGTCACCATCTTAATGATGGCCACTCGCCTGGAAACCGACACTGGGAGCATTTTCCAAAAATCAACACTAGCCCGCAAGGATCTGCAAGCTGGCCCTACATTCCCATCTATCAGGTCTCCAGTGTCATGGAATATCTTTACTCCCAAATATTGAAGGTAGGTGGGCTCCCATATCAATGCCCTCTGGATCAGGGGTGGCCGTGGAGCCGGTCTCACTGGGAACAACCACGACTTGCACCAGTTGACCCCTAATACAGATAGTTCTCCGAATCTATCTTGTAGCCCATCCCCCTGCTAACTCCGTATCGGCGTCATGTACGAATAATTGCTATATAATAGTTGGGAAAAGGGTGGTCATTAAGGCACTCAGTACAGGACAGTATATCTTGCTGTACCCCAAAATGGCCCGTGGGCCATCAAATAATTCTTTTAGTGGTACACATCAGGCAGGTTTTTGAGATCAGCTTCCAAAAAAAGTAATTGTTCCTACGTTTCAAAAGGTGTAAAAAAATGAGGCAGCTGCTCCCTTTCCATCGCCGTGGCTAAGCTATGGAACACTTTTCCCATTCATGTTGCAGAGAGCAAATCTTTTACATCTTTTAGAAAACTTTAAAAAACTTGGCTATTCTCCTACTAGCCCAGTTTGTCAGTACTTTGCTGTCAGCAGATGTTATTGTTTTCCTTGATTCTCTCAGCTTGTTTGAGGTTTTTTTCTAGTGTCTCTGCTGCAGTGCCTTGAAACCTTCAGGTTTAGCACCCTTTATAAATGTATTTTTAATTTCATTTCATAGCAAGTCGTCAGCATACAGAGCTATGTGATGTTTAAGCCTCTGATTTCCAAGCCCCATTAGGTGAGCTCAGTCCTCACGCTGCAGGCCAGGGTGTCCATCGCAAGCGCGAAGATCTTCGGCGATAACGAGTATCCTCATCCCACTGTATACTCCTCCGATATCACTCTACCAGTCTTCACCTGTGCCGTTGGGCCAGTGTATAATAGTCTGGTCCAGTTTATAAATCCTCTCCCCAGTTAAAATTTCTTCAGCACTTTATAGAGGAAACCCCCACTCCAAACTATCAAAGCCCTTCTCTATATCCACTGTGAATATCACCGCTGCCGGTCGATCTTTTGTATCATCGCCCGTCAGTGCCAACAGACGCTGGATATGAAGTGCTGTGTTGCGGCCTTGCATAAAACCCGCTTGGTCCGCATTGTGCTAATATAGTCATGTAGGGTAAAAGTCTTGTTGCCAAGACTCGACTCAGTATTTTATAATCAATATTAAGCATCGATAATAGCCTACAGGCCTTCCCATCGTGAGGGTTCTGCCCGGTTTCAGCAGCGGGATTGCTAATGCCACATTAGTGTAGGTCAGTAGCTGTTCCAAAGTCTACGCTGCTTTATTTACCTCTACCAACTTGGGTGCCAGTGTCTCCGCATATATTATGTACAATTCAACGGGCAGCCCATCGCTGCCAACCAACTTCTGCGCTATCCCTCAGCATCTTCTCACGTGAGCTCTGGCATAGAAAGTGGATCCCGAAAGGCATCCATTTCGTGTGGGTAGTAGGTGGAGCGCTTATATAAATATGGGTATAAGGATTGTAGTACTCCCTATAGTTATCATTGATATCATCCTGCTTATGGAGACTTTCCCCTTGGTCTGTTTCCAACTCAATAATCACGGAGCCTCTCTTAGCAGGGTTGGCAGCCAAGCTAGTAGTGAACCAGACTTTTCTCATTCCGCGTCTACCCAGACCATGTACTTTCTGTAGTCAAAACACCTGACCTTCTCTATCCACCCTCCAGGAGTTCCCTGGATTCCAGCAGTGTCTGCTGCAGCTCCAGATGCTAAGGCCTCTAACGTTCTATGTCTCTCAACTCTGCCTCAGGGGTCTCCATCTCCCTTAAGAGTGTACGCCTAACTCCCACCAGTTCTATACATTTCTCTGAGATCATTACTTTGAAGACATACCATTTGATCTGTGGTGTGGACGCCATGTCCATGTTATCCTTGAAATACTGTATAATACTATCCCCAATCGAGTGTAGGAAGACAGGGTCTTTCAATGTCTCATCCTTCAGTTTCCACACAGGCATACAGGGCCGTACCACCTCCCAATTCAAATATAATAGCATGGGTTATAATCCAACAGAGTTCTTGTTAAGTATTCGATATCATGTATTGACCCATGTACTTCAGGAAAGTGTCTAGTCGAACATGCCACTCGTGGAAGCTTGAAAAAAAGTAGTAGTCTCTGGTCGTCTGGTGGGTGCATCACCACAAGTCTACCAGTATCCATTGTGACTGCCAACCTGCGAATCACCGAGCCACCAGAATAACTAGGGAGTCTCCCAATGGCGGATGCAACCTATCTAAGGTGGGGTCAGCAACACAGTTGTATCCTTCCCCACTCAGGACATATTGCACTAGATAGGCAGCGAAAAACCAACACAGTTCCTCTAGAAAGCCCACCTGTTCTACATTCAGGGCATAAACACCACCAGGTCCTGTCCGGCCAGTCTCCCAGTCACCACCATATAGCGTCCCGCCGGGTCCACAAGGACACCAGGGTGCACCCAAATAAGAACCCCCCCCCCCTTGCAAATGCTGAATATGTAGTGTGAAAGATCTGACCTCGCCAGCGCCTATGAAGCACCAGTCCTTACTTAGCTGCGAGATGTGTTTCTTGTTAGAGGGCTCTATGCCCCCTCCTCTTAAGGTAAGAAAATACCCTATACCATTTGGAGATGTTGTCCATCTGCTGGATTCCAGGATAGGAGCTTATATTTCAGGAAGGTCTCCATAAGGTAGTTGCTATCTCTTCCCTCTGCAGGCTTCTACTAATGCTGCCTCTACTGTAAATCTTGCCATTCCAGATCCAGGACCTATGTCATACTCAACCAAGGACACAGCAAAAACAAAAACAAACAACTATCTGAACTCCCCAAGACAAGTAGGCAACATCCACCCTTCCAAACTAGCATTCCAAGTGCAACCACATGCATGCACAGCATACGTGAACCTCAAAGTGAGGGGTGTACCAATATGGATGCCACCCATCCAGATGCCTCACCATGCAGCATCATGTGGCCAGTATATTCGTACTGCTGAGGGGTCCAAGGTCTCCTCCAGGGTTCCTGAGGGGGTCACCTAATTGGTGTCACCCACCCAGAAGCTGTTTCCAGTTGATCCTAATGTACTTACTGTCAAACAGATCATCAGTTGCCTGGGGGGGTGTCAACATAATTAATACAGTATCTAAGCCCCTCAAAGAGACCGGTCCGTGATCAGAATCAGACTCTTGAGTACCATGTTCCTCCATCGTCATTGGGGGGGGGCTCGCTCCCGATCTGCTCATTGTCGCAACTGTTCATGCTGGACCTCCAACCATGAGAAGACTGCTTTCTTGATGCTCCGTGCCCGTCGCCTCAACTTATTCCAAACTGATCTACGTCTCAAGGGAGCGGGGTTACTTTCAGAGGGTGGGTGCTGATCTATTTATTCCCACACTTTTTTGCGGTGAGCTGAAAAACTGCACCCCTGCTGCAGTAACCACTCATATCCTGGCAGGAAACTAAATTGCATTCTGGACTCCTATCTAGCAAAGGTGCAGTTTAGCTTCCAAGAATGTGGTTCTCTGTTTTTGGATCTCTCTAGTGAAGTCCAGGAAAATCATGACCCTTCTGTTCTCCGCTTTCAGTTCTCCACGCAATCTGGCCTGTTGCAGTATGCGGTCCCGGTTCTTATAGTAAAGTTGTTTGGCCACCACCGGGCAAGGCAGTGCCCCAGGAGGTGGTGTTTTTGCCGGGACCCTGTGTGGTCTCTCCAGGGAGAGCCCATCCAGTGCCACATCGTCCCTCAGTAATTTTTCCAAGAAAAGCAACATGTCAGGCACCTCAGCACGTTCATGCAGGCCTATCATTTGAATATTATTTTTCTGGACCCTATTTTCAGCGTCCTCTGCTCGGTATTCCAAGGTCTTGACCCTTGTCTCCATGCAAGCAAGGCATTCTCTCAGGGTCTCCATCTCTGTGGGTCGAACCGTCGGCGTTTATTCTGTGTTTGTGACATATTCTGCTAGACGCCTGTGGTAATCCCTCAGGATCCCCATGTCCACCACTATTGGGTTTATTTTGTACTCCAACACTTCCCAGGAGTCTGTTTTTCCTGCAAATTATTGTTTAGTGCCTGGATGGGTGGCTGCTGGTCTGCCCTCCCCTTTAATTGGCCTCTAACGAGGGTGGCACCCTGTAGTCCATTTCTTTTTGTTGGAGATCTTACCCATGGTAGTTCTCGCCGGGTAGTGCAGTAGGTCAGGAGTATGATGGTGTCCCAAATTGCCCTATCTATATGGGCCTAAGGTACCCCACCAGTCCAGTGAGGGCCATCAGATGCCCCCGCTGGGAGTAGGCCGCAGGGCACGCCTCCTCTGTTTGCTCCCCCTCCGGAGTCCACACTGTGGTGTCAGAGGAAATCAGAGCAGATCAGGTCTCTCAGGATTCCTGGTTGGGTCTGCCTTCCATAGTCGCAGCCAAGTCCATATAGTGTGGTATGCCTTCACCACTCACAGTTCGCCAGCAGAGTCAGTGCTTTATTTCCTTTATTCACATCCCGGCTTCCAATCTCTCATGGGGCCTACTAGCTCCCTGTCCGATACGCTGTCCTCAAAGAGCGGCATCCAAACACAATGCCCTGCTCAGCTCGCTCTGGCGGTCGATGTTCTGCCCACTGCTGTTCCAGATCAGCAATCGATCTATTAGGGCCCTGCGTGTGGTCCCCCACTCCTATTCGTCACCAGCACCCTAACCACAGGCGTTCCGGTGGAGGTTCAGGGCCACACATTCATGTCCACTGGTAGGGAAGGGACCTCTTGCTGCAGAGAAGGTTCCCTTGGGGCCCGAGTCCCTCTTGTTGTCCCTGTGACTCACCACAGGTGACTCACTGTATTTTTGAGCCGTCAACCAACCCATGCTGCTCTTTTCCAGTTTTCTGCTGCCCAGGGGTGTCACTCCTTCAACTCTCTCAGTGGGTCACTGTTTCCCCCGCCACTGCTCGAGAACAGCAGTCAATCTATCGGGGTCCCATGTATGGCCTCCCATCCCCACTCACCAGCAGCACTTAACTCTTAGGTATCTCGGTGAGGGTTCTGGGCCAAACGCATATGTCTGCTTGCAGGGGGAGTCTTTTCGGTGCAGGTAAGGCTCCCTCGGGGCCCCGGTCTCTCCTGTTGCCCCGGTGTCTCACCGGAAGTGTTTCTCTGTATTTTCGGCTGTCCACCTATCCTAGCCGCCCTTTTGCGTTTCCACTGCCCAGGGGTACCACCCCCACAGCTTGCTCAAGGGGCGGCTAGTTCCCCATTGCTGCTTGAGTTCAGCAGCCAATCATTCGGGACCTGTGTGCGGACTCACACCCCCAATAGTCAGCAGTACTCTGCTCTTAGGTGTCTTGGGGTGGGTTCTGGGTCACACGCATGTGTCTGCTCATAGGGGGGGACTCCTCGGTGCAGGTAAAGTTCCTCCAGGGCCCCAGTCTCTGTTTTGTTGACCCTGCGACTCACCGTGATTGTCCCAATGTGTTTTTGGGGTCATCTATCTTATGGAGGCTCCTTCAGCTCGAGCTCGAGCTCGATGCAGGATACTGCTGGATTGAGCCGGGCAGCCGGGAGCTCCAATTTTCTCGCTTTACTCCATCGGCGCATCATGAACCAGTTTAGAGATGACCTTCCTTAGGTGAGTGACTAGTACTTTCGTTAGGATCTTCCGCATTAGGCAGTGGCATCGTCTATAGGAGGCACATCTACCTGGCAGTTTGCCGACTTTTAGGACTGTCACTATGGTGTCTAAATGTTGGTCATAGGGTAACTGGCCTATTTCATTGGCTTCAAGAAACATAGGTCTTATGTACGGTGCCTAGGATCCAAGCCATTCTTTTATATAGTTCTTTCGAAAGTTTGTTCAGCCCCACAGCTTTCCCAGATTTTATTTCTCTGATGGCCCTAACTATCTCCTCTTCTCCTATGTCTTAATCTAGTTATTTTGCTTCCTCTGGCATGAGGACTGGGAGGTGCATATTTTTGAGGAAGTCTCCTATCTTGATGACTTGCTCATATTGGACCTATGTAGGGCTTGATAGGAAATTGCAAATAAATCAACATCTAGAGTTTTCCCACCTGTGCTTGCATTATCGGAATAAGATGAGATTTTCATTTAAGTTCTATGAGTTACTTTGCTGCCAGAGTAATGGTCAAAATCAGCCACTGGTCCTATATCGATATGCTTTTAATCTCCGGTGGTCTTAAATTTAGTACTATTATCGCCGGGTTAGGTTGCGAGGGATATCCAGTCACTCCCGTAATACGACACAGGACTTCCTTCCAAAAGAGGGTAAGCCTAGGTTAAACCCACCACACATTAAGCATATCCCCCACCTCCCGTCATCCCTGCTAGCAGAGCCCATCAGCATTATCATACTTATGTTTCAATTTCACCGGTGTGAGATCGCATCCCATTATTATCCTTTATAATATTTCTCTATTCTACACGCTCATGCCATTGAGATGAGGAGATTTGCATTCCCAAGGACTTGTGCCAGGGCTTCATATACAACCACTTTGGTGCTTCTCCCACGTCTACCAAAATAGCATATATATTAGAAATGAGCCCCATAGGACCATCTCACGTAGTAAAAAGCTTCTCCCAGGCACACCCTTCTATCCAGCGTTCAAAGTCTCCCTCAACAAGACCTGGAGTAAAATCTGCGTTAACCACCAATGGTGTATAGGGCGATGGAAAGGAATTCAGAGTTATACTATCATATTATCATGACTGAAGTTCGGAGTAATAGCAGACTGGTGGTCTCGCTTTCTTGGGCAACCATGGAATGGCTCATTGGGCACGATTCATCACTGTTGCGTCCACATGAATTCAGTGGTGTTCAATTTAGTAAAGAGACCACTCAAAAAAAATTCAAAGCTGAGGGGAATCATAATATTTCTCTAGGCTCAATCCACCTGAATGTTTGTGCGCTTTACATTTTTACTCGAAATGCTTGCTATATTACATGCCCATATAACGCCATTGATTGCTCTTCGTCTATTCCCTGTATCAGATTCGGGGAGAGTCAGTGGGAGTGCTCGAAAGTGGTAAAGCAATCTCCCAAAAATATTTTGTTTTATCACTGCCACCCTGCCCATCCACAAGATAAAAACATTGCTCTACTTGTCTAAATCATTAGTAGTAGCATTAAGCAGGTGAGAGTAGTGTGCCACATACAATAGGTGGTGTGTTGCAGTAATATAGACCCCTAGATATTTAAATTTTTGCAGCCCACTTCAAGGGCGTGAGTTCTAGAAGTCTAGTTTTGACCTCTGGCGAAAAACTTACAATGAGCATTTTAGATTTGCCTAGATTGACCTTGAATCCTCGTACCAGTGTTAGTAAGACATCATGCGTGAACAAGTGTCTTTTATCTTTGTCATCTCTAATGGGCATCCCCAAGATGTCCTGATGCTGCCGGACAAAGGCAGCTAAGATCTCCATTGCCAATACAAATAAATGAGATGAGAGGGCGTCCCTGTCTTGCCCGACTTGATAGGTGAATGGTCCAGCATGTCCCATTAAACAGGACATTTGCTGTAGATTGAGTATAGCTACTCCATATCCAGGTGGCCATGTTGGGGCCAAACCAGATAACGTCTAGGACCTACAAAAGTAATATCTAGCTGATCCTATCAAACGCTTTTTCATTGTCTAATGAGAGGATCTCTAGGGGGATCTTCTTGAACTTAGCCTTTTCAATCAGATGAAGAATTCAGCAAATATTATCAGCAGCTTGTCTCCATGGGACAAGACCTAACTGATCAGAGTCCATAAGGTACGACCAATGAGGCATTAAGGTACCGGACAGCATGTTTGCGAAAATCTTGATATCTGAATTCAAAAGAGCTATTGTCTTGTATTTATCAGCTGGTTTGCCAGGCTTAGGAATGAGAGTGATAATTGCTATCGACATTGAGGGTGTGACCATTCGCGATCACAGAAAGGATTGAATAGTATTACCGAGTAGGGATCAGTTTGGGTGCAAAATGTTTGCTAAAGCGATTGGTGAGACCATTTTCGGCAAACGGGTTACTCCATCACTCAGTGACAGATATCCCGCTCGCCAAAATATAAATCCAGTAGGATATAATGGAATTTATATTTCGGCGGATGGATATCTGTCACCATTGTGACAGAGTAATCCATCCTCGAGATCTAAATCGGGCCCTTTGTTCATAAATACTTCAGTTTTATCAGCATTTGCACTAAGAATTTGACCCTCGTTGCACACTGGAGACAGAATTGCGCCAGCCTCCTTCAGTTGTCTAAGCCTCGTTGCTAATAAGGAGCCAGTTTTATTGGTATGTTCATCAAATCCTTTTTGTAGATATAATAGAACTTTTCCCACTTTCTCCATAGCCAATAGGTCAATCTGACTTGTCTGCGAGATCATCTTCTGGTGAGCCTTTGGGGAACCTGTCTGTCTTGTTGTTTAGTCGCGGCTTTAAGCTCCGACCCCAATGAGCTTTTGTAAGAGTTTCCTATCTCATGCTGCTGTTGCCCTATCCACTAAGCAGTTGCCCCTAAAGACTGCCATAGCATGTTAGGGGAGGCATTGTTCAGGTAATTTTCCTCTTAATTGCTTCCCTCAAAGCCTGCTGAATCAGTCGATCCTTAAGGAGGGTTTTTATCAAATTTTCAACTATTCGTTCTACATTTCTCTTGCTGACTATCCCCCCTTCCAAACTATCATTCTGTGGTCCAAGACCACTTTGCTACCATGCTCAATGGAGGTTGTAATGCAGACCAATCCTGAGTGCCCCATATTAAGGGCCTGATTTAGATCATATGGGATTTATATTTTGGCTGGCGGAATATCCGTCCAGTTGTGACAGAGCAACCCGTCTGCCAATATCTAAATCAGGCCCTAAGTCTACTTGTGAATAGGACCTATAGACATATGAGAAGAAAGTGTATTTCTGCACATCTGCAAGTTTAGCTCTCCAAAGATGAACGAGGCCAACGTCTGTCAGTATCTGCTTTGTCTCCTGGAAGAGCACTCCCTGAGTATACCTGTCATGGGGGTGTCTATTCAGCAAAGCATCAGGTTTTCTGGTGCCAGGGTTTGATCTTAGTTACAGGGCTAAGAATATATTGTTCTTGACCTTGATTTGGAATATAGACATTGAGTATATCCAGTGCAGGCCCATGATGTCTACCCTTCAAATAAATATAGCTACCTTCTGTTGAGTCACGTTGGACCTGTAGTGCTTCTTAATGAAAGTGTTGATGTATCCGAATCATTACCCCCCACCTTCTAACGAGCCATAGCCACATATTAATGTGTGGGGCATAAGTGGCATTTCATAAGGTGAGTATCAGACGTTCTCAAATGAGACTATTGAAGACATACCACCTTTAGGAGAACCTCCTGTATTCCCCTCCAAATTTTCTGTTGCTTAACCAGGGAATTTAATCCCTTTACATTCTATGTGACTACTTTAACCATTAAATACTAGAAAGTTTGAGATCCCTTAAACTGCAGGGTCCTTCAGGGCTCCTCGCTAAGCCCGACCCTTTCACTAACGGAAATCATAAAGAACTATGATTTTTCCTCAATACCTTACGTGGATGATACACACATTATCATCTTGCTTTCTACACAAACAGACAAGACCTCTTCTCAACTTAATCGTTGTCTCAAACGTGGTAGATTGGATGGCAGCAAGCAGCCTGGATGGTGACAAAATTAAGGTGATGGGAGTATGAAATAACCCAAACTGATGGATGGAAACGTACTGGCCAGAATGCCTTGGCACTCAACCTATGCCAAAACCAGAAGTCAAGAGCTTTCCTTGACAATCCAAGCAAACAAATTAGCGGCAACTTGCTTTGTGCCACTTAGAACACTGAGAAAGCTCCTAAGATAGCTACCTGAACCATTGTGCAAAATCGTGATGCATAAATAAGTTCGACACTGCATAAAGGGGTTATGGACACAATCATTTAAAAAGATTGTCATTTACGACCAGAATGGTGTTTAAGGCTTCCCCCAGGCATGAGTGGTTAAAATGAGCCATGGGCTGGCCCTCGTTACCTTCTAGCCCACAAACACGATGAGAACTATATTTGCAAACGATACAATTAAAGTCTCCAAACCATAAAATATATAAGGGCTGACTATTGACGGAGACTTGGCGATTTCCACTTGCAAAGCCTCTATTACTTGGCAGGTGCCCTTGTCAAAAATGTTATAGCACAGGTTCACCAATAATAGGTCAACCTGTGCCAGGCCAGAAATCACTAGTAGTTGATACCACGGTGATGAACAGATGCATTTAACTTTAACAGAAGCATATTTTACTGCAATAAGCACCGCGATACCACCCTTGGCCCTTCCTGATGTGGATGGAATCGCTGGGACACAAAAGGAGCGATACCCATTTATAAAAAAATCCTCTGGGGACCAAGTGTCTTGTAGGCATATTAAATCAATACCTCTAACGATGCCTAACCAGTCCCTGTTCCTTAGTTTTTTTATGCGAACTCCTGCTATTTTCCATGACAAGATTTCAAAATAAGTGGTAATGACTCCTTGCAGTGCTTGCCCCAATATTACGTTAGGAGATACATCAGGAGTACAGGCAGGAGTGAATAATGCCACTACTTCGACCACCCCCTCATGATACATTTCCGATGGGATGTTACTTATAAGTTCTAAGCCTCCGACTTCAACCTGCTCACCTTCCAGGCAAGCCGAGTCCTGCTGTCAATCTATGTCTATTAGGCCAGAAAGGACTTCAAAACAGTTTGTCTGGTCAATAGGCTCTGGATGAGGAAAGTTGGACTGTTTATGCTGAATTTGGGCTTGCCACTGGTAAAAACTGGGACCTGTATGGGGAGGATAGAAGAAACCTAACGGACATACCCTTATGGAGCCATGCTCGCCAGTCGCTTCAGTAAGGCATGTCAACAAAAAGTGCACTCACCTGGGATCTTTAAAATTTAAGACTACACAATCTTCCTCCACCGATTTCAATGTGTGGCCTAGCCATCTAACCCTACGCGCCATAATGATATGTTCGATTATTTTCACCTGGTATCCTGTTTTTCTAATTTACCAATGGGCTGATTTGTTTATAAGGCTTTGACATTCTTCATGTTGATCTAACGGCAGTGGCGGGACTCCTGTTAGTATCAAGGTATATGGAGTACTATTTGGGGGTAGGTTAAGCAGATCTTGCACCCCCTTCCCTTGATGGGGTGCATACTTTGTGCGATTTTGATTGGTAGCACAATGTCTGTCATTTTCGGGTCACGACCAAGTCGATAAACCTTATCTATGCTAACCCCCACCCCTGCTCTATGATCTTTCCTTATGGTTACTGTCTCCCAGGTGTCCCTTTCCTCTTGGGTAAACGGCTTTTGTTGGCTAGGCTCAGACAACTTTGGGGTAGGCGATGGTATTGAGGAGATACTCTTTTTTTGGTGGGCAACTTCCTGTTTACTAGTGTCCATAATCTCATCCCTCCTTAGTTTACAACTTATACTACGTTCAGATTTCTCTTTTACATCATTCACCACAAAACGGAGCTGCTCTTCAATGCATCCTAAACTAACTAAAATAGGCTTCAGGGCATCAGATATTAATTGGCTAACCCGTATGAAAAAAGAAGAATTCTCTGGCTCAGGTGGTGTCCCCCTCCCCACTACTAGACCTAATAACACCCTCCTTTGATAAAGCCCACCAAGTCTTTTTCAACACAGGGCACTGCCCCTTAGATTTTGTGCCCACCTCTGTCCTTTTTCTTTTCTCCCCAACGACTTGTGGCCGTGTGATCTCTCCCTCAGTCAAAACAGGGATTTTTGGGCTATTTACACTGACAATTACGGATGCGTTTGTAGTCTCAATGATATTCACTGTTGGAAAAAGTGATTCCGGAGGCTGAAGTTCAGGTTCAATGTAAATAGCCTCCTGGTCCCTGGTAAGATCCAGGAGAGATGGTGGAGGAGAAGAGACTAGTGATAATCTTCTTTCAGTCAATTCGATTTCCTTACTAATTGCACCCACAGCTTTTTGTAGAAAACCATCTAAGGTTGAGCTCGAGGCTATTGGGGGCGGAGTGTTTTTTCGCCTACCCATGGCTTCAATATTAAAATCAATGAGCCACTTCCCTCGCCACGCAAGTGCCTGTTTTGCCCTTAACCGTTTTTTGTGGCGTGCGTGTTTAAAAAAATACCTCTGTCAGCTATTTCAGCTCTCAACTTCCTGCAAAGATGTCCGAGTGGTGAAGCCTAGTGGGCAGGCCCAGCTCAGCCTCGTCCGGCCGCGGAAAATAAGCAAAATCAGGACATAAACTAAGTCTCAAATGGTCAACAAATCAATAGACTATCGGGAAACTTCCCTAGAGGTTCAGGAAAAAGTCTGACTCACCCCAAACTCAGGGGTAGACGTTCTCAAATGGGACACTTGAAGACATACCACCTCTAGGAGAACCTCCTATATTTCCCTCCAAATTTTCTGTTGCTTAACCGGGGAATTTAATCCCTTTACATTCTATGTGACTACTTTCACCATTAAATAATAGAAAGGTCGAGATCCCTTAAACTTCTGGGACCCTCAGTGCTATTCGCAAGTTCTAGTCATTTTGCCCCTGGACACAGAAACTTCCTTTATTTGGGAAGTTTCAAGACTGTCACCAAAAGATTACAGGTGATCCAAAATGCAGCCGCCAGCATCCTTTTTAAAATCCTCAAATTTCACTCTGCCACTGCGGCCCTGGCAAGCCTATACTGGTTACCTGTGACTAAAAGAATACAGTTCAAGGCTCTATGCAGACGGAGCCATGTATAAAAAGGGCCCAATGTTAATCCAGAGGCTCCTCACTCCTTACAACATCGCAAGAAGACTGCGCTCCACCAACCAGCAGCTATTTGCCTCACCCAGAGTAAAAAGGACCAGAAGTAGAGGAAGTTCTTTTACATTCCTAGCTACAAGCCTTGGAACGCACTCACCCAGCATATAAGGAAAATGGAGTCTGAACTCTAATTCAGGAAATTGCTGCAAACCCTTCTTTTCAACTAACTCTATTCATTCAGCCTTATCATCTGTTGCTAGTCTCAGCGCCCTTCTGGGTAGCTACGTGCTTTACAATACCTTATGAATCGAATAAATACTGTGTGCCTGTTGTGATATGCAAATATTATTCAAAGGGGCACTGGGTCAGACCTGGTGTCACCTGTGATACAATACCATATTTCAAAACTTGGACTCCCTTCACTCCCCCCAACTCCCCAACACCTTCCTCTCCCTCAAAAACCCCTAGCTTGATAGGAAGAGGAACCAGCACACCCCTCTTGCGTAATGTAGCCTGCCATCTCCCATCCCAGGACGCCCACCCGGCTGCCTCCAGTCAGAGCGCAAACCTACATCTCTCATATTCATACAGTAGCACACCGGGCTGGACGGGTGCATCAGCTCAACAGTTTGGTCCTCCGCACTCGGACTGTCCCTCTGACAGAAGCACATAGAGTTGAGGGCTTGGGCCTTGTGCCTCTGCAGTTGGATCCTGACATAGATCGTTAGTCTGGTGAGCCTTTCTTGGTCCAGAGGTTGGAGGAAGAATAATACATGCCCAGTGAGAGCCAGTTCTGCTCTCTATACACCCGTAGCACTCCTGTGGCCCTCCTCAAAGTCCCTTTCCTTGTGTGTCCAATTTTCGAGCTGTCTGTGGGTAACATAAATATTCTCCAACCTGTCTTAAGATTTCCAGGGGCGATTCACTCGCCCCTTCATACGGGACTGTGGGCTCTCTCTTTGCTCCCTTGGTGGGCTATCATTGGTCCTTTCAACTGTACTTGGGCTGCTTCTCGATAGACACAGCAATTTCGGTACCTCCTCTACTGTGCAGATCATATGGGATTTAGAGTGTAGCTGAAACCACAATGCAAAGGGAAACATCTGCCTATCGAATATTTCCCTTCTATGAAGCTCAGGAGTCACTAAGGATAGCATGCGTCATTTGTTCATGGTCACATGTGAAACATACCTAGAAGAGGTCAAGAGTATATTCTCGAAAAATTAGCAGATCTAATTTTTTGACTTCTCACATTATCAATGTCCTTTAGGTGGGAGGACCCCCGCTTAACTATAATGTTGCAGGGGCAGACACCAGGTGCTTCCCGTGGTGCTCTTACTCGATGTGCCTGGATTATGGGAATCTCATGTGGTTGGTCCTCTTTTAGTACAATTTGGAAAAGAGACTTATAGTACAGGATGATGTCATCACATTCCTCTGTTCCGAAACATTCTGGATCAGCACATTATCTCACTGTGATCCGTCTTCCAAATCTGTACAATTTTCTCAGAGCGCCTTGATTTCTTCAACCTTATTAGATTGGGAATCCAGTATGTTCTTGACCTCTTTGCTCATGGCAATTATGTCATCTTTGTTGTTTGCCACCAGGTCACCCTTGCCTCTATTTCGTTAGTCGCTTACGAGAGATTGAAGCCGTCCTTTAGGACTTATGCATTTGTGTAATTATATTGGAAAGTTTATCATGCAGGTCTCCTAGGCAAATGTTTAGATTCTTCTTTGTTATGGGGGCTCCCAATTCTCCTTTGTTGCTAGCCATCATGGGGCCTTGGTTTAATGCAGCTGAATTGCCATTTTGGGGGTCTGGACTGCCGCAGGGCCAGAGGATCCTTAGTACTCACCAAGCCACTTCTGTCTCCCGGACTTACTTGTCATTCAACAGATCAGTAGTCTTGCCTTGAAGGGATCATCCAGGTCGACCCCCAAAATGATCTAGCCAAATCTCATGGGCAGTAGCAGTCAAAGGTTATGAAGCCCACAGGACGTCACAATGAAGCACAAGGAGGCATCCGTGTTATACAGGCCCAATCTGGGGAAAATGCACCTGAGCAACCGCTCACATCTAGTTCGCTAAGTCCTTTAATTCAAATGTGGGAGGTAAGAATATAAAGAAACAAGTCCCCACAGATCATCTTGTATTCTGCGGTTAGGGATTGCAAGGCTAATTTTGCTGTATTCACCTTTGTCTCGTCTTCGGACAAAAGGTCTACTCGAGGTTTTCTCTTTCAGTTAAGCAATCACTCAGTAGGCTGTAAGATGGCCGTCGTCATCATATGTTCAGGGAATGAGCGCCGAGGAGGAAAAGGCAGTCAGGAGGCCTCCCCTGTGGGTCCAACTACACATCGGGTGCTGTTTGTGGCTGGGTGCTGCCTCAGGGATGGTTTCAATTCACCTATGCCAGGCCGCATGGGGAGCCTGGGGCTCATTGATCAGACATCTTTCCCACCTGATTGCAGGCTTCTTGTCTGCAGCTTTCTAAAGAATTCTGGCAGGATCCTGTAGAGGGGATTTTGGATCGCATTACGGAGTTTGGACAGGATGACCATTTTGAACATTGTGGCCCGGCCTAGTATAAATGTTACACATATCCTTAAATATTTAAATCCCTCCAGAACTATTGGTATGCTTTCTCTGTACCTCACCTCCCAGGGACAACCTGTTAATGGATAGAATAGGGATTTCTCCTAGTTGATGGTATATTCAAAGTATGCAGAAAATGTGTAGGAGCCTGGGGATGATGTCATTAGAGTGCGACATGTACAATAGGATATCATCAGCGTAGAGTGAGATTCTCTCCTCCCAGTCCCCAAACCAGCAGGTCTTCCCAGATCGAGCAGGCCAGGGGTTCCAGCGAAAGCCCAAATAGCTATGGGGATAGCAGACATCTGTGCCTCGTACCTCTCTCCAGTTCGAAAGGGGTACAATATAGTAACATTTACTTTTATGCTTGCCATTGCTTGACGATAGAGGAGCTTTATCCACTGTCGGAAGATTGACCTTTTACCCACTCTTTCCATTACTTCAGGTAGGTATGTCCTCTCCAGAGTGTTGAAGACTTTTGCCGTGTAATGGTATAGCAGCTGAGTCTTCTCGGTGATCCCTCAATCTAGTAAGATTGCTATATAGGTGTTTGAGGTTCAGCCTAGTGCCCCTATGAGGCATGAAGCCCAACTGGTCCAGATGCACCAGTTTAAAGATGACCTGCCTTAGTCGAGTGGCCAGTACTTTCGATAGGATTAAGCAGTGATATAGGCCTATAGAAAGGCACAACTATCTGCTGGTTTCCTGTCTTTTAGGACTGCCACTATCATGGATAACTGCTGGTCATAGGGTATCTGGCTTATTTCATTGGCTTCAAGGAACATCTGTCTCTTGTGCTGCGCTAAGCCATGCTTTTATATAGTTCTATTGGAAATTTGTTCAGCCCTGGAGCTTTCCCAGATGAATGTCTTTGATGGACCTAACTATCTCACTTTATACTATGTCTTCATCTAGTTAATTTGTTTCCTCTGGTATGAGGACCAGGAGGCATATATATTTGAGGAGCCTCCTGTGTCACTTGATAACTTGCTCATGATTGACCGATATAGGCCTTGATAGTAACTTGCGATTTCTGCCACTATTTCTGTTTGCCCCTTGATGGGCGACTCCTTCTCCCTCCGTATTTTCTATACCAAATTTCTATCCTTCTCTTACTCAGCCATACAGGAACCTCCCTGGTTTATTGCCTACCTCGTTTAGCCGTTACTGCGAGGCCAAGGGCGGTGGTTCTCTCTCTATTATCAGCCAAGTCCCCTTACTCTTGCTGGTGTAGCCTCAGTAATGGCCTACTTTCTTATTTACATACTTTTGAAACCCCTGTTCGAGGACTAGGAACCCACACCCTATTCCATTTCTTCAGCCCGCTTAATAGGCAGATAGCCTCCCCCTCAGGACCCCCATGTAGACTTCCCATGTTATGAGCTCTGAGGTTACTGTACCCAAGTTTTCTTCAAAGTAGTGGACAGTGCCTTTTCTCAACTCCTGAGTGATGCTTCTATCTTTGAGGTACCATAGGTCTTGAGTCCAGGCCCTGTCTCTATCCACATATGGGTCCTGCAGCTTGGCCCACATCTGCGAGTGATTTGAGATCCCGTTCGCAATCAGTCTAGTGTAGTGAATCTCCCAATATAATAATCAATATTTGATAAACTGTTGCATGCTCTGGAGTGGAAAGTCTTTTGTCATGCCCTGGGGTGCTGGTTGTCTAGATGTCAGATAGGCCTTTAGCCCAAAGGAATCCCACCAAAGAAATCTCCCCTGCCCTTCCCTGTCATTGTGGGTATCTATCCTGCCCATCACTCACCACTAGATTGAAGTTGCCTAAAATTAGTACCCCGTCAGGTAGGCACAATAGGAGGGTGCCCAGTGTCTTCAAGGTCTATGAAAGGAGTTTAGGTGGGACGTATAGGGAGCAAAGGTTGATTTGTATGCCGTCCTAGCAGGCCGACTCTTCAACTTATCACCCTTGGACGTCGACCCATGTATGATGAGTGTTGACTTCTTAATTAGCAGTCCTACTCCCTTTGAGTCAGATGTGTGTCCCAAATGCGCCAGCACTTTATATCCCCCTTTTCAGTGCCTCACAGTTGTTTCCCTTCAGGTGTGTTTCATGTAACATTGCCACTTCATGTCACTAGTGTTTTAGATACTGAACCACTATGCATCTCTTTGTTTTGTTCCCAAGTCCATTTATATTCCAGGACAAAGCTGTTAATTTACCCTCTCCGCTGCATGCTTTGTGTAGATACATAGTGAGAAGCTTTGCTTTGCTCCTGATCTGCCCAGTTGTCTGGCTTCCCATGTCTCCTGGAGTCTCTGAGACACTGGAGTGGACGCTGTCAGTTGAGACCAATGACAGCAGCTATGTGAATGACTCCACTCTGAACCACCCCATCTCCTTGTCCCTCCCTGCTACCTTGCTGTCTGGGCTTAAAACTACTTGGCCTCCCCAACTCGCCTATTGTGTCCTCTCTGACCACAGAAGCTGTACTGGGAACCTTCTCAGCTTTGTCCTCCCTCCCCCCATTCCCTGCATTCATCATTCGCCCCTTCATCATTTCGCCCAGTGGAGCAGATGCAGGTATCTCACTGATAGTCCTCATCGTGTTCAGGTGCATTTAATGATGAACCTCAACAAACTATGTCAACACTGTCCTCAGTCCTCACCAGTCCATCAAATAATGCTAGCTAAATTTGGAGAAGAGCCCTCTCTTCCTCCCTCACACATGGATGCGCCTGACTTGTACATGTCTCCGAGCTCTTTGAGATAGGGAGTATCCCAAAACCACCAGCAACATTAGCACACAGACAGCACATGACAGGGAAAGTATCCGTGCGAGCACGCAGGTCAGGAACACCCAATAGGTGAAATGGGAGAACACCCTTTCAGCAAGTCCACCAGCTGTAACCCAGAGCTTGAGACTTTTTTTTAATAATATTAGAAACACAATATAAGTTAGATGTCACATGATTACTTGAACAAGGCAACATCTTCAAACTCCTGTATCCAGAATGTCCCAATTTTTTTTTCTGAAGAATCAATAAAAAAATTGCATTTGTTTCTGCATGGAAAGGAGAAAGTAGAAAAACCAAAACAATGGTAATAAAATACAAGAAGAAGTTTGACTGCATTACGATACAAAAACCAACATTTGCCAAGTGGGGCATTCTAATATCACACCTGGAGCCTGATCGCTCTCTAACAATATGCCTACAGGGCATCGCAAAAAGCCCCAAAAAATGATCGAAACTCTATGAAAATGTCTGGCTTTTAGGGGAAGATCCATCACCCACCTCAACAATGGACTTATTGCCTTTGGCAAATGAATCCGCAAACACAATGACAAAAAAGCAACTATACGCAGACAAAAGAAGATGAACATTTTGCTGCAGCGTAAAATCAAGGACACCTGCAGCACATTGATATATTAGGCCATGCATTTAAAAAAAGAACAGCATAAGAAACAAGTGATTCAAAAGCAAAGAAATACAAGTTTGATCTGAAACCAAACTGCACCCAACTTTAAGCCAAAAACGAAATGTTATTCCCTCCCTTTCATAGGAAATAAAACATTAGAAACTGAGCGACAACCCCCTTCATATACTAATCACATTGAAAGCTGTGATCTAACAACTTCAGAAGAGCATGATATTGAACGGACACATTCCTCATCCAAACTCCAACAGCAACTAGAGGATGATTTCGAAAAAGTAAAAAAGTATTGACATTAGAACAAAACTTTCCACCTGAACAAAAGCAACAAGACCACAAATAGGAAGGAAGAGAAAGCTCAACTTTAAAAAATAAAAGAGTTAAGTGGGCCTCCTATAACTATGTCCATTGCAAAATATGAGGCTCTGCAGGGAATCCCTATTATAAAGCACAAGAAAACTAAAGAAAATAGTGTGAGAAACCTTCATCAAACCATGCGAGCACTGCCCTCAATCCACACCAGTCCATCAAATAACGCTGACTAAATCTGGAGTAGAGCCCTCTCTTCATCCCCGCACATGGATAGCCATAACTTGTACAAGCCTCCAAGCTCTTTGAGGGAAGGAGTATCCCAAACCACCGGCAAGATTAGCACACTGACAGCACAAGACAGGGAAGCAATCTGTGCGAGCACTCAGGCCCAGCAGCACCCAATAGGTAAAATGGAGAAAAATCAACACCCTTTCAGCAAGTCCACCAGCTGTAACCCGGAGCTTGGGACTTTTGTTATTCAGTTAGAACGACAATACAACTTTAGAGGTCACATTACTTGAGCCAAGGCAACAGTCTCAAACTCCTGAGGTATCTCCAGAATGTCCCAAAATGTTTCTGGACAATCAATAAAAACATTACTTTTTTTTGCACAGAAAGGAGAAAGTAGAAAAACAAAAACTATGGTATTAAAATACAAAGATGAGGTTGACTACATTATGATACAAAACTCAACTTTTGCCAAGTGGGCCATACTAATTTCGCACCTGGAACCTGATCATTCTCCAACAATATGTCTGCAGTGCAGCACAAAAAATCAACAATCGAAACCCAATGAAAATCTATGAACTTTTAGTGGAAGATCCATCACCCATCTCAAAAATGGACTTTATTGCCATTGGCAAACGAGTCTGCAAATACAACCACAAAAAGCAGCTATAAACAGACAAATGAAGATCAAGATTTCGCTGCAACAGAAAATCAAGGAATCCAGTCGCACAATGATAAATTAAAAGAAGACTTTAAGGCCCACATTTAAAAAAAGAATTGCATAAGAGACAAGTGACTCAAAATCAAAGAAATGCAATGTTGCTATGAAATCAAAACGCACTCAGATTTTAGCCAAAAAGGAAATGTTATTCCCTCCCTTCCATAGGAAATAAAAAAAAATAGAAACTGAGCCACAACCCCCTTCATATATTAATCACATTGAAAGCTGTGATCTGACACCTTCAGAAGAGCATGATGTGGAAGGGACAGTTTCCTCATCCAATTTCTAACAGCATCTACAGGATGATTTAGAAAAAGTAAAAAAGTATATACATTTGAAAAAGACTTTTCACATGAACACAAGCAACAAGACGCAAAATAGGAAGGAAGAGACAAATCAACCTTAAAAACAAAGAGTCAAGTGGACCTCCTGTAACTATGTCCATCAGAAACTATAAGGCTCCACAGGGCATCCCTATTATAAAGCACAAGAAAACTACAGAAATTAGTGCAAAAAACCTTCTTCAAAATATGCCAGCACTACCCTCAGTCTTCATCAGTCCGTCAAATTAGGCAAGCTACATCTGGAGAAGAGCCCTCTCATCATGCCCTGCTCATGGATAGGCCTAACTTGTACAAGTCTCCTCACTCTTTGAAGTAAGGAGTATCCCAAACCATCGGCAAGATTAGCACACTGACAGCACAAGACAGGAAAGCAATCTGTGCGAGCACTCAGATCCAGGAGCACCCAATAGGTAAAATGGAAGAAAAATCAACACCCTTTCAGCGAGTCCACCAGCTATAGCCCAGAGCTTGGGAGTTTTGTTATTCTATTAGAATTACAATACAACTTTAGAGGTCACATGATTACTTGAACCAAGGCAACATTCTCAAACTCCTGAGGTATCTCCAGAATGTCCCAAACCGTTTCTGGACACTCAAAAAAAACATTAATTTTTGCACAGAAAGGAGAAAGTAGAAAAACCAAAGCTATGGTATTAAAATACAAAGATGAGGTTGACTGCATTATGATACAAAACTCAACTTTTGCCAAGTGGGTCATACTAATTTCGCACCTGGAACCTGATTGTTCTCCAACAATATGTCTACAGTGCAACACAAAAAAAAAAAAAAAAAAAAATCGAAACTCAATGAAAATGTCTGCAGTTTAAGAGGAAGATCCATCACCCATCACAACAATGGACTTATTGCCTTTGGCAAATGAGTCTGCAAATACAACGACAACAAGCAGCTATAAACAGACAAAAGAAGATCAGGATTTTGCTACAGCAGTAAATCAAGGAAACCAGTCCCACAATGATACATTAAAAGAAGACTTTAAGCCCTGCATTTAAAAAAGAATTGCATAAGAGACAAATGACTAGAAAGCAAAGAAATGGACTCTTGATATGAAATCAAACCGCACCCAGTTGTAAGCCAAAAAACAAATGTAACACCCTCCTTTTCATAGGAAATAAAAAATTTGAATCTGAGCACCAATCCCCTACATTTACTAATGATATTGAAAGCTGTGATCTACCAACTTCAGGAGAGCATGATACTGAACGGACACATTCCTCATCCAAACTCCAACAGCATCTACAGGTTGATTTAAAAAAAATAAAAAAGTACTAACATTTGAATAAGACTTTCCACAAGAACAGAAGAAACAAGACCCTAAAATTGGAAGGAAGAGACAACTCAACCTTAAAAACAAAAAAAAAGAGGCAAGTGGACTCCTGTAACTATGTCCATCGCAAACTATGAGGCTCTGCAGGGAATCCCTATTATAAATTACAAGAAAATAAAACAAATTAGTGCAAAAAACCTTCATCAAACTATGCCAGCACTGTACTCAGTCCTCACTAGTCCATCAAATAACGCTAGCTAAATCTGGAGTAGAGCCCTCTCTTTATCCCCCGCACAAGGGATAGCCCTAACTTGTACAACTCTCCAAGCTCTTTGAGGGAAGGAGTATCCTAAACCACCGGCAAGATTAGCACACTGACAGCACAAGACAGGGAAGCAATCTGTGCGAGCACTCAGGCCCAGCAGCACCCAATGGGTAAAATGGAAGAAAAATCAACTCCCTTTCAGCAAGTCCACCAGTTGTAAACCAGAGCTTGAGAGTTTTGTTATTCTATTAGAATGACAATACAATTGTAGAGGTCACATGATTATTTGAACCAAGGCAACATTCTGAAACTCCTGAGGTATCTCTAGAATGTCCCAAAATGTTTCTGGACAATCAATAAAAACATTACAAATTTTTGCACAGAAAGGAGAAAGTAAAAAAAAACAAATCTATGGTATTAAAATACAAAGATAAGGTTGGGTGCATTATGATACAAAACTCAACTTTTGGCTAGTGGGTCATACTAATTTCGCACCTGGAACCTGATTGTTCTCCAACAATATGTCTACAGTGCAACACAAAAAAAAAAAAAAAACAATCAAAACCCAATAAAAATGTCTGGACTTTAAGAGGAAGATCACCCATCACAACAATGGACGTATTGCCTTTGGCAAATGAGTCTGCAAATACAAGAAAACAAGCAGCTATAAACAGACAAAAGAAGTTCAAGATTTTGCTGCAGCAGTAAATCAAGGAAACCAGTCGCACAATGATACATTAAAAGAAGACTTTAAGCCCTGCATTTAAAAAAAGAATTGCATATGAGAAAAATGACAAAAAAGCAAAGAAATGGAATCTTGATATGAAATCAAACCTCACCCAGTTTTAAGCCAAAAACAAAATGTTACACCCTCCTTTTCATAGGAAATTAAAAATTTGAATCTATGCCCAAACGCCCTATATATACTAATCATATTGAAAGCTGTGATCTAACAACTACAGAAGAGCATGATATTGAACGGACACATTCCTCATCCAAACTCCAACAGCATCTACAGGTTGATTTCGAAAAAATAAAAAAGTACTGACATTTGAGCAAGACTTTCCACAAGAACAGAAGAAACAAGACCCTAAAATTGGAAGGAAGAGACAACTCAACCTTAAAAAAAAAGAGGCAAGGGGACCTCCTGTAACTATGTGCATCGCAAACGATGAGGCTCTGCAGGGAATCCCTATTATAAAGTACAAGAAAATAAAAAATAAAAAAATAAAAAATATATTCTTCAAACTATTCCAGCACTGTCCTCAGTCCTCACCAGTCCATCATATAACGCTAGCTAAATCTGGAGTAGAGCCCTCTCTTCATCCCCTGCACATGGATAGCCATAACTTGTACAAGTCTCCTCGTTCTTTGAGGTAAGGAGTATCCCAAACCACCGGCAAGATTAGCACACTGACAGCACAAGACAGGGAAGCAATCTGTGTGAGCACTCAGGCCCAGCAGCACCGAATAGGTAAAATGGAAGAAAAATCAACACCCTTTCAGCAAGTCCACCAGTTGTAACCCAGAGCTTGGGAGTTTTGTTATTCTATTAGAACGACAATACAACTTTGGAGGTCACATGATTACTTGAACCAAGACAACATTTTTAAACTCCTGAGGTATCTCCAGAATGTCCCAAAACGTTTCTGGACAATCAATAAAAACATTACCTTTTTTTGCACAGAAAGGAGAAAGTAGAAAAACCAAAACTGTGGTATTAAGATACAAAGATGAGATTGACTGCATTATGATACAATACTCAACTTTTGCCAAATGGGTCATACTAATTTTGCACCTGAAACCTGATCATTCTCCAACGATATGTCTCCAGTGCAACACAAAAAAAAAAAAAACAATCGAAACCCAATGAAAATGTCTGGACTTTTAGTGGAATATCCATCACCCATCTTAAAAATGGACTTATTGTCATTGGCAAACGAGTCTGCAAATACAATCACAAGCAACTATAAACAGACAAAAGAAGATCAAGATTTTGCTGCAACAGAAAATCAAGGAATCCAGTCGCACAATGATAAATTGAAAGAAGACTTTAAGCCCTGCATTTTAAAAAAGAATTGCATAAGAGACAAGTGACGCAAAAGCAAAGAAATGGAAACTTGATATGAAATCAAACCGCACCCAGTTTTAAGCCAAAAACCAAATGTTACACCCTCCTTTTCATAGGAAATAAAAAATTATAATCTGAGCACCAACCCCCTATATATACTAATCATATTGAAACCTGTGATCTAACAACTACAGAAGAGCATGATATTGAACAGACACATTCCTCATCCAAACTCCAACAGCATCTACAGGTTGATTTCGAAAAAATAAAAAAGCACTGACATTTGAACAAGACTTTCCACAAGAACAGAAGAAACAAGACCCTAAAATTCGAAGGAAGAGACAACTCAACCTCAAAAAAAAAAAGAGGCAAGGGGACCTCCTGTAACTATGTCCATCGCAAACGATGAGGCTCTGCAGGGAATCCCTATTATAAAGTACAAGAAAAAAAAAAAAAAGAAATTAGTGCAAAAAATCTTCTCCAAACTATTCTAACACTGTCCTCAGTCCTCACCAGTCCATCAAATAACGCTAGCTAAATCTGGAGTAGAGCTCTCTCTTCATCCCCGCACATGGATAGCCATAACTTGTACAAGTCTCCTCGTTCTTTGAGGTAAGGAGTATCCCAAACCACTGGCAACATTAGCACACTAACAGCACAAGACAGGGAAGCAATCTGTGTGAGCACTCATGCCCAGCAGCAACCAAAAGGTAAAATGGAAGAAAAATCAACACCCTTTCAGCAAGTCCACCAGTTGTAACCCAGAGCTTGGGAGTTTTGTTATTCTATTAGAACGACAATACAACTTTGGAGGTCACATGATTACTTGAACCAAGACAACATTTTTAAACTCCTGAGGTATCTCCAGAATGTCCCAAAACGTTTCTGGACAATCAATAAAAACATTATTTTTTTTGCACAGAAAGGAGCAAGTAGAAAAACCAAAGCTATGGTATTAAAATACAAAGATGAGGTTGACTGCATTATGATACAAAATTCAGCTTTTGCCAAGTGGGTCATACTAATTTCGCACTTGGAACCTGATCATTCTCCAACAATATGTCTACAGTGCAACACAAAAAAAAAAAAACAACAATCGAAACCCATTGAAAATGTCTGGACTTTTAGTGGAAGATCCATCACCCATCTCAAAAATGGACTTATTGCCATTGGCAAACGAGTCTGCAAATACAATCACAACAAGCAACTATAAACAGACAAAAGAAGATCAAGATTTTGCTGCAACAGAAAATCAAGGAATCCAGTCGCACAATGATAAATTAAAAGAAGACTTTAGGCCCTGCATTTTAAAAAAGAATTGCATAAGAGACAAGTGACGCAATAGCAAAGAAATGGAATCTTGGTATGAAATCAAACCGCACCCAGTTTTAAGCCAAAAACCAAATGTTACACCCTCCTTTTCATAGGAAATAAAAAATTAGAATCTGAGCCCCAACCCCCTATATATACTAATCATATTGAAAGCTGTGATCTAACAACTTCAGAAGAGCATGATATTGAAAGGGCACTTTCCTCATCCAAACTCCAACAATATCTGCAGGTTGATTTCGAAAAAATAAAAAAGCACTGACATTTGAACAAGACTTTCCACAAGAACAGAAGAAACAAGACCCTAAGATTGGAAGGAAGACACAACTCAACCTTTATAAAAAAAAAGAGGTAAGTGCACCTCCTGTAACTATGTCCATCGCAAACTATGAGGATCTGCAGGGAATCCCTATTACAAAGTACAAGAAAATAAAAAAAACTAGTGCAAAAAACCTTCATCAAACTATGCCAGCACTGTCCTCAGTCCTCACCAGTCCATCATATAACGCTAGCTAAATCTGGAGTAGAGCCCTCTCTTCATCCCCCGCACATGGATAGTCCTAACTTGAACAAGTCTCCAAGCTCTTTGAGGGAAGGAGTATCCCAAACCACCGGCATGATTAGCACACTGACAGCACAAGACAGGGACGCAATCTTTGCGAGCACTCAGGCCCAGCGTCCCCCAATAAGTAAAATGGAAGAAAAATCAACACCGTTTCAGCAAGTCCACCATTTGTAACCCAGAGCTGGGGAGTTTTGTTATTCTATTAGAATGACAATACAACCTTAGAGGTCAGAAGATTACTTGAACCAAGGCAACATTCTTAAACTCCTGAGGTGTATCTCTAGAATGTCCGAAAAAGTTTCTGGGCAATCAATAAAAACATTACTTTTTTTGCACAGAAAGGAGAAAGTAGAAAAATCAAAGCTATGGTATTAAAATACAAAGATGAGGTTGACTGCATTATGATACAAAACTCAACTTTTGCCAAGTGGGTCATACTAATTTTGCACCTGGAACCTGATCGTTCTCCAACAATATGTCTACAGTGCAACACAAAAAAAAAAAAAACTATTCGAAACCCAATGAAAATGTCTGGACTTTAGGAGTAAGATCCATCACTCATCACAACGTGGACTTATTGCCTTTGGCAAATGAGTCTGCAAATACGAGGACAACAAGCAGCTATAAACAGACAAAAGAAGATCAAGATTTTGCTGCACCAGTAAATCAAGGAAACCAGTCGCACAATGATACATTAAAAGAAGACTTTAAGCCCTGCATTTAAAAAAAGAATTGCATAAGAGACAAGTGACTCAAAAGCAAAGAAATGCAATGTTGATATGAAATCAAAACGCACTCAGCTTTTAGCCAAAAAAGAAATGTATTCTCTCCCTTCCATAGGAAATAAAGAATAGAAACTGAGGCACAACCCCCTTCATATATTAATCACATTGAAAGCTGTGATCTAACAACTTTAGAAGAGCATGAAATTGAAGGGACACTTTCCTCATCCAATATCCAACAGCATCTACATGATGATTTGAAAAAAGTAAAAAAGTTTTTACAATTGAACTAGACTTTCCACATGAACACAAGCAACAAGACGCAAAATAGGAAGGAAGAGACAAATCAACCTTAAAACCAAAGAGTGAAGTGGACCACCAGTAACTATGTCCATCGGAAACTATGAGCCTCCGCAGGGCATCCCTATTATAAAGCACAAGAAAACTACAGAAATTAGTGCAAAAAACCTTCATCAAAATACGCCAGCAGTACCCTCAGTCCTCATCAGGCCACCAAATAAGGCTAGCTGCATTTGGAGAATAGCCCTCTCTTCATGACCCGCACATGGATACCCGTAACTTGTACAAGTCTCCGCGTTCTTTGAGGGAAGGAGTTTCCCAAACCTCCAACAAGATTAGGACACTGACAGCACAAGACATGGGTAGCAATCTGTGCCAGCACTCAGGCCCAGCAACACCCAATAGATGAAATGGAAGAAAAATCAACACCCTTTCAGCAAGTCCACCAGCTGTAACCTAGAGCTTGACATTTTTGTTATTCTACTAGAACCGCAATACAACTTTAGAGGGCACATGATTACATGTGCCTATTCTTTCTGCTCAGAAAAGAGAGAGTAGAATAATCAAAACAATGGTACTAAAATACAAAGATGAGATGCATTATGAAATCAACATTTGCCATGATGGGCATTCTAATTTTACGCCTGGAGCCTCATCACTATCCAACAATATGCCTACAGTGCACCACAAAAAAAAAATCAATAAATTAAACCCCCCTGAAAATGCCTGGACCTTTAGGGGTAGATTCATCACCCACCTCAACAATGGACTTTGACAAATGAGTCTTCAAATACAAAGACAGCAAGCAGATATAAACAGACAAAAGAATATGGGGATTTTGCTGAAGCAGAAAATCATGGAAACCAGCCCCACAACGATAAATTAAAAACCAAATTTAAAGCCCTGCATTTAAAATTGTTATTTCCTCCCTTCAATAGTAAATATAAAATTAGGAACTGAGCCTCAACCCCTTTCATATACTAGTCACATTGATAGTTGTGATCTAACAATTTCAAAGGAGCATGATATTGAACTGACACATTCCTCATCCAATCTACACCAGCATCTTCAGGATGATTTGGGAAAGTTAAGAAAGCGTTGACACTTGAACAAGACTTTCCACATGAGCACAAGCAACAAGATCCCAAAACAGGAAGGAAGAGACAACTCAACCATTAAAAGAAGAGTCAAGTGGACCTCCTGTAACTAAGTCCATCACAAACTATGAGACTCCGCAGGGCAATCTTATTATAAAGCACAAGGAAACCAAAGAAATTAGTGCGAAAAACCTTCATCAAAATACGCCAGCACTACCTCAGTCCTCATCAGTCCATCAAAAAATGCTAGCTAAATCTGGAAGAGCCCTCTTTTCATTCCCCACACACGGAGAGTCTCCGAGCTCCTTGATGGAAAGAGGATTCCAAACTTACCAGCAAGATTAGCACACTGACAGCACAAGACAGGGAAGCAATCTGTGGAAGCATCCAGGCCCGGAGCACCCAATAGGTGAAATGGAAGAAAAATCAACACCCTTTCAACAAGTCCACCAGCTATAAGCCCAGAGCCTAGAGCTTGAGACTTTTGTTACACTATTAGAACCGTAATAGAACTTTAGAAGTCACATGATTTCTTGAACTAGGCAACATTCTCAGTCTCCTGACGTATTGCCCGAATGTCCAAAAACTGTTTTCTGAAGAATCAATAAAATATAGCTTTTTTCTGCACAGAAATGTAGAAAAATCAAAACAATTGTATTAAAATACAAACATGAGTTTGACTACATTATGTTACGAAAATCACCATTTGCCAAGTGGGACATTCTAATTTCGTGCCTGGAGCCTGAGCTCTATCCATCAGTATGCCTACAGTGCACACCAAAGAGAAAAGAAAAAAAAACTAACCCCTATGAAAATGCCTGGACCTTTGAAGAAAGATCCATAAACCACCACAACAATGGACTTTATTGCCTTTGGCAAATGATTCTGCATATATAACAACAACAAGCAGCTATGAACAGACCAACGGACTAAAAACGATGGGGATTTTGCTGCAGTAGAAAATCAAGGAAATCAGCCACACAATGTTACATTAAAGAGAGGAGTATAAGCCCTGCATTTAATAAGTAATTGCATAAGACACAAATGAAGATGGTAAATTAGCTTTAAGTATTTAACTATTTTTTAAGGCACATATATCTAGAGTATGGTGTGCTAATATGTACATTGATGTTGTAGGAAATAGCGGTTATGCCTTAAGCCCATGGATAATGACTGCTATCTGAACTCTTCTACACGGATTGAGCGTCGGCACAATGTTGCACATAGAAGTACAAGAGGACCTTTGGACTTTTAAAAAGTAAAGTCTGATGTCTCCATTGGTGTGGTGATTTCTTACAATATTCTCCAGAAATCAGTCGTAAAATGGTGTCAACATGTGCAATTCTACACAATATAGTGACTCAGAAAGAATTGGAAGTTTGGATGTCGGAGTCAGAGTCTGATGAAGAGGACGAAAAGTCATCAGCACCTCAACATGATGATGACTCAAGAACAGCCCAAGCCCGCGTATTCCTCACTAATGGAACAAATAATTACTTTACAGGGTAAGTTATAAATGTACAAAATCATTTTAGCATAATAATACAAATGCTTTGTAGTTGGTAAACCATAGTCTCGCTTTACTTTCAGATATGGTAACGTATGTAAGCAAAGTAATGTAACATTACTCTATGTCACAAAATGTAAATGATAAGGTACAAAAGGTATAATATGTGTGTTATATAATAATATAAAATAAAAGGTATAACATGTGTGTTGTTACCCTAAACACACCAAAAATAACAAATGACAAATAAAATGTCTAGCTTTTCCTTCATGGAAATCTGGGTTCAAGTATGAGTATGTCGAATTTTTTGAAAACCAAATGTAATGATTTTCTTCATGTTTGTCTTTTCATTTCAGGTACTGAACCTTAAGCATTGACGCCTTCAAACCTCCAAAGAGTTGCACATTTTCGTCACTATGAGCAGTTCCCAGAATTTGTTAGGATTGTGTGTTGGCAACATGGCGAGTGCGAACTCCACATCGACCGGAGTTGTCTTAGCCTCCCTAAAGTTTTCTGGGTGACACTCTGTGTGTCTCTTCCACACACTTCTTGCACTAAATGTGTATGCTCTGTGACTCTGTCATTTATATATTCCGCTTAGAGTTCTGTGCGCGGGCTATGAAGATTAATTGGTCTGTGAGATTTCACATGTCCCTCGGCTTCTGACACATCACTTCCATGAGCCTGGATATCTGTTAGAAAATGGAATCATGATTAATAAATTTGTTGTACTCAAGCTAATGTGTTAAATGTGTTTTCACTACATCTACCATGATACACTATAAATAATCACTGCTTTTTTAATGTACAATAATATGCTGATTCCATTCCCTATTTATATATACACAAGAATTGTATAAGTGGTTTGACACTGCCTAACCACATATATTTTTGTATGCAACAATGCTATCTTATACTTCCCTAGAGAGGCTCCTGGAATGTCAGGTGCATCAATTTTACTGAATCCATTGACTGATTCTGATTTCAGAGTAGTTTTTACCAGTTAATCTATTGCAGTTGGTTTGGGGCAGTGGCGGACCTTCTCCAGTAGCTCTAGCCTCAATTAGACTGTTTGCAACCTTCTCGTTTGTCCATGATCTGAGATCTTGCCATCACTTTCTGATTTCCCTCAATGGATCTCTGCATCACACCAACAGATTTGATTTTTTTCTGTATTGCTTTCTATATTTAAGTCTTTTGTGATAAAGGGACTGTGAGGGATGATTTCCCAAAAGGTTTGTCATGGTGCCCAACACGCTGCTCTATCAATATTTCCAGTTCTTTTCTTGAATACTTTATTTTGCGTTTCCAGGCCCCAGCCTCCTTCTCTGTGTCCTTTCTTGACATTTGATGTCTTTATGGGTGGATGCCACACTCACACAGGTCGATGTTGTTTGGATACTGTCCACAATCTCTAGCATGCACACTCTGCTATTTCCAATTGAGCAGCACTTTTCGGTTGTGAGGTCATCAGGCTATGCCAAAATACGACAGCCACTAATTCTGACAGGATTCACAATTTAGAAAATTGCAGAATGCAATTACCTAAGTAGCGCACCAAAGAAATACTGATTCGCAAATTGTTGATGCAACTACTATCGTGCATTCCAAATAGCGATTTCCTAATTGTGAGGTGCTATTTGTCCCAATTAGGAAATCACTAATCAGATGCTTCATACATCTGTCCCAATATTTATAGAACCCTCACACGCAAAGCTAAACCCTCTGGAGACCGACATAACTAATAAAACCTCTATCAATACCCCTGCTGCAGCAGACCCAAAGAAAAATGAAATAAATTTCAGGCCCCCATGATACACAGTGACATAGAGCCACTCAAAAGGTCATGATAAATTGAAAGCCACTAGGACTAACAGCTAAATAGATCTCTATACTCCCTTTTTAGTATTACTAGCTTATACAGATGCTACAAGGCAATGGCTTCCCTTATATGGTCCATCAAAAACCAGGATGCCCAGCCCTCGGGATATCAGAGTTGGCGACCAACAAAACCACCCAAACTGTAAATGAAAATATGCAACGGTCCAAGTAGACTTAAATACTATGGTGCTAACCAAACATCCCCTGTCACTCAACCAGACCACAGAGCCAATCGCTTATCAAATAACAGATGAAGATCTGCTTGAATCAAGTGCATTCAATTTTTTACAAACCTCAGAGGAAATCATCTCCCCAGTAGAAGACCAAAATCAAAATAACCAAACAAATTGGTAAGAACTATCAGCTGCATTGAACATGATGATCCCAGCTCTTTTGCGACAAACACACATCCTTGAAAAGCAAATTACTGCTGTATAAACGGCCGAACGTTCTTTGGCAATGATCAATACTAAACTGCAAGATCTGAACTTCTTAATAATCAGGCCTACTAGTGCCCACAGGCATGTCCCTCCTGCTTCCCAATAATTCATAAATGTTAGCGGCTATTTACCAGGCCTCCAGGTAAATAGTGATTTTTTTCTACTATTTACTCAACCACTGGCTAAATTGTAGAAATTATTTACTATTTGGCCGGCGGCCTTGAAATTAGAAAAGAAACTTCACTATTTACCCGGCCACTGGATAACTAATAGTCTAACTGTTTGGCAGACAGCTGGACAGATTGCAGAGAAACTTCACCATTTACCTGGCCACATGCTAAACAGTTGAGATTCTAAACTGTTCAGCTCACAGGCATAAATAGCAGAAAAAAGTCACAATTTAACCGGCAACTGGTTAAATAGTAGAGACTCTACACTATCTTGCTGGTGCCGGTACAAATAGCAGGAAACCTAAATATTTACATGACTGCTGACTAAATTGTAGAGATTTTGCTCTGTCCCGCTGGCACCATGAAATAAGCAGAAAACTTCACTATTTACTCACCGCTGGATAAACAGTACAAATTCTGCACTGTATGGCTGGCGGCCTTGCACATAGCAGAAAAACTTCACTTCCTACCCAGCCGCTGGTTAAATGGTAGAGATTCTGCACTGGGCAGCTGTGCAAATAGCAGGAAAACTTAAATATTTACGTGGCTGCTGGCTGAAAAGTAGAGATTCTGTCTGTTTGTCCAGCAGCCGTGCAAATAGCAGAAAAACTTCTATATTTGTCTGGTCGCTGTCTAAAGAGTAGAGATACTGCACAATTGGTCGGCAGTTTTTGGAAAAGCTCTCCCTCCCTGAGGCATCCGTCCTAAAGGGACGCCTTCCCCTTTGCAAATTAGTTGTCACCCCAACTAGGGACCATTAGCTCATCAATGGTTTGCAACAAAATTTGCAGTCACAAATTATCAACCAACTCCTTTCTGAATTGGAAAAGGGAGGGAAGAAACCCCTTTCATGAACCCTCCTATTTGCAATTTAGAAACGATTGCAAATCTCATTTTACTAGTCTAAAGAAATCTCCAACTCATAAAAAGGGTTTTGAGCGTAATGATAAGTATTTGTGTGGTCACAAACCGTGTGATTTTGCAACATGAGGCCCTTAGTACTAAAACTGGCTAAGATGTAGGCACTAACCTTTAAGTCTGTAAGTCCCAAACATTTGAAGGTTTCCAAGTTATTTTGACAGACAGGTAACAGAATGCCACTCCATTACACCGTTGCCCACGACATGGCAGGCCCTTCATAGAGCTGTCTAGTGTTCCAAAAATGTTCTTCCTTCTTTACATTTATCTGCAGATGCGACTAAAAATGAAGATGATTGGAAGCTTTACAAGACTAGTTAAAGCTGTTTACTCTGCTAAAGCTATATACTCGCTCTTACTCACAAAGCCTTGGGAATGTACAAGAGCCAGATATAGGTTTAACAAAAGACACCATGTTATGAGAACATCTCTTTTTCTGCAGCAAATCTGTGCATTCTGGAATTATTCATTCTGGTTCAGTTCAAGTAAGAAAATCAGACTAAAACAGCTTAAAACAATGAATTGTAAAAGTAAAAATCAGAAATGGAAAAGTGGTATTGCGGTAACATTGGGGGCATCTAATAATTAGGATGATTTTATCAAAATGGAAACAATTGCATAGGGCTCCTTATGAAGTGACCTACATAGTATATTTAAGAGGCTTCATTCCAATCTCATGACAGAAGTAAAAAAAACTATGGGCTTGATTCAGAGTTTCGAAGACGGAGTAAACCCAGTCAGGATGGATGAGGACAATACCACCGACATCCTGAGAGACCTCCGCCCACAAAAAATGTAGAGTTGTCCGCTGGCCTGTGGACAGCTCTCTAGATTGACAGGAACTGCTATCATGGCAGTTTCCGTCCATGCACAAATTATTTGAAGGACAGTAGAGTCAGATATGATGGCTGGGTACAAACGTTTAATAAACATTTTGTTTTTGTTGGAAAGGGGTTTATTAGTAGTGATAAGTAGTGACTTACCACTAGTTATAAGGCCACAAACAAAATAACAGGTTCAGCTAGGGTCTCAATAAATGAATCCCTTGCTGAACCCTTGGTAGCTGGCAACGAGGAGCTCGGATACAGGTGTGTAATACATTTAAAAACACCAATACATTGAACAAATAAGACACAACACACAATAAAAATCCAAAACCAATTTATAAAAATTGTTTGTATTTTTATGAAGGAATTGACACCAAAACGACAAAAATCCAATATAGGGAACTGGAGATATGAATTTTTAAAGAATAAACACTTTTTAGTGCACAAAAACAATAGCGCCAAATTAGGACATCTGCTCGCTCTTGGCCAGGACAAAGTCAAAGTTTGAGGCCCACCACGATGGATCCCCGGTCGGATACACTAAGCGGGAGGCCTCAGTCAAAATTTTACCTTCTCACTAAGTCATTTTTCTGGAACTTTTTCTCTCGACGCCAAGCAAGGCTCCTCTTCAGGCCAGATTCGTGTCAATATCACCGTCTAGGTGTTCTCTGATGCCCTTGTGAAATCCTAGAAGTCTGCAGCTCCGGATTTTTCAGCGGGACGAATCTGAAATTCAGACCTGGTCGACGGTGTTGAGGCTGTCAACTTATGGAGCTTTTTACTAAATGGTTCCTAAATTTCACCAATCTTCTGGATCTTCTTCCAGAAGGTCCCCATGAGGGTTCAAAGTGTCCACAACACCATTCCAGTGGTTTGGAGTCTCTGAAATGGTCCTTGGGATGTTGGTACCACAAATCCCACAATGCACCCGGCCAAATCTGTAAAAGTCCACTGGGCGCATTCCAGGCTAGGGACATCTTGGTGGAGAGGATGCAGGAGGGCTCAGTTAACCTGTAGCTTGCAAAGGGTCCACTCCTTAATCTTTCTTGAAGGAAGGCATAGTATTTAGAGTGCAGACCTTTGTCATTTCTTCTCCTTGTAGTTTCAGGAATCAGATTGGAGTTGCCATGCAGTTTTTCCATATTTATGCAGTGGTCCTGGGTGTCAAGCGGGGGGGGGGCCCTGAACAATGGGATGCACTTCCTCCAAAGTGTGGCATATTCTTGTCTCAGAAGGCACTATTATTCCAAAATCCAAAATGGAGAAAATCTCTCCATGGAGGTTAGACCAGGCTAAGCCAACCCACTGGTGTGGCTCAGATTCCTTAACACTCCTCTTCCATCCCATTCCCTAAACTAATTAATGGGGCTTCTGTGTGGCTGGGGTTGCAGGATGTGGGGGTGAGCCTGTGCTGACCTAAAGTGTCATTCTCCCTTTGAAGACCAGTCTGGTTACTCCACCCATCCTCTCTGTTGCTTCTGCCATTGCAGTTCTCCACCCACAGAAAATCCTTTGGCTACTTCACACCACATTAAGATAGCTTGGCTCAGCCTGGCAAGGCTAGCAAATCAGGAGAATTTGCTGGAAGGCTGGATTTTGGCTTACAGAAAAGAAAATGTAATAACTTATTTTCTGCGATAGTTATTATAAATCTAACAGTGGCAAGTTAGTGGAATTCTCATATCTATCATTTTAAGTCCATGAATGAAATTTTGAGCTTCTTCCTATCAATATTTATGCTGAAATAAAATGTTCCAATGTTAGCCTATGGAGCTAGTTATCTACAATGGGGAAAAACAAATTTGGCAGTTTTTCTCTCACCAGGACTTATAAAACATCTTTTATAATGTCCCTGCTTATAGTTACATGGCATCCTACCCCTGGGGCACCTAAACCGTAGGGGTAACTTACATGTAAAAATAAGGTAGATCACTCCTTTAGAAGTACCTTTAATTCCAAAGTCGGAGTTCCATATAAATTACTTTTAAAGACAGTATACAAAGCAAGGCTGCTTTTAAAATAACAGCAGGCAACACAGCAGTGCACACTCCAGTGTGGGAAATCTACTGGGCCTAAAACTTCCCTGCTCCATTATATACTAGTGACTAGGGACTTATAGGTAGTTTGAATCCCCCTTACTTTATTATATACTAGGGACTTACAGGGGTCTCTCATTGCCAATTGTAATTATATGGAATTACAATATACTTTTAATCAGAGCCGAGGCCCTGGGTCTGGTTAGTAGAGCCCATGGAGCAGTCAGAGTCAGAAAACCAGCACCTCGTAGGCTAAATGGGGGCTAAAAGTGGGGGACACTGCAAACAGGTCCTGATTTCTCACAGTGCACAATTACTATGCATTTGCCTCTTTTACTGCATCTTTAATACAGCGTGGATGCAATGGCAAAAGGTTGCCTCATTTCCATGGTCTTTTACTTGAACCGGACGCCACACTGGCAAACAGCTGGAGCAATTGCACTCTAAACTTTTATATACAACAACCAACTTCAATGCTCATCGAACTAAGAAGTATAAATGATGACAACATGTGTACTGAGCCCTGAAGAAGTCCTTGGCGGACGAAACGCGTTGGCTACTGTTCGATTGATGTGATTTTAAGAAAAAAGAGATGAATAAAGATTTACTGAAAGAAGAAATTATCTTCACATCAGTTTATTGAGACTAGATGATGACATTGCTTGAAGTTACAAATTGTGTACAATAGACTCAAGTTTCACTATATATATTTAACAATTTTGGAATTGAGTGCTGAACCACTATCTTGTATGACTGTGCAGAGATGTTGTGACTACTGCTGAAGACCTTAATTTCTGCAAATACAGGATACTTGCTGGTAGACTGGGAAAATATCAAAATTAGAAGCTGGGGCCCTAGCTGCTCTTCCAGAGAGGGGGTAAAACCTTGGAAATTCTGCGTGGGCAACCTCCCGGCTTCACTAGTGGTGCAGGAGCATGGGCATACCAGTAGTTGGCTGGGAGCTGCAGACAGTGTTCATCATCATCCTCTTGAGGGAATAAATAATCTCTCTTAACTACCCTGCTTCCCACATGACTGCATGGGTTTGCCATGGTCAATAAGACTAGAATTAGGGGCAGTTGCCACTTCCCTGCCACAGGGACTACTCCTGTTTGCCTCACTGCCATTATCAAATTCATATTCCTGCACGTGCAAAGTTATGTTAGTTAAGTTGTGTTATGTCATGTTGTTATGCTGTGCTTTGTTATGTTATATTGTGCTGTGCTATGTTATGTTATGCTGTGCTGTGCCATGCATAACAGAATGTTATGTTGTTATTTATGTTGTGTTGTGCTTTATTGTGTTATGTTGTGTTGTGCTGTGCATAACAGAATATTACGTTATGTTGTGTTGTATTGTGTTTTGTTGTGATGTGTTGTGTTATGCCATGTTATGTTAGTTATGTTATGTGTATTTGTACAGCATGCAAGTAACCATAGAGGGTATCCTGCCACTGAAGCTGGAGTTATATGGGCCGAGCCAGGGTCGGGGCTAAGTGAAGAGGCAAGTCTTCAGTTTCTTGGGGAATTCAAGAACTGAGGAGGAGGCTCTGTTGTACAAGGGCAGATTGTTCCAGGCTTTAGGAGCGAGATAGGATGAGGCACAACCTCTGGATCTGGTTCTGTGTGTGAAGGGGAGGGGTGCAAGTAGTAGTCTGGCTTAACAGAGATGTCTGGTAGGTTTGTGGAAGTTTATGCTGTTGTTGAGGTGCATAAGGCTAATGCTTATTTGCAGATCAGGAGTCAGTGGAGCACTTTGAGGTGTAACGTGCTATGCATGCAGGCTGGTAGGTTGAGGATGAGGCTGGTGGCTGAGTTTTGTAAGGTCTGAAGTCTTCTGGTCAGTTGAGCAATGATTCCACCTTAGAGTACATTGCTGTAGTACACCTTGCTAGTGATGAGGGCTTGAGTGACAGGTTTATGATTGTTGGTGGGGAGCCATTTGAAGATTTTTTCCCCCAGTTTTGAATGTGTGGAATCAGGAGATGGAATAGCATTCACTTGGCCGGTCATGGTGAGTTGGCTGTTGATGATTATTCCGAGGTGCTATGCATGGGTTGTCGGGAGGGGTGTGGGTCCGAGTTCGGCAGGGCACCAGGTGGAGTCCCAGAGTGAGTTGTCTTTGCTGAAGATTACTATTTGCTGCCAACGTGCCATTAATATTCCTGCACATGCAGCGTCCCAATGTCACATATTCAATAATACTGCAATGGTAGAACCCAGCTGCATCCTATCACTTATTATTCCTGCAGCAGTGAATCGTGCTATCACTGATCCTACCTATCCGTGCATATTCCTGCATGTGAGAGCCCTGCTGCTCCCTATACATTCATATTCCTGCATGCCAGAGCCCTGCTCCTACCTGTCCATGCATATTCCTGCATGTGAGAGCCCTGCTCGTACATATCCGTGCATATTCCTGCATGTGAGAGCCCTGCTCCTACCTATCCGTGCATATTGCTGCATGTGAGAGCCCTACTCCTACCTATCAGTGCATATTCCTGTATGCGCGAGCCCTGCTCCTACATATCCATGCATATTCCTGCCTGCGAGAGCCCTGCTGCTCCCTATACATGCATTTTCCTGCATGTGCGAGCCCTGATGCTCCCTATACATGCATATCCTGCATGCGAGAGCCCTGCTGCTTCCTGCAAGCATGCATATTCCTGCATGAGAGAGCCCTGCTACTACCTATCCACTCACACTACCACACACAGAACCTTTCTGCTACCTATTCAGTGATATTCTTGCATGTAAGAATCACTGCTGCCACATATCCATTAATATTCAAGTATGCGAGGCCCTGCTGCTACCTATCCATGCATATTCCTACATACGAGAGTCCTGCTGCCATCTATCCATTCATATTCCTGCATGCAAGAGCCCTGCTGCCGTCTATCCATTTATATTACTGCATGCGAGAGCCCTGCAGCTACCTATTCCTTCATATTGCTGCATGCAAGAGTCCTTCTGCCATCTATCTATTCATATTACTGCATGCGAGGCCCTGCTGCTACCTATCCATGCATATTCCTGCATGTAAGAGGCCCCCGCTGCTACCTATTCATTCATATTGCTGAATGCAAGAGCCCTGCTGCCACATTTTGAGCTGGAAAAAGTAACCTTTTGTCAGGTATAAACCTTCCTTTTTAATACTTACAAGCCTAACCTAAGGTAGGGCCTAAAAGCTAATAGATTGGGATGCATGGTTTTTAACAAGTATGACAAGTGTATTTATGTTTTACATGTCCTGACAATGAAAAACTCAGGGATTGCCGGGGGGGGGTGTCTTTGCTGAAGATTACTATTTGCTGCCAACTTGCCATTAATATTCCTGCACATGCTGAGTCCCAATGTCACATATTCAATAATACAATACTGCAATGGTAGAACCCAGCTGAATCCTATCTCTTATTATTCCTGCAGCAGTGATTTGTGCTATCACTGCTTCTACCTGTACGTGCATATTCCTGCATGTGAGAGCCTTGCTGCTCCCTATACAGGCATATTCCTGCATGCCAGAGCCCTGCTCCGACCTGTCCATGCATATTCCTGCATGTGAGAGCCCTGCTCTTACATATCCGTGCATATTTCTGCATGCCAGAGCCCTGCTCCTACCTGTCCATGCATATTCCTGCATGTGAGAGCCCTGCTCTTACATATCCGTGCATATTCCTGCATGTGAGAGCCCTGCTCCTACCTATCAGTTCATATTCCTGTATGCGCGAGCCCTGCTCCTACATATCCATGCATATTCCTGCATGCGAGAGCCCTGCTGCTCCCTATACATGCATTTTCCTGCATGCGAGAGCCCTGCTGCTCCCTATACATGCATTTTCCTGCACGCGAGAGCCCTGCTACTACTAGATAAATACTGTTTGCACTCAAATGAACTGTAATATAAAATCCCCTTTAATGGTAAAGTCGGTTCTCTCATCAAGAATGTGTATTGGGCCCAGACGGTGAGCAATGGGACCTGGGTGTAGCTGGGAGAGGATCTTCCTAGCAGGATGGCTGGGGAGGAGCTGTAACCCTCTCCCCCCCCCCCACTGATTACATTTCAAGGACCGTGCCCACAGCACACACAAAGGAACTTGACACCAAGCCTGCCCTTGCCGTTCTTCCCTAGACAGTTTGAAGCCAGGACCAGGGAAAGAACTGATCAGAACCAGTTTCGGGGACAGGCCAGTGAATTCCCACACAGACTGCCACCAGGTATTAAAAGGGACCTTGAGAAGCACTCATCAGAACACTCATGGACCTGTGAAAATTCAGAGGAAGGACCACCCTTCTGCCAGAAGCACTGCCAGGCCTGCCTTGGTGTCTGAGGAAGAAAGGCTGGACCTCCTTGCCTTGATTCCAGGCTACTTAGAGCGGCTCCAAAGATCAACTGGTTGACCTCCTGAATGGGCTACAGGGAGACAAAAATCTTCCAGAGGCCTCCCTGAAACTGCCCAGCTGACCAGCTGCAACTGGACCTGTCTGGACAGGCCTATGCCTTCCTGCTGGCCTCTGATGTGGTGGCTCCTGATCCCTAAGAGGTGCCCTCGGGTTGGCATCAGGGAGACCTCCTCTTGAGATAAAAGGTGAGAAACCTAAAGTTTGGGCTTGTCACGGCCGCGATCTGGCCAGCTTATGCCAAGACTCGCCCACTGCGAAGATCACCAACTCGAAGCTCCAGTAAGATCTTCTCTTGTACTAAATATTAGATACATACTAAAATGCTGATGTGGCTGGGAAGTTTTTAAATTTTGTTAAAAGAAATAATATTTATAAATTAAAATAATATATTGTAATAATTAATTATTACATTTACGTTAATCTGCTGTAATGTTAATGTAATGTTAATCTTAATCTGCTGTAACATTTTATTGCATTGTTTGTAGGTTAATTATACATATTTAAATGTAATTTACATTTTTGTTATTCATTAAAATAGTTTAATATTTTTTCAATAAATAATAAAGTTTATTATTTTTTGCTATACTTTGCAATTGGGAAAACTCCACTCTTGTGGTGGAGACCTTGAAAAATGAAAAGTTACTAGCAGTAACTTTATACTTGTAAATTCAGCCTTAGATGTCTCTAATCCCTGGTTTCAGGGGTGGAGACATGGAAGACATGTGAGTCTACACTTAGGCGTAAATCTGCACTCAAAAATGGTGAATAGTGAAAAAGTGTAGATTTACCTCAAGGTGTTTGAGTAAATCTGCGCATGTAAATGTAACTTTTTGACTAGGACTCAACATCATTTACTTTTCAGTTTTTTAGTCATGTAAATGATTATTGTATATTTTACCACTGCATAGTATCAAAGCGCTTCAGAGAATAACCAACTCTACTATGAAAAGGAATCTAATATGGAATGAGATAACAAGGACAAAATTGAGTAATCTTGCGGTTATCGTCCAGGAAATTCTTCCGAGAGGGCATGATTTTATAGAATAGAGTGTAAAGAGGATAACTTTAGAGGTACAAATGAACAACAGTTGGTAAAATCAAAACTTCAGTGCCTATCAAGAAGATTGATTGAAAGAGAAACTGCGAAAATGCAGGAGGAAGTACAACTGATCAAAACTGCTAGACTGGTCAGAGAATTCAGGAGGGAATGTTGAGAGAAAGATGGCTTATGACAGGGGTGGATGTACAAGCAGTTGAAACAAAAAGGGTAGGCACGTGAGAACAAAATGGAGGCTGAGTGAGGAGAAAGAAGAAGTTCATGAAGCAAACAAATAGCAAAAAATAGTTACAAAGCGGAGAAAAGATATAGAAGAAAAGAGAGAGTTTAGAAGAACTGGATCAAGATGAGGCTTATTGTTGCAAAGAATTTCAAGAAAGGGGTGGGTTTTATGATAGTGAGATCACATTAGGACGTGTGACAGCAGTGGTGGCTGGCATCTACGGCATCTACGGGCATAAAACTTACGGAACGCGACGTCCTCCGCTCTGGTCCTCTTCTTTACACAGGAACTGGATGACCAAGACAGCTTGGTTAGAGATGTTTAAAGTGTGCATGTGTAGCTGGATATCGCAAGACGGCCGGACAAAAAGACATGCAGACTGCCCACCCTCCTCCCTGCTGCTGTCACTCTGCAGCGGCCCCGCCCCCTTACTCTTGCTCTTTTTGGGACGAGGGATGAAAAATAAAATGGTAATAAATTAACATCTTATTTTTCATCTCTGGGGGTTTTGGGGGGATTTTAAGTGGGGCGACGCTCCTCCTCTCCAACGGAGGAGCCATCCCTGCTCAACAGTAGAAATGCGAGAAGAAAATGGCGATGAAGGCCACAAATGAAACCACTGTCATATGCCGTTTTGGGCAACATGAGAAAAGAAGGGGGAAAGAAAGAGCCAGTCAGGAGAAGGAGCATATTTATTCTTGCTTTTGTGGCTCTGCCCACGCGCTATGGATGGTCATGTCTACTATTGGGCAGACAATAGCTGTAATAGGTGAGGTGGACCAATTATCGCATGAGGCGTGGTTGAAGTTAGTGGTCACAGGCAGGCTGCTGTCTTCATGCCTGTGCCCCAGGTATTGTACAGCCATGAAGAAAAATTATAGGTATGAGTCATTTCTTATTTGTGAACTGTAATTGACAGAAACCCATTCCAACAAGCCTGTTCCACATTGCGTAGTTAGGAAACCCAGACTTCCCCGTCTATTCCCCTCTATCATGGTCCTCCTAGTAATGGTTCTCTTAGGGCTGATGTTCCTCATCCCACTGGCACCGGTCCTCCAATTTCCCATGTTGTGGGTCACTCTAGTTCATGTAGTACTTGTCATGCTGGTTTAGGATACCTCTGAGTCTGACCCTCATGGACCTTAGGAAACTGTTCTCGCTGGGGCTAGACTTCCTGATTCCAATCTAGGGTTCCTGCTAGCCCAGGTTCTTTCTGGTTGTGGTCTTCCCAGGACTGGTCCATTCGCTTCTGGCCCCTTGGTCCTCCCTGATCTGATCTGTGTGGTCTTGACCCTCCTGTTTCTGGCCCTTCTTACCAGTGGTCTCCTGCTACTGGTCCTCTTTGGTCTGTCTACCTGGGTCTGCTACTCCTGGATCTGCTCATCCTCGTTCCTCTAGTCCTGGTTGATGCTGTCAGTCCCTCCTTGTTATTATGGTCCAGGACCTTCTGTTCCTTCTAACCCTTGTGCTTCTGATCCTTCGCGCCCTTGTCCACTGGGTACAGATCCCCGAGTTTTACATCCTCTTGGCCCTCCCGATCCTTCTCACCCTGATCCTGATATCCCTAGGCCTGTTTTTCCTTGTCCAGTTCCTTATCGTCTATTTGTTCCTGCTTCAGTCTGGTATTGTTCACACTGGTCCTTGTAGAATAGGTCTCCCTGGGCCTGGTTGTTCTTGTTCTCGTGGCTCTGGTCATCCTAGCCCTCCCTATGGTCCACCTTCTGGTCCAAATTCTCCTCTCCTACTTGTCATCATCCTCCTCCTTCTGGTCCAACTCCTTCCTTCCCCACACCCCCTCCAACATGAAGTTAGACAGGTAAAGCCTCCAATCATGTCACACGGATTTTCTTTTTTTTGGCTTAAGGATTTCTGTTGCTGGGACAGCCCTGTCAATGGCAGAAATGAGGACTCAATAGAAACAGGTCTTTGCCCACTTAAACACTGTTTAGCATATTAAAAATCAAAACTACCATTCACAATGTTGTGCAGGTGTCTACAATGTCTGTGCGGCTGAAGGGGCAACTCATGGCATGGGATCAATAAGCATCTATGCCTGCAACCCACTCTGTTGGGTGAATACTATGAACAAGTGTGTTTATTCACAGGTAGCAGAGTGAACTCCTCCTGTGAAATATACACATACATTACTTACCTGTCTCCTGCTTTCACTTCCCCATTCCACAGACACCCCATTACTGTGACTTACTCAATGTACCTCCCTGCAAGTCTCCCAAGCACTGTGCCCCCAAGCACCTACTGTACGTATGCCTCCCTCTGCGGCCTATATAACACCTATCTGTCTGCATTCCCTGTTTGTTGCTGATCGCCAACTGCTGCTGTGTTGCTAGGTTTGAAATACTAAGCAAGCACAACCCCCTTCAAAAGAAGCCTAAAGCTAGTAAAAGGCCTTCCATAAGAAGCTCAAAAAGAGCCCAGCCCTAAAAAAAAATCATCAAAAGAAGCATCATGAACATTAAAAAGCAATGTATTTTCATGAGTTAATAATATATTTATGTAACTTGCTTTAAAACCATACTCATTCTTCTTTGCAGGCAGCCAAACAGTCCTAGACTGCAGTGAAAACATCTGAATGCCATATCCTGACAGTCCTTAAATAGAAGTTTAATTCCTACATTTCTTATTTGAATATTAAAATAACATAAATGTTTTCATTCAAAATTGATTTTGCTGTTGTTTTCATCTGTAAACGACTTATCTTAATTCAGGCACTTACCTTTGTACAAACGATTATGTTTTTGTATATGCACTTACATTCCAATGTGTCACACATGTTGCATCCCCATTACAAGATGGCCACCACCCTACCATTGATTGTTGTCCCTTTTTTCTTCACGGCCGGCTAAATAAAGACTTCCTTCACACTATTTATCCGGCAACCAGTTAAAGTGTACATCATCTCTAATATTTATCCTATGGCCGGCGAAACGGCAGAGATTATGCACTATTTTGCCAGCAGCCCGGTAAATAGCAGAAATTATGTACTATTTGGCCGGTTGCCAGGTAAATAGCCACGTCCCTTAAAAATATATGTAGTTTGGAGATAAGCATCTTCATTTCATCTTGACGCTCTTGAAGGTCCCTCACAGCTCTGCTATTCCCCAGTATCAAGTTTTCTTTGCACTTGGTCCACATAGTCCTGGTATTATAATTTTAAAAAATAGGACTACAAGAACCAGGATACAAAGCTAAAGACTGGAGTGGATGAGTTACTTATGCATGAAACTAAGAACCTTTAGCGTTCTGGGTTCAATCAGTGCCTGATAGCTAGCTGAACTGTCCATTATAAGCAATTTATTGTATGGGACCTTAAATGTTCCTAGCGATAATCAAACATGTAATGATGGGGGATCCTTGCGGTGTGTTTGAAAAGTTTTCTTGATGACCACAAGCATTTACAAATGGAGTGCATGTGTGAATGCTACGACTAGAACAGGTGAGTTTGGGAGGCAACCAGTTGCCTAGAATTACACAATGATCGTGCTGTATTGTGGGCTAGTACCTGTGCCTCACGGGGCCAGACACTTAAGACACTGACACGCATTTCCAGAACATATTCCCTGTTGGAGTTCCAAATCATAAAATCAATGTGCTGCTGGATTAAAAAGGCAGGTTAACTGAGACTTAAATCATTACAGGTTGCTTAGCTGAACGTTCTACCCAGAGATTCTGCAACTATTGCCGCACTCCTCACAGGTGATGGACCAGTGTTTAACATGTCCAGGCTGGGAAAACAGCATCCATGTTCAATTGTAAGGAATTGTAACCCATATGTGTCCTGGAGTAAAGCTTAAATAGGCACTCATTGAACTTATTGTGGAAATATTGGAGCACGAAAATGTACGGTTGAAACATGGATTACTTGTGGAATAAACTGCACTACAAATGGAAGACATTGTTTGAACGTTATTGGATTGTTAATACATATTTGTTAGCTGTTTTTCCTGGGTTAGGGTACCTGACCTGACGAGGCTCCATCTTCTATATTGATATATTTACACGCACGGATGGAGCGCGTTCCAGGGTGGCACGCCCTATATACTGCCTTGAGCATTGCAAAACCTTTTGAAGAACTTTACATTTTGGTGTGCATTCTACCTCTTTAGACATGCAACCACATTTTAGGCACCAGAACTCATTTGTGGGGGCCCAGACATCTTTTCCATCAATTGCCTTTGACCCAAAGCAAGAGAGAGAAAGGCCAAAAAGGAAAAACGAAGGAGGAACTTTAAGACAGGAAAATAGTGGCAAAGGAAAAAAGCAAGGACAAAACAGAACCTACAAGGGTTATGATAAGAGGAAGTGTAGGGTGGTGGAAGAGAGGGGTATGAGGTGGACTCAAGACTACGCAGCAGTGAGCTCCCACAAAAAACTTTGCATGCTTGGACTTATTCTTTTGCTAGTTAAAATTTGTTTGCAAGGGAGCACATGATCAACAACTGTTTCCAGACCTGCGCTAACACCTAATTGATAGCAGGCTCTCTGACCCCCAGGGAGCTTGCTAAGGAGGCAGACTAGAGGCTCTGCACCAGGAGCCATAAGAAGGTACGTAGGAGTGGCCCCAAGAAGAGAGATTCAGGTTCCCCCGCAGAGTGAAGGGGACCTCAAGGAAGACACAGAAAAGTCCCAGAGCAAGGTGAGGGAAAGGATTCCCACGCTCCTTCTGAGAAACAGGCGGGAGGTTCTGGTGGGCAGTAGCCCAGGACATCCCATTTCCAACCCAGTTGCTTTGAGTGTTGCCAGTTAGGACACAAGCAAGGGGCTCAGTCTTCCCTAAGAAACAATCAACTTGTTGGACCTCTGCAGGGGTGGATAATGTGGCCTCAGGGGTAAGTAGAACATGCCCTAATCTCCCTTAGTTGAGAGATAGACTTAAAGGGTGAGCTGGTGATCCCTGAGGGTGGGAGTCAACACTTCCACTAGGTGAAAGTGAATGAGATCCATGTCATTGCTCTGAGGGACACCAGGTCAGCCAGACCATGGTAGTGGAAAGACTGGTTTCCTCAGAGCAGTACACTGGACAGGTGTGTAGGATAACACAGAGACAAGATATTTTTCTCCCCATGGCTCTGGTATCCCTGGAGTATGGTGGGGAGGTGGCCTAGAGGAGGGTCATAGTTAGTCCCCAGATGCCCAGCAACTGCATGTTGGGAAATGAGTTACCACCGGTGTCGGGTGAGCTGGGAGGGGTGGCCACCCAGGGCACCCTGGAAGCTCAGTTTTCTGGAGCTACCACTCCCAAGCAGAAGGTCCATAGGACCAGATGGAAGGGCAGGGGTAGGAAAGGCTCATCTCTGACTCTTGTTCAGCTTCAGGGTACAGTCCCTGGGCTGAGCGGCAAGTCTCAGGCTACCACCTCTGGGCTGGTGGGAAGGAGAGTGGAAGAAAGGTGCCTAACACTTGGGGATGTTGCCTCCCACTCTGAGAAACCTCAGAAGTCAGAGAACCCTGGCTAGCCTGGGCCCTGGATTTTGACACTGTTGGTTGTTAGTGGCCTCTGTTGGTTGCTGTCCTTATGGGCAGAATTTTCCAAGGGTTGGGGACAGAAGTCTGACTCAACGAATGGAATGGACCACTTCACTTTTTTGGCCACGGTGGTACTGTCTGCCTAGTGGGATGGATCTGTGAGCAAGATAAGATTCTGTTCTTCTCAGATGGCATCCACAGATGAGGGGAAGGGTTCCCCATGGGTCAGTCCACTGGCTCAGGAGAGTGTAGACAGAGGGGTCCAACTGAGTTCAGAAGGGCATAAAACTGGGCAGGGCTTCTGCAGTTGAGGGTCATTGTTCTAGCGCCTAAGCAGGGAATCCCATCAAGGTCTACCCTGGCTTTTGAGTGGAACGTGGTCATGTTAGACTCCGCTAAGGTCCTTAGAGGTCCTCTAGGTCCTCTCTGCAGTGTCACCCACAAACTTTTTGCTTCACCCTCTTATTTTTCAAAATTTGTTTTTGTTGACCTTAGGACTCTGTGCACTTTATCTCTGTCAACCAGTGTTAACGTGCTTGTGCTCAGTCCCTTAGAAATTGTCAAATTGGCTTACTCCTGATTGGGATATTTAATTTACTTAGTAGTCCCTAGTAAAGTGGGACCATATACCCAGGGCCTGTAAAATAAATGCTACTAGTGGGCCTGTAGCACTTATTGTGCCACCCACACAAGTAGCCCTGTAAAATATGTCTGAGGCGTGCCATTGCAGCCTGCTAGCAGTCTGGAACTGACAATTCGACTTGGCAAAATGCCTCCTCTGCCAAGCCTAAAACTCCCTTTTTAATACATAAGGAACCCCTAAGGAAGGTCATCAATAGCCCATAGGGCAGGCTGCATGACATTTATTAAATGGTAACTTTTGATTGGGAGCAGGTAGGAAAGTCATGTTTGGTGTCTGAGGAAGTGTAATTTAAAATCCTCATTAATGAGAAAGTAGGATTGTAGGATTGTAGGTCACAATTCTAAAAATGTCACTTTTTGAAAGTTGCAAAAAGAACAATTGTTGGACGCAATGCTGAACAACGTCAAACATTCACTCTCAGTACAGAGATATGGGTCTAAATCCATTATTTTTATGCTCACCATGGCATTCCAGTTCAGACCCAGCTATATGCAAATCAGTCTCTTGACCCTGCTTCCAAGGGGAACAGTCCAGCCTGAACTGCCAGTCCAGGTCCTCTCTGGACCTGAAACAAGCATCCTGGGACCGGTTTGTAGTAGTACCCCTCATCAGCCAGGCTAGCTTGACTCCAGTGGCATGGTGAGCACGGGATCCACGTCTGGGCATGCCCGTTCCACTCGGAGTGACAAATGCAAAAAGAAAAATTGATGGACAGAATGCTTAACAATGTCAAACATTCACACCAGTACAGAGATCTGGGCCTAAATATATTGTTTTTTTGCTCACCATGTCATTCCAGTTTGGATCCAGCCATATGCAAATCAGTCTTGACCCTGCTCTCCATGGGATCAGTCCAGCCCGAACTGCCAGTCCAGGTCCTCTCTGGACTGGAAACATGCATCTTGGGACCGGTTTTGGGGTATCAACCCTCATCATCTTTTTGCTCACTTTTAGAAAGTTGGCATTTATGTGCCCTATTCACTTGGTGCCTGCAGCCTGTTCCTGGGTCATACGACAAGCAGTAGTAGACAGTTGGCCTTTGTGTATTCCTCCCAGATAGTTTGACATAGCAGGTCTGGGCGTTGGCAGGATGGGCTATCTTTGACTTGATGTAGGCAGAGCTGTCCCCTACCATACTTGTACTTCTGTTTGGATGCTGCAAAAATACTTTAAACAATGCCTCTTGGCTAAGCCAGACTGCTTTTGTACCAAGCTACCAGAAAGTTAAGCACAGGTTGATTTAGAGACTTTTTGTTGTTCACCCTGACAAGGATTGTAGCTGTTGCTTGAGTAGAGTTTCATCCCTTCAACCAACAACCCAGTTTCTCACTATATATCTATACACACAAGTGTCTGAAAGGGATATGTGGATGTGAGGGGTATGGGTGAGTCTAGTACGTGCCCTCTTATTGGTGGTGGTATTAGTCATATTTTGTGGCCTTGCTGGAGTGTGGTGGTGGTGTTATTGGCTGTGGTTTTCTTGGTGGTGGTTTTAGTCATATTGTTATCGTCTTGGTGAAGTGTGGTGGTGGTGGTGGTAGTATTGGCATTGATGGTGGTGGGATTGATGGGAGTATTGGAGATGGTATTGTAATTGAATTTATATACCTCTGACAAAGCATTGAAACACCTTACAATAGTAGCATGCTACTCCGGAACCAATGGTTAGTGGTTAAAATGAAGTGGTGAGTTGGTTATTATATTAGTGTTGTGCTGTCAGTAAAAGTATTCCATGCATCTACTTCAGTTTCTTTTGTGGTAAATTCAATAAATAGGAGTTAGATTACATCATTAGCAGGGGATTTCTGACATCGTGACTTATTGGTCGGATGGATATTATTGCAAATAGCAATTTGCAAAAGCTTTCCCGAAGTACTTTTTTAATAAATCTTTTTATTGAAGATTTCAAAGACAAATGATAAGACCACACATACCCCCACTTCTCAGACTCATAGGCCTGTTACCTATATATCACAAGCAGATATCGCAATAGGTGTTCATCCCTTGTCTGCGGAAACCCCCACCACCCCACACTTTAAAACTTCCTGATCAGAAGGTTCAACTTGGTCAAGTCTGATGCTGTTGAGAAGTCCAGAGTCGCCCTATTCGGTCCTACTTTTTTGGGCAACCACAACTCTTACAGATGTGCTTCTCATGCTGGGAGCACCAGTCCATGCCCATTCTCCATTGATTCAGATCTGTCCAGAAGTACCTTTTCGAACACTGCAGCTGTTAGGGCTATGTGAATGACTGAAAGTCATACATCTGCACCCTTGTGTGGTAGTAAACATATGGGTGCAGATTTTTGACTTTGCGAATTGTGTGCACCACATGTGAGGGGTGCCATTTCTCCAGGGGAGCATGCAAGCCAACAAGTTGTTTAGCCGAGCAGGGCCATTGCCAAGGGGTTGTGGCTAGAATAGGGCCATGGGCTCTTGTCGGGTTGGCTCATGGCTGCCCATCCAAACCTAAAAACTACCCCGACTCATGGGCAAGAAGACAATAACATTCTGTGGAGGACAGGCAGGGACAAAGCTGTCAGTGATGTGTTGCAGCAGGTGCAGTGACACCGGGGCCAGGTGAGACTGGTGCATTGCACCCAGTTATATTGTGTTCACACTACCTAACCAGAGTTTGTGGGGGTCCATTATCCTTTTTTGCATTAGGGCCTATAGTACCCTTCAAACGCCTCTGGGGGCAGTATTGAGACATTAGTACCAACATATCCCTAATTGCCAGTGGCTATGCTACTGAAACATGTGCGTTTTCATACAAATACATAAATATGTAGTAGAATAGTGAAATGAGCAAAGAAATCTGTGTAAAATAGTAATAGTTTGCAAAACAGTCATTGTTTACAAATATGTCATCTGGCACTAGGGAGGCACTGTTGGCAAATGTTGATACTATCTCGGATCCTAAGGTATGAAGAAGGCATTACTGAACGAGGGTCCCACTGACAAGATGCTGATGATAATGTCACGAGAGACCTCACAAGTCCTCTAAAGCCAATAAGACACTGCTGAAGGAAAGTGGCCCCACCTTGGGTCACAAAATCACTGACAAGGCATTTGCAAATCAAGATTTTGTGAATGGGATTTCTTAAAAATGAGAAAGCATTTCTGGAAAAAGTTGACTGTGCAAGAGTCCTGAAGTGCTGAGAAGGCACTGCTGGGACACTGATGAAGCCCCTTAGTAATATGAAGGTACAGCTGGATGAAGCTCTCACTGCTGTACTTCATGTCAACAGAGCCAGTTTTGTTTCTACCAGTCAAGCTGCTGTGAAGAGTTGCAAGCTATGTTACATACTCTGTGTGGCTGCTGTCTCTGTCACATTGCTTCAGACACTCTAAGCTGTGGAGGACAGAATCTCTGTGACTAAACAAGGCCTCATTTTGTGGTGCACTTCTGTGATGGTCCATCAAGGTGGCTTTTAGACCAGGGCAGACTGGTGCAAGGGCAGCGACAAATCCTGGCATCCCAAACAGCTCTCTATATCTGGGCTTGTCTGGCTGCTGCTCTCATTCCATCTTAATTGGGTGGACCTCAATGTAGGCAGCTGTTCTTGGTCCCAGGAATGATGACTGAACCCACCTTGTAGAATATGGCCTGGGCGGCAGGTGCGCAAACAAAACACAATCACTTCAGCGTGCTGTTTTAATTTGCCCCACCATGGGCCCGGGCATTTTTATTAACCTCTTCCATCAGCACGTCAGGCCAAACCATAGCCGTGACGTCTTAGGGTGGGTTCATCTAATTCCACCGGCTGATGGCACACAAATGGGAGAGACATCTCATGCCTCCCAAATCTATGTTCCTCCTTTACCTTAACCAAAATTAAAACACCTTCAAAACAAAACCCTTGTCCCAACAGGGATAGCAAAGAAAAAAAAACACAGGAAAACAAAAATATGACATCAAATGTACTTCACATATCACACTGTGCTTTAGACAGGCAGGTACCACACAGTTCACCATCCGGCTGTTCTCGACTGTCCTTTCCTAAGGACCAAAACACCTCCTGCTCACCATTCTGGCACATAGTCTTTGTACGTTTGTGACGGCGCTGGGTTGATTCTCAAAAGGTATCTCTGGGGCCCTCCCCTTTGCACTAGAGGTGTGACAGTCTCAGCCTCGATCTCCTTCATGTCACAGTGACTGGGGTCCTCTTGGGGTGGTGGGCTTGCGAAACTATCTTCATCCTCTTCTTTTTCTGAATACACTGCCTCGCTCCCTTCCTTCGGGCTTATGTCATCCCCTTCCTCGGAATGTTCTTCTGTTAGAAAACATTTAAAGTGTGAAATATTCCTTGAGACACTTTCTCTTCCTTGTTGAGCTGTCTCCCTGGCTCCCTTCACCTCAGTTACTGTCCACGGTTGGGGCTCGAAAGGCAGCTAGAATTTTCTTCCAGGATGTCGGTATTGTTTTTTTTATATAATTCTTTTTATTGTTGACCTCTTCAATAGTTACAAGTACATATCAGACTTTGCAATATCCATATGATACATTTCGACATATTCGTACATTAGTATCCATTACTTAGAAATGATTCCCTATTCTGTGTTATTCTACCTCAAGTGCCGGGTGTCTAGTTACTTGGGGTGGTTCGCAGATATTCCCTCTGTAATCGTTCCATCTACCCCAAATCTGTGACCAGTTCTTAGGACAGCCACGTGACACATGCATCGTCTTTTCCATTACCATGCACCAGTCCATGTCTTTTTCCATGTGTTCAGTGTAGGCATTTCATCCGCTCCCCATAGTCTGGCAATGTTTCTCTTAGCAATCATCAATCCCAATGCCACCCAGGTTCTTTCTTTTCCTGTTAAATCTGTGGGGTCCCATACATTCAGAATACATAGTTTTATCTTGGGCTCTATTTGCTTACCCTGTACATTTGCCATGCATTGAATTACCTTTGCCCAATAGCGCTGGATGTACACACAGTTCCAAGTGGTATGTATAAAGGTCCCTTCCTGGTTGCACCCATGGTTACATCTGGGATCCTCCCTATACCCCATCCGCACGAGAACAGTGTTTGCCAGATATAATCCATGCAGGGTGTCGATATTTGATTAGGACTTTGTCCCCTGGCTCAAATGTTCTGTACCAGGCTCGCCATCTTCTACTGGTATAGTCATTATGACATTGCCTCTGGCTGAATAATTGTTTCTGTGGCTCATGTCTATCAACCTACTGACGATGATGGGAAATAACATGCGTAACTGTTCTCCCCATGCTGGGGGTGGAGTGTGGTGTAGCTCTGTACTCTCGCAGAAACATGTATATTGCATTCTCTATGCCTTCCCTTTCTGCCCTTGCAATGCAGATCACTTTCTTTAGGCTCCTCACAAACCGTTCTGCCTCCACATTGGCTTGGGGCCACCGTAGCATGATGCGTCGGTGTTGGGTGTTTCTGTACTGGAGGTACTCCTCCCATCCAGTGCTGTTGAATGGAGGTCCATAATCAGTCCGGAATTCACCCATTAGTACATGCGCCTCCATGATCTTCTGCACCTTTGGAATAACATCCCCTGTGGATGTGGAAGGTATCAGATTGACTTTCGGATATTTGCCATTAGTCGGCAGTGACTTTTTGCCACAGGACAATTGGACCTTCCTCAGCGAGCACTGGGGCTAGTGGGTCTGGGAGGCTGGTGGCTTGGTACTCAGTACACTTCTGCACTGTTGTCTTGAGAGGATGTCTGTACTCGACACTGAAGTTATACTCTTGGAACTGCAGGATCCATTTCTCGATTCGCAGTAGGGGTTGAGAAGCAGATCCTTTAAAGAGAGAAATCAGTGGCTTATGGTCGGTGTAGACCATAATAGGGTGCCCATACAGGTACAAATGGAAATCGCAGCATCCCCAGTGCACTACACTGACCTTTGTTCAGTCAGAGTCAGTATCGCAGCTTGAGTATGCGACTGGGGCCTATTCTCCAACTCCTTGGCATTGTGACAGCACGGCTCCTAACCCTGTGGCGACTGCATCTACCTCCAGTTCTGATGTTCTCTGGGGGCCAAAGTATGCAAGCGTGCTTTATGCAGACAGCACTGATTTGATTTTCTGGATCGCTATCTCTTGAGATTCACCCCCGACCCAGGGGTTCGAGCCCTAAGTGAGCTTTCAGAGCAGTGTTGTAGGATCAGCAAGGTTCTGTATGAAATGGCTACAATAAGTGACCATCCCCAGAAAGCTTTGGACTCAGGACACTGACGTGGGGGCTGACGCCCCTCGTATGTCGCATACTTTTTCTGGGTCAGTGGCAACTCCATTTTTCATGAAGTGGTAGCCAAAAAAAAATATGTCGTCCCGAAGGAATTCACACTTCTCCTTGTGGAGAGTGAGACCATGATCCTGTAACCATAGGAAGCCTGACCGCAGCCGCGTCAGATGGCTCTCGATGGTAGGGGCATGCACCAGGATAATGTCTCTGACATTCAGCACAGCAGTGAGCCTCAAGAGTATTTCTTTTATGATATTCTGGAAAATTTCAGTGCGCTGGAGATACCAAAACTAAGTCTCTTGTACTGCCATAACCCCACATGCGTTGACAAAGTAGTTATGTGTCATGAGTTGGGGTGCAGGGGTATCTGGTTGTACCCCACCTGTAGGTCCATCTTAGAGAACCATTTTGAACCAGCTAGTTCCTCTATGATATAATCAATAGTGGGGGTCAAATGTCTCTCTTGTTTGGTTTCCAGGTTGGGTATCCTCATTTTGACACATATTCTTACAGCCTCAGGCTTTTTTTTTTTTTTTAGCAACCACGATCGGGAAGTCCCAGGGATGGGTCTGTGACTTTTTCAATTATTTCTGCCTCTTCAAGTTGTTTTAACTCCTGTTCGACTTTGGGTGCAGTTGGGATGCCACCCTTCAATGACAGAGGGCAATGGAGTGGATTGATTTGTCTTTGTGAAAGCACACAGATTTGTTCTTTAGGCACCCAATTCCTTGAAACGGCAGGGAGAACTCTTGCAACAACACATCTATCTCAACTGCATGGACGAAGAAGGCAAACAGAAAAAGACCCAGATCCTGCGCAGTTTGGCAGCCGAGTAGGAACCTCACCCCTTCTTGTGAGACGTACACCTTAGCTCTTGTGTTGGAGTCACAATGGCTGAGGTTAGCAGATATTTGCAGAGATATTGCATTTCCAAATGCATGACCCTTATTCTCTTGGGCTGGAGAGCTGGTGGTGTTGGTAGTGATGCATATTTTTCTGTGGCCATCAGGTTGATGGATGCCCCTGTATCTATGAGGGCCATTACTGGGGCACACTGGAGGCGGAGCTGGCAGCTCGATGTGGCACCGGGGGTGCTCGGAGCCTGGTTTGACTGCATGAATAACGTGCACTACCTTGGTCATCATCATTCATATCACTGTCTTCTGAGACTTCTGGTGCTGCGTTGACTGCTCGCACCTGCTTTTGGCAAGGTTTCGCTGACTTCTGGCTTGAGTGGCACACATTTCCAAAATGATTTAGCTTGCCACATGCCATGCATTTCTTTCCAGCCGCTGGGCCTCTCACCAGGTTTAGTTATGGACCTCCGCACCACCGACATAAGTGTACAGTCAAGGGTGTCTTACTAGGCTGTGCTTGGGTTTTTGGGGCATCTTAATGGAATGTATTAACTGACCCGGTTTTCACAGACTGTTGTAAGACCATTTACATGTGTAATACCCTGGCCTTGGACAGCTCTTTCAATCAACCCACTGCAAATATATCCTTCATTGGCATGTTGGGAGTTTGAAGGATATGCTCTCGGAGCTTGGACGGGGCACAACCCTGTATGAATTGAGCCCAGATCTCGTCGTCTTCATCAGGCAGGGTGCAGGTCCTGGCCAATTTTTCGATGTGGGCAAAGAAAACATTGATGGACTTCTCTGGACGTTGGCGTGCCTGGTGGAGGAGGAGCCGCTTGTAGTCATGATTTACGGATGGTTCGAAGTAGGATGTGATGGATTCTTTAAGGTTGCCATTTGTATGGGGTGGTCCTGCCTCTGCGATACCCTTTGCGATCTTGTGGATGTCCTCCACAGCCAAATGTAAATGTTTCCTCTCATCATAGATGTCAAGGGCAATAAATTATTTCTCCAGCCAGTCAACCCACTCTCTCCATTGGGCCACTTGAGTGGGCAGGGTTCCAGTGACTGCAAAATGTTCCAGTGCCAGGATGGACGCCATTTGGGCTGTGTAGCTGATGCGCACGTGGATAGTGGTGGCGGGGTTGATAGTGCAGTCGCGTGGTACTGCCTGTGCTGAAATGCTAGCAAGGTCAGATGTTCATGTGGTGGATGTGGCCTCGGTTTGGTAGCACATGTGCCCTTGCAGGCGGATGAGTATGGGGTTGCTCTGAATGCCTGGACAGGAGCTAGCAAATGCCCCCCTTCAGGCCTAACTGCACATGTTAGGCGTTGCCACTGATCTAAATGTGGGGACCGACAGGAGGTGAGCTTTGACAGGCCGCCACTGTTGGAGGAGAGGCCTGCGAGGTGTTGCAGCCATTGTCTACCCCCTCTTTGCCGTATTGTATGGCTGGGCCATTGTTTTGTCGTGGTGCGATGAGGCTGCGTGGGCGGGCAGAGGTCAGGCAATGTGAGAGCGAGTGCAGGCACCAGCACTTGCTCGAGATGCAGAAGCACACTAGCCACCGGGCGTCAGGCTGTCAGCTGGCTGGAAGAGCCACTAACTCCAGATTTGCAGCCCCATGGGCACCACTGCGGGTGTCGCTGGACCATGGCAAGGGCAGATAGTGTCGAGCACAGGAGGCGGGTAGCCAGGCCTCCTTGCCACCAATGTAGAATGCGGCCTGGACGGCAGTTGCGCAAACAAACCAGACTCACTCCAGTATTCTGTTTTAACCTGCCCCATCTTGTGCCTGGGGAATTTATTTTAACATCTTCAGTCAGTGCGTCTGGCCAAACTATAGCCCTGACGTTTTAGGGTGGGATCATCCAACCCCCCTGCTGATGGCACACAAGTGGGAGAGACATCTCACATCTCCCAACTCTAAATGCCTGTCTACAAAGGTGTGTGCCAGACTGCAAGATGAGAGTCTTTGCGGTTCTGTGGCCTGGCCATGCATTTGGTCCGCTGTCTAACTATGCCTCCCTCAAGGGACTGGCTATAGTCAGGACCCCATTCTAGACTACATGCTGTACTGGTGGCACTTTGGAGTCATGCAGCCCAGCATGCATATATATGATGTGTGTGTCCTAAACAGTGCTGAGAAGTTCTTGACATCACCCTGCGTCGCTTACAATAAAAACAATCCCTCTAGACTTCATAAAGACTGCAAACCAATTGCAGGAAGGACATCGGTTTATGTGGGTATCCCAGACAAAAATATCTGGTGGTTGTTTTCGTCCTCTACCTCCCCCCCAACCCCCAAGGCTCCACTCACGTTTGACCAAAGAACCCTATCCCTTGCTGAGAAACAAGCTGTGTAGTAAAGCTAAATTGGTATGGGTTGCACAATATTTTTCCACTATCTCATTTATTCTCTAGAGTCATTGCTGCCACACCTGAATGACTCTTAATTTTCTTAAGTAGTGAGTTAATTTGCTGACACTGACTGATGGTTTGGTATATTCTCCACTTTTGCTCTTTAATACTGTTAATTGCACAACACTGTCACATTGTAATACTAATGGCAAACAAATGTGTTGCTCAGGGCCCTTAAGAAGTTTATTTTTCTTCTTCCACTGCATTCTCAGAAAGCAGTGGTTCATGCACTCTAGGTTGGACCAGGCCAATGCTCTTTATCTTGGGCTTCCGGAAGGCTTCATCAGCAGGTTGCAAGTGGTCCAGAACACTGCAGATTGCCTAATTATGAAAACGTCCTTGGTGGGCTTCAGTTTCTGTTTATCCCAGATCTCTCCACTGGCTCCCAATTAAGAAGAGGATTATTTTTAAGTCTTTGGTTCTGGATCATATGGCCCTTTTTCTTCTGGCATGCTCTATCTCTCTGCAAGATTTGAGTTGTATCGCCTTGTCAGAACACTTCAGTCAGCCACAGCTGCCCTGGCAGTAGTGCCATGGGCTAGGCGGTCAAGATAGGGGACGGCTCTATCTCTCTTTTTGGCAGCTAAGGCTTGGAATCAGCTACCTCTGGAACCTCTGTCCCTTGGGTCCAAATTGTTAGTGCAGAAATAACTCAAGACATGGCTTTTCTCACTGTGCAAAAGCTGTGGCAGAGGATGATTGAACTTCATAATCTTTAGCATGGGCCACTCTTTGGAGTAACTGCTTGCTCTACAAAACTGCTTCATTCTTTCATTAAGTCATTCATTCATACCAATAAGTGCCATAAAAAATCACATAAGATTAACATAAAAGTTGGTCTCTGAAAGTTGGACTACAAATTCCAGCTCCGAATTGCACCAAGCAAAGGATCCAGATGTCCTCTGTGAGGTTTGGGAGTTCCCCCTTAAAAGTTTTGATAACATGGTGCCAAACAGGGCAATTCACACCACTAATTTCACATAAATCTCATAAAAAGCCATAGGTTTTGAAAGGGCATTTTGTGAAATATTCCATTACTTTCATTGTCTGCCAAATAAGCCTGGCCATGATGATTCCCAGTCCGAGGCAATTTGTGAAAAAATTGTGGTAATAATAGAAGGTAAAAACAGTTTGACAATCTGATATTTGTAGTTCTTAAAAGAAAAATGCAATTTTATGACATTGGTAGTAAAAGCTTCATAAACATGGGGGATCTGCTGGTCTCAAGTTCAATACCAGGAAGGTCAGCTCATTCTTCCATCCTTTTGAGGTTGGTAAACAAAGCACCATTACATTCGGTAACTGGAGGTTGGTAAACAAAGCACCATTACATTCGGTAACTGGAACACCTGTTCATTTGGTGCTTAGAAGCTACAGTTTGTGGAGTGACTTTTTTTAGAAAGTTTGATCCAACATCTTCTGGAATCTGACCACTGGAGATCGGTGAAGGGAGCTGATATTGCTTCAATATGAAATAATACTTTTTTCTTGGATAACGTATACTTGAAACTAATTGTTTTTAGGTGCACAATCTTGTGGCAGATAGGTGACCTGAGAAAAATACAGAAAATAACTTGTCCAAGATCACAATATTTGTCCAGATTTGAACATAGGTCTTCTTGCTCCGAGGTTACAGTGTAGATGCTTGATGTGATGTCCATCCCACCACCATCCGAAGATACGCCATCCTTGACCCTTACATGCTGAACATTTTGAAAGACACAAAAAGGGCTACATTAAGTGAATTTCAAATTTTTATGTGCTTTCCTCTTGATATCAAAGTTTTGTAATTCACCACTATTGTAAAATATGAGATTTCAACATTGCTCAGCAATGCCTGTATGTTCTTGAAGCTAATAGTAGCTGTAACGTATTTGGTACAACACACACATATGAAAGTGCACCATATTTTTCAAGTGCATTTAGTGTTTTCATTTTTTCTTGGTGGGCATAATCTCTACAAGTGCAGAACTTTCAAATCAATCATGGAAGAATGTCTGGCAGACCAGCCTTGCAAATCCTTCTGAGGGTTTCTTGGCTTTTATGATCTGTGTCTTTGTTCACTACGTGTGTGTGTGTGTGTGTGTGTGTGTGTGTGTAAGTGTGTGTGTGTGTATGTATGTGTGTGTGTATGTATATGTGTGTGTGCTTGTGTGTGTGTGTCTGTGTGTGTGTGTGTGTGTGTGCGTGTGTGTGTGTGACCAGCCTTGCAAATCCTTCTGAGGGTTTCTTGTCTTTTATGATCTGTATCCTTGTTCACTATGCGCGTGTGTGTGTGTGCGCGTGTGTGTGCGTGCGCGTGTGTGTGTGTGCGCGTGTGTGTGCGTGTGCGTGTGCGTGTGTGTGTGTGTGCTCTAACGAAGCACAATTCTGTAGCGCGAAAAAAGCCCAAAATAGTACACCTAGTAATTCCCCCAATCCACCCGGGGGTCAGAACTTTCACCTGTCGGCTGCACCCCAAAACCCATTCCCAATCAGCTGCTGACTGGTGGACCAGTGGCAGACCAACGTTCACCAGTGTTAGAAATGGGGTCTCTAGTTGGCAAGTAGGGACCCTTCTTCCTAGTCACGGCAAGGGGGATACACTTTCAAAATATCCCCTGCTCACCCCCTTGGTAGCTTGGCATGAGCAGACAGGTTTATCTCAGAGGCAGTATGTAAAGCATTTGTGAACAGATACAGTAATACAGTGAAAACACTACAAATGGACACCACACCAGCTTAGAAAAATAAGTATTCTTTATCTAAATCAAACAAGACCAAACGACAAAAATCCACAATACAGTAATACAAATATGACTTTCAAATGGTAGAAATAGTTCAGTTCAAAGCAAATTGCAGATGCAACACAAGGTGATGCGTCGGTTCCTTGCTCCGGGGGAGGTGATACGTCAGTTCCTTACTGGAGAGGAGGTGATTCGTCGGTTTCTTACTGCGTGGGGAGGTGATGCGTCGGTTTCTTACTGCGTCCCCCAATGAAGCGACAGACTTGGCACCTTGATGCGATGTGACTATCCAGGACGATGCATGGGTTCTTGCAGCCGCACAGCAGGGCTTGCGCCAGAATCAGTGCGGTGATCTTGGACTTCGGAGACCGGTGCACTCGATGCGACATGCGGTGATTTCTCGATCCGTGGGCAGGCACTGTGACGATTTCTTCGGCGATGCGTTAGAAACAGGTGCGGATGCATCATGCTTCTCATTGTTGTGTTGCTTTTCCAGCTCCCACAGCCAAAACAACCTCCAGAGGCCCAGAACAGCTACAGGCACCTCTTGGCAGGTTAGAACTCCCAGCAAGGAGTTCAGGGGAGCTGGGGGTGAAGTCTTTGTGTCCCTGAGACTTCAGAACAGGAGGCAAGCTATTCTTCAAGCCCTTGGAGATCTACCTCAAGTAGGGGACACAGCACACAGCAAAGTCCTTCTCCTTTCCTTGGCAGAAAGTAGCCACTGCAGGCCAACCCCAGACAGCAAACAGCACAGGGGCAGTATTCCTCCTCAGTTTCTCCAGCTCTTCTTCTCCTTGGCAAAAGGTTCCTCTTGATTTCCCAGAAGTAATCTTTGAAGTCTTTCTATCCCTGAGACTTCCAACAGGAGGCAAGCTCTCCTTCAAGCCCTTGGAGAAAACTCTAACAGCAGGATGATGAAAGCACAGTCCAGTCCTTTCCCTGCCCAAGACAGAAGCAACCACTGCAGGCCAACCCCAACAGAAGCGCAGGGGCAGTACTCCTCCTCCAGCTTTCCCGGTTCTTCTTCCTGGCAGGTTCCTTAGTTCAGCAGTGTTCTAAAAGTCTGGGGTCTGGGCCCCTCTTTTTATACAGTAAACCTCTTTGTTCTCTCCTAGCCCAGGGCTCTGAGCCCAGTCCAAACCAGTTCTGGGGGGCACTTTGCAAGTGCACAACAACCTGGCTCCAGACACACCACAGGGGGGCGGAGCCATCATTGTGGAAGGCAGGCACAGCCCTATTCAGGTGCAGGTGCTACTCCTCCCACCACTCCAAATGCAGACCAGGCCTATTCAGCCTAGCACTGACTCATCCACACTCTCTGGAGTCACTGCCCCTCCCCAGTCCCTGTCACTCCTAAGCCAGATAGTCAATACACATCCTAGCAGAGGCACACTGGATGGCTAAGCAAGAAAATACCTACTTACTAAAAGTGGTATTTTCAAACACAGAATGTAAAAATCACCCTCACTAAAAGATGCATTTTAACATTCTGAGTTCAGGCATACTAAACTTTATTTTCCTATCTGGTTCCCGGGGCAGTTATGCATATAAGATGTTATAAGTAAACTCCCCATTCTATCCGATGGGAACAGATAGCCTTACAATAGTGAAAAACGAAATTGGCAGTATTTCACTATCAGGACATGCCACACACATCAGGGCATGTCCTACCTTTCACATACACTGCACCCTGCCCACAGGGGTACCTTGGGCCTACCTTAGGGGTGACTAACATGTAAGAAAAGAGAAGATTAAGGCCTGGCAAGTCGGTGCACTTGCCAAGTCGACATATCAGTACTAGACTGCACAAAGGCTCTGCAATGGCAGGCCTGAGTTACATTTACAGGCTGCTTATGTGGGTGGCACAATCAGTGCTGCATGCCCACTAGCAGCATTTGAGTTACAATTCTGGGCATACACTGTGCACTGTACTAGGGACTGACTAGTAAATCAAATCAGCCAATTATGGAAACACCAATCCATACATACAATTTACAGGGAGAGCAAATGCACTTTAGCACTGATCAGCAGTGGTAAAGTGCCCAGAGTCATAAAACCAACAAAAACAGGTCAGAAACAGAAGGCCACAAAGCATAAAATCTGGGGATAAACCTGCTGTAAAAGCCAGGTCTAACACAACCAGTCACTGCTGGTGCCACTGGCACAGGGACATCCAGCTGCAAGGAACGGCTTTACGTGCTGTCGCTCAACAATGCTAGCTTTGAGTAACAGCAGGAAAACAAAATGGTTTGTGTCCAACGAGCTGCATACTTTTCCTTCCCAGCCCTGCCTTGGAACGTCTCAGGGGCAAGTACATGGCTCATCAGGGGGAACAGCTGCCTAGCGGCACACTCACGGTCTGCACTGCAGCAGGCACGTTCCAGCTGCGTCACAGGGTCACATGTTTGTAGCGTCATTTCATTCATCCGTGTTATCATTGAGCCAATCAATTGGTCTCTTGGTTTTTGCAGCGACCAAGAATGACAACTCTGACGGTGCCTTTGATTTTCAGCCCACATGCTCCCACTGTTCCATTGTTGCCAAAGTGCACAATTGTGTTTATTATTTGACAACATTTGGACCAAAAGCTGAACAAGTGCACACCCCAACTAAGTGAAGAAAGTCAGCGCGAGACATTATATGAGGTGTCAAACAGTTCCAAATTCAGTTACCTTGTATGTGGCACATATTAGTTTATTTCATCATAGTTGTTCACATAGCAACGGCATTGATTTAAATATAAAACACATTGGATGTGTCTTTCTGTGCACTGCACTGGTGCACACACGTTTTTTTTGGTTCACATGTACAAGCAATCAATAATGCCTGAAGCCTGCAGCTATAGCATGTAGGACGTGCCTTTGTGGACAGCTTCTTCTTCTATTTACTATTTCATTGCAGGATCAATAATGGATGCTTCCCTTCCATTTTCTTCTTTCACTAAAGGCAATACTGACAGAGCCGGCTGTGCCCGGGCCCGGGTTAACAGGTGTGAGTAGTAGAGTTAGATGTGCATTAACTTAGCTATGTGTGTCTTCAGTACTAACAACCAACTAAGTGCCATAAGGCAGGATAGATGTGCTTTGATTCAACTGAGTCGGTTCCAGTGCTGGAATAGCAGGGTATTCTGCAAGTTAAGAATACATTAATAGCAATTGATATTGTAAGCCAAAATTATATTTTCAGTTATTTGTGGTCCCTACTACTGGAATTGTTAAAGTGATGAAGTGAGAGTAGGGGCATTATGGCAGAGCTGTGAGTGGGCACCAGTGTTGGAAAAACAACATTCAAAAATGAAATAGAACGGGATGCCGCAAACGTTAGCCCCGAGCGTGGCAAATATTTATATGGGTACCTTTGAGCGTACGTTCATCCATAATGAAGTAGCTCCTTTCTCAGAAAATATCAAAACATGGGCCAGATTTATAGACAATATTTTTTTCATTTGGGAAGATAAATTTATGAGCTGGATATATTTATGTGATAACATTCTATGGGTTACCCCCGAAACAAGCAAAACGCAAGTTCAGTTCCTTGATATTTGGATTTACAATGACGAGGGCCATTAACGAGTTTCTTTGTATGCAAAACCCACTGCAGGCATAACCCTCTTTCATTTTCAAAGCTTCCACCATAGATATCAAAAGCAGGGCATCCCATTCGGTCAATTCCATCATATTCAATGAAATTGTACCCCCATATAGGTTAAGGACTGCAATGCTGAAGTAGTTAAGGAAACATTTCTTAAAAGGGGTAACCATAGCAGACTGGTGAGAGAGGCATACAAGAGAGCAAAATACTACAATAGAGGAAGCATGTTTGAAGCCAGGCAGAAGGAGAACAACAGCAATTTAGTATGTGTTATCCGACATTCTAATATTAATGATAAGATTAGACAGGTCATCAATGCTCATTGATACATACTTAACACTACTGAGGATGGCCTGATTCTTTCCAAGCACCTGTTGCATTTAGACGCAATAGAAGTCAAAGGGATGGACTAGTTAAAGCCAGATCATTTCCTGACTTCCAATTCATTAAACAATTTATCACAAGTGCCTCCGGTAGGCGGAAATCTCCACTGTGGACAATGCCATGCATGTGATAGTGCCATTGCTTCCAATAATATCATCTATGGAGACACTACGATGAATCTTAATTGCATGACTAATGTCAGAACAAGCAATATTGTATATTTAATCATCTACACATGTAATAAAGCGGCAATCTACAATAGGAAAAATATTGCCCCCATGGTGGACCGCTGTATAGAATTGGGACATATGGAGAATGCACTTAAACGGACCAGTCCTGAGAACATGTTTAACAATAGAAACAGAGACAATAATGCCTACAGAAAGAAGAGGGAGGTGTTCTGGATATTCAGTCTAGATGCGGAAAAGAAGGGCTTGAACGACAGAATGACCTGGGAAAATGTCTCGTAGGTCATGCTTTTTCTATTAGACTCCTTATCTGTATCTTACCTCCCTAGTAGGTCTCCTCTGGGTCATAGAAACTTCTATCTCTGACAGAGAACTTGACCTGAGTTTGAGGTTCTTGTATGATTATTCTATTCTCATGAAGGTCTTTACTCTCATGAAACTCCTACTGTACCTCACATTCTCTTTCCTTCCAATACTCGGAGTATACCCTGGATACTCCTCCTGAGGTCAAAGGGCATTTTCTCTATGCCTTACTTAGAGTTATATTTTTGTTCTTGATTTGTTTTTGTTTCCAGTATTAGTATGTAATTTAGATAAGCCATTCTTGGCATTGTTTTTTTACCTATTGGTACAATATGCTATATATTTGTTACTTGGCTCAGGTACTTTCCTCTTACTTATATGTTTCACTCATAGGCCATTGACAAGCCTTTATTGGTATTGCGATTCTTCACAGACCTTGGCTGAGGAGTGTCTGTATTGGTTCTTTACCTGTTTCATATGGTATACATAGACCAGTTTAGTCTTGATTCCTGCAGGGAGAGGTCTCTTTCTTCCATTTATTACATGAAGAATATGAGACATAATTATACACTTTAGGATAGCAGCATTATATACCTAGGCCTGAGCCATTCACTTTCCATGCATGATTCATAAATATCTGGAGTTTCTTATCTTTTATATCATGAAGTGAATTATTGCCACACTTGGCTGGTCATTAATGGAGTCCTCCACTTTGATTGGGACAATATGTTTCTTTCTATTTTCTTTTTATTTCCTTTACTTTCGGTTATTTTTTTAAGCTTCGGTATATGCCATGAGAGGTTACCTTGCTCTCCGGGGCAGTTCTACCTTCTTTAAGATGGCCACTGTCTCTGGCCCAGTCGAGCCTGTGTTCTATGGTTAGTTTTCTGCAGGCGTCAAGCGTGACGTGCCTCCGCTTTCAATGGCACATGGCTAGTGTATTGAGAGGTTTACCTGTCTGATGAAGTTAGTCCATACCTTCTTAGAAGGCCGCAGTCCTGGCCTTCACTGAGCCTGTCTTCTATGTTTACTGTCCCATAGGTGTCACGTGGGATGCGCTTTTAATTTAAAAGGCACCCTCTTTAACTTTCTGTTTTTTGCCCGATTTTGGGAATTATGACTAGTACCCAGAGTAGTGCGAACCTGCTAAAGTACACCATGCCTTGAGTCTAGGTTTGACTCTCTACAGCTATTCTGTTCACAATCTTGCCACATACTGTTTGTTGGTCTCTTGACAATAATCTGGGCACTTTTAGATTATTTATATTTTTTCTTTTCTGTTTTTTGAGAAGTCAGACACTGAGGTCTATATATTTACGACCCCACTACTTTTGAAGTTACAGAAGGGTGATCTGCCTGCTCTTTTGCCTTTGCTATCGCCTGGAGATTGAGGAGGACGGTGTCCACGATGTAACCTTTACAGTGCCTAAGGATTAGATAGTAATTTATTTCCTCATTCACCAGTGTTCGTCACCTGCTTATCATTATTTTCTAGTTCTATCCTTGGGAGCAATCTTGTGCATCTATCCTGGCCTTATTCTGCTAAGGATTTTGGTCATGGTACAATGACCACATTTCCTTTCAGTAGCAATCAGGTATTTAGTGATTTGTTTTATACATATCACATTTAGGTTTATTCACTAGGGTTGGTTATATTCACTAATGGACAATAAAGGGATGCACAGGTAGATTTCTGGTTGCATGAAGTGAGTCACAATATGTTTACTATAGCTGACAGCTGGGCACTGGGTGTATGTGTCTGTGTTTTGTATGCTGGTATTGGAATATAAATAATCCACATTCGATTTAACACCTTTATAAGTTGAACAAGTACCAAATGCTACTCCTTGCTTTTGGGTGTTTTTCTTTACTTTTTTGTGATGTTGGGATTTTTGTTGTGTTGTTTATTTAATGTAGGAGGTATCTATATAAGCCTGAAGGTGCCTTTTATTCATATTCTTGTTTTTTGCGAATCTAGATATTTGTAGGGCTGCCCCCTTGTGTTTTTAATAAAGAGTTCTGTGTCCTGAAGAAGGTGGGTGTTCGGCTAACCACCTTCACTGAAACGCACATCAGCACCAGTACTGGCAACAAAAGAGTAGGGACGGGTGAAGTATTCCGCTCCAATGGTGGAGTTTGCAGAGTTTTGCCCACTCCGCCCTCAATGCGGAGTTCCGCAAAACTCCGTGAAGTGACGCGGAGCAACGTTAAATTGGCAAGTGCAAGCAAGAAAAATCACGCAGTTGACCTCCTACTGGCGAGATTTCTCAACGGGGGCGGTCACGGCAGGTCGCAACCACTCACATTGAGAAATCAGCCGCTCGCATTGAGGAAGCTGCCACACAAGTAGAATATCTATTTGAGCGGCAGTAAGAAGCAGCGCCCTCTGGCACGAGGCGTAGTGTCATTCGCATAGATTTTACAGCACAGGACAAACTTCAGGCGCTAAAAATCAGTGCAAGCAGCGCAACTTACTACACCACCACTCGTGGAGCTCCGTGGAGCATGAAAGAGTTTGTTTGACACTTCACGGAGTATCTCAGAGCAGAACTCCGCGAACTCCACCCAGGCCAACAAGATAGTATGAATTTTCATTAATTTGTTGTGTCTTTTCTTTATTTAATCAGAGATTGAAAATGTGAAAATATGCTGTGCACACAGAAGCATTTGCTCTGCTAACAACGCAAATCTGATATTTTGGGTTGCATATGCGCATGTTCCTTTGATCATTTCCGATTATATTGTATAGACTCAGACTATCTAAGGTAGGTGCTCAGATGAACCAATGTGGTGCTGTACAATGCTTCTAAGATAATTTTTAATATTTTCTTTTTAACCTGGTTTGCAACCTATGAATGGTATGGCTGCAGCTTGATAGTGTGACGTGGTTTGTGTTTTTGGAGTTGAGGGTATGGCAGCTATTGTATAAAAAAGTTTATGGTTCAAATATAAATTATTCATATATTTCTAAATCAATAAAAGAAAAATATATATTTATTACAGTAAAAAGTATTGTGTTGCTTTATCTAAAGCCTAGGTACCCGCAAACATTTTCCCAGGTTCCAAACGTTTGGTCTGTAATGTGACCGAGGACCGCATTGAAACCAGCAGGGTAGCTGCCGAGGGGGCAGGGGGAAGTAAGGTGGGTGTAGGGAGGCGAAACATGTACATCTAGTGGCTTAATTGCACAATGTGAAACCAGAACACCTGATCAATCCCGGCTTCCCCACCTGATCAAATTATGTGGTCCTAGGCAATTTTTTTAATTTCATTTTCCCTTCTTTTGCTTCATTATCATATATAGGAGGTCATGCTTTGAGTATCACTGATCTAAAGTATGAATCTTGGTTGAGCGTTCTTTGGAGGTGGGTTATTTTATTTACTTTTTTGCCTTGTTTCTCCCTGTCCCACTCCATATTGTTATCCTTTAGGAACCTCTTTGTTTGCATTACATGCTGCGAAGGTTAGCTCTTTTAGTGCAGTTATCTGTGGGCCCCCATAGTTTAATAAGTAGAAGTGCTGCAGCTGAGAACAGAAGTACCTAAGCAGAGATGTGTGAGAGTGCCAGGCCTAGGTGAGGATGGACTGGGCTGTACAGGTGGATGAGTACTGGGACATCACAATTTCTGCTAGTGATAACTGAGGTGCGCTGCCAGAGTTCCCAAGGTCAGAATTTAGGTCAGTCTTGAACAGCAGAAGTCTACAGATCTTGACTAGGGGCCCCTCATGGATCTGTGTTTGGGTCCCAGTGCTTGAATAGCAGGTGGGGAATTAGGCCAAGGAAGAGGGTCATAGACTGATCTGTATGTGGGTCCCTATGCTTGCATAGCAGGCCAGGATGCAGGTGAGCTGGCAGAGCTGTGTGTGGGTGTGAATGCTTGTAAGTAAATGTAAAATGTAAATGTAAATGGGAGAGGTGTGGCGCCGCGGCCAGGGCGACTGACGCTGGACGCTGGGGATCACGGTTCGATCCCTGGCTCCGGCGGCAGGGGTCTGCCCAGCACCATGCGACTCTGGGCAATAGCTCGCTTAATCTTCCCAACGGCCCCCAGCGCCGAGATACCCCTTCGGGGGTGATTTGTGCGCTATACAAGTACTGGATTTACATTTTTTACAATGCTTGTAAGTGATGTGGCAGGTTAGAACTGAGGTGCTCTGTCTATGGTCTTAGGCTGCCATGAAGAGAGAATCCACAGTCTTTCTGTAAGCAGTGACAGCTCCCAAGGTGGACAAAAATATAACCCAGTTTTTGTAAAGAATCCTTAGGCTCACCCTTTGTGTCTTAGCTTGGGCAAATAGGTTTTTCTGTTATGTGTGCATTAAGTTAAATAACAATACAGTGCAGTTTGACTCAGTCAGAAGATTGATGTCCATGTGAAGAAGCAGAGTTGAGTTCACAATGAGCCAGCTCGAAGAGGCAGAATGCCTGATGAGAGAGCCACCTCAACAAAGAAAATGTAGATTTGAAGCATGAATGATGCACTTGTCTGCATGAATAACCTACTGATTTGCAAGAATTCCACATTGATTTGCATGCATATCGTACCAACTGACATTGATAATTGTAGGGTACATATAAGTATTGCACTGCTTCTTTCTGGTAATGCAGTGGTTTGTATGTGTAATATATTGGTTTAAATGTACAATTCATTGGTCTGAAAGGATTACTTGCTGATTTACATAAATGATTGAGAGAAAATGCCCCTTTTTGCCCCTTAGTTTTTGCTGAATTATATTACTGGATTTTAGACTCTGCACACTGGGAAACTGATGTCCAGAGCTCTATGTATGTGCTTAGACTCCATAAACATGTGGAAATTGACTAATCCCTGTTTAGCCTATATATATAAGCCCATATTATAAAGTGCAAAAGTACACCCATGGTAAGAAAATTTAAATGTCACCTGTAAACTTCAGCACTTATTATGCCATCCACTAGTGTGACAAAGAAAACATGGCTTCAGGTCTCCTTTTGTAGTAACTCCTCAGCTAATCCCAGCCAGGGGTCAGCCTCAAATGATGTGTGAATGAAGTGTGAAATTCCTCCCAGACGCACCCAATCAGCAGACCAGAATGGGCAGAGATGACTCCTCTGAGCCCAATAGGATAGTCAGGGTCAGGGTGTGCCCCTTCTGTTAACATCCCAGTGACAAATCCTGCAGTACATGTAAATGTTGAGCACACGTCAAAGAGAGCAAACAGGATTTCTGGACAATCCTTGCGTATCACCTGTCTAGTTGCTGAAGGACCTTGTCTTTGTCCTACTAAACTTGCGTCTCTGGGTTTGTTGTAGGTAAAGTGCCAGCTTCAAACAAAATTTTTGTGTTAGATGTGGTAGGACACTGGGATTACCCCACCCATACCCCCAATCTCACAGCCCACGTTTAGTGTGGCCGAAGGCCTTCATTATATTAGATGTATCCTGGCAGATTGCATTTGGGCCTGTTTTCATTAAAACAGGTAGGTATTTCTGCAAATGGAAGCAGGTCAGTGCTGGGAACCTCTACCCGATTGGTTAGGGAGAACCCAGTAGTCACAACCACCCACTAGCTGATACCAGGCATAAATGTGGCATGTGCAAGTGGGTTATCATGAATAATACACTGATGTACAAGCTCACTATATGTGTTTGTATACAAAATATTCTGTTTTATAAACATTACTTTCTGATTTGTAGGCATAATATACAGGTACATCGTTTTTCTATGCCCACTGCAAACTGTTAGTATTTATAACAAACACCTTTGTTTGAATGGGTTTTACATTGAAGCCTGTTCTGCATTGTGCATTGGTGAGTGGGCACCACACTATGGTTTGACTCAGCACATTTAAGGGGGGGGACATTGACAGGGGTCACAAGGTCCCTGGAGGCTCATTTCTCTCAAGCCCTGGGAGAAGCTACTTCTGGTGAAGTTAAGAAGCACTTGCCTCCAGAGAGAAATGCTTCTGACCTTTTACTCATATTACTTGCTCACAACTGCATAGTTATATTTTTAAAAGTAATGTTTGCCCATATGAAGTGTGTATTAATATATTGTAGAATAATTGGCATTTAAACATTATTTTGGAGACTGTGTTGTATGTTACTACTGCTTTCAACAATGGTGAATCTGGGTAGATGGAGACTGCTTAAAAAAGCAGCTTCCTATAGTTTATACATTGAAAATGCTCATATAGAAAACACATTGCATGGCTTACAGCTGCTCCTTTCTGGTTTTGGAGTGAGTTTCATGCTTTTTCAGGTTAGTATTTCTTGATATCTTCCACAGGGTCTTAGTCTTTCGATAGGAGAGGAGACATCAAAGCCTCTTGTTTTTGGTTTGCGAGTCCTGTGAAGCGTCTGAAAAGGGCCAGTGCAACACACATCATTTTAAACAAATAATTAGGCCTTTCAGTTCAGAAAAATATAACTATTTTAAGTTCACTTGGGGCTGTATTATAGAAAAGCCCTAGTGGTGAAAGGTGTGTGTGCCGGCTTTTTCACCCCGGGAGCCCTTTGCTACTACAGAAGGGCCGCAGATGCTTGCACGGCCCTTCTGTTATACAGATAATGCTGGCACTAAATGTGTGACACAATCTCAAGGGGGCGTTCCCTCATCTGCAAGGCATGTGGCTCCAGTCAAATGAGGAAATCCTTTGCCACTGCGCCCACGCCGTATTACAGATGCAGGCAGAGAGGACGTCAGCAGGCACATTGACTGTGCACCAGAGAGAGGTGGGGAAAGGTCTGTTGCCCCAGGACGCACCTTGGAAGGAGGGCATGAGAGTCCAAGGGGTCACTCAGGCTGGGCTGCCACCTCGGTGAAAGGCTGACCAGGGACTACAAACAGCTGTACTGGGAACAACATATTTGCACTTTGCTCCAATCACACAAACATAAGAGTGCACTGGGGGCGGGGCACAGAGTCAGACAGTGCGCCGTATTTGTAATGTGCCCACCTGGTATCCTTAGCACCTGTGCTGGCAATATGACTTCAATGACCATTTGAAAACCTAGGGGCATATTCTCAAGGAGCTATCGCCGAGTTAACGGCACGTTAACGCAGCCAAAGTCGCGATAAAGTTATCGCCCCATTCACAAGCTGGTGCTAACAGCCCATAACACCAGTTTACCTGCGATAGCAATCGCAAAAAACATCGCCACAGAGGAACCCGGCAACTAACGCTAATGAGATGCAGAGTAGGCGTTCCCGAGCAACAACTCGCGACAATACCACAACGCAACATTCTCAACGGCCAGCCACATCGGCGATAAGAACACAAAACAGGCGATATGGCACGTTGCCAGCAGGAAACTAACACCTGCTCTGACCTGGTGCAAAGTCGGACGACAACCTGCACAAGAAAAGGGAGCCCAGCTCACAGCCACACCTGAAGAACAACAGATGCCATGGAGCTACTCCTCATGCAGCTCGGAGCCCTGAGAGGGCCACAACACCCACCCCCACCACCTCCAGGACCGCCACCCCCCCCCCGGTCTCCCCCCGCCACTCCCCCCGGACCACCACAGAGGCAGCGCAGACAAAGACAGCGGACCTTCCGGAAACGCACCAGCCTCACAGACCTAACACCAGAGAATGTCATTGCCCACTACAGACTCGAAAGGACAACCATCCTCCGCATCCTGAACATCATTGCCCACAGGCTGACGGTACCAACACAGCGGACAACCAACATCCCACCTCAGACAAAGCTGCTGGCCGTGCTGCACCAGTTGGCCTCTGGAACATTCCAACCAACAACCGCCAGAGTCGGAGGAGTCTCACAGCCAGCCCTATCCAAGTTCCTCAAACCTGTCCTGGATGCCATCACCAGCTTGGTACCCCAGTACCTATACTTCCCCCACACTGCGCAGGAACAGCTGGAGACCAAGCAGGGCTTCTACGTCATAGCTGGCTTCCCGCACGTGTTGGGGGTAATTGACTGCACACATGTCCTACTTGTGCCCCCTGCCGACACTGCACACAATTACCGCAACAGAAAGCACACGCATTCCATCAATGTGTAGGCAATAGTGGACCACCGGGGACTCTTCACCAACGTCGTTGCCAACTACCCTGGCAGTGTGCATGATTCATACATCTTCCGACAGTCCATCATCAACCGGCGCTTCCAGGATAGCACCTATGGGAATGCAGTGCTCGTTGGTAAGTACCAAATGAACACACCACACACCTCAACTCCACAATCATGCAACTCACAACCCTGGCAATGCTCAAGTCACATACTCAAATGCAACATGCCCACACACCATGCACGACAGCACAACGTACTGCGGCAACCTGGGCTGGCCATGTACATGAGCCATCAATGGCATGGCACCTCAGCCACACAATGGCAGTATGTGGGGAGAGGTGGGAACCAGGCATGTGCGAAGGAGGCAAGTGACCCATGAATGCGAATGCACACAATGCCAAGTGTGTCGTGGAAGTGCTGGACAGACCGCAGTGTGGAGGCCACAGTCAAATCCATGTCGACATATACTGGTGGTGGTGGTAGTGTTGTGGACAGTGGACGCAACCATGTCACCCCAGTAAGTGGGGAAGATCTCGGAAATGTAGCTTGTTACGTCCCCCCTGTATGCGTGTGCGGAGTGGGCTTGCCCGGCGTACGCCAGGCCAGCGTAGGGGTGTGAATAAAAAGCACATAGACCTGGGCGTGGGCATCTTCCGGAATGGCCAACGTGTCTGCCAGGGCGGCGCCTCTCACCCCGCCACGAGGCCGACGCTGTGTGCGGCGGAGCCTGCGATCCTGTGCGCCTGCCGCAGCCCGGGCCGCTGGTCCCCGAACCAGTCCCGTCCACCTTCTGTGCACGAGATCACAGTGTCGTTGTCAGGCTTGTGGACATGCGCAGACAGGCATGACAATGGTGTGCCATAGGAGTGCAAGTGATGCAACCGCGCTGCGCACACTAGTGAATGGTCTCGTGGGGAGGGTGGAGCAGCTGTGAGGCTATGAGATACACATTGATGCCGCTCATTTGCAACAAGGAGTACATGTCATGCAGTAATCACAGAGTCACACATATCACGCACCAATGAACCAGTGAGCCTGCCAACACATCATGCAGAACCAACTTCTGACTCATGTCTCTCTGCACTGTCACAGGTGACCAAGGATATGCACTCTGCGCTTGGATGATGACACCCCTCCGAGCTCGAACACACAGGCCCAGAGGCAGTACAATGCGGCCCACAGACGCACCAGGGGCACCGTGGAACGCACATTTGGCGTGTTGAAGTCACGTTTCAGGTGCCTGGACGTCACGGGTGGGAGGCTCCTGTACAGCCCAGACATCGTGTGCAAGATGATCATTACATGTTGTGTGTTGCACAACATATGTGTGCGCAGCAGGGCCCCATGGATACCAGTGCCAGATGCACCGGACGATGATGATGAGGATGAGGCAGGTGGACCACACCCCACTGTAGCCGCAGCAGGGTTAGCCCGTAGGAACACCATCATTGACAATTTCTTCACATGAGCACGTCACATTGTGACTGTCCTTGGCAATCATGGGACAGTACTAATTGACCACTGGCACAGCATGTGCAAATAAATGCATTCTGAGTGCACATTCCCTGGGTGCATGTCACTCATCTGTTCAGGGACATCACTCAGACAAGTGTGTGTGCGACATGTGTTGCTGCAAGTTTTGTCATTTGTTCATGGATGGTGGGTCTGTCACCTTTGTGCAGGGTGGCTGTTTAGGGTGTCACGTATTCGGACTGCCAGTTCTGTTGTTGCAGTTAGTGGGGAATCCCACTCCTAGGCGTTTCACGTGTGTCCATGATGATTCCATTTTGGCTGCCATTTGTGTCCTACAGGTGACGACAGGGCTCCTCTTGGGGTCAGATATGTGCCACCATGATGCAGGGATGCCCCCTGTGACTCAGGTCACACGACATGGGCAACATGTACGTAGGCGGGAGTCACTGCCCCTACCTTCGTCCACGCTTTCATGGTGGATTGGTCATGGTCATGACACGTCTGTGTGCAGGAGGGGTTGCTTGACCCTCTGCAATGTGAAGGGGGGATGCGGATTCAATGTGTGTTCCATGCATGTTTAGGCATTGGCGTAGTTTGCATGCAGACTGCATGTCGATGTACGTTGTGACTGTGAGGAGATGCCTGTTTGATGCGGGACAATGGTCATTTGTTCTACGTCACGGATGTGGTGTTGTGCTCGTACATTGTCATCTCACCTTTTTTTTGCTCTGCTTTTATGGTGCATTTTCCCGCATGACGCGTGGGATTTGCAGGCCTATCGCTGGTTATCGCAGATTTTTGTATCCCGTTTGGCGTCATCGCTACTATTTTCGCCTTGGGGTTTCGCGTTTTTCCAGCGTCGCGTTGATTTGAACGCGTTCATTTGACGCGTTATCGTGTGACTATCGCATGGTGCCACCGTGTTGGGAATAGCACGTTAACACGGCGTTGTTTTCCCGCGATGGACTGCGATGTGCAGAGTTGCGTTAAGCTAAACTTGCGGTGGTTATCACACGTTCTTGTGAATATGCCCCCTAGAAGCAGAAAATATTGTTGTGTTTTTCGTTTTTGGACTCTCCCAAACAATTCTTCTGAATGCATTTCAACTGGGAAATAAAACTATGCCTCCCTTTCTCAAACAAAAGGTCCCTTTTGCAACATTTTAATGTTCAAGTATTGCTATTATAAAAATACAGAACACCTCTGTCTGTGCTCTGTCATATCAATCACTTTACAAATCAACTTTCTATTACTTTTCTGCCTTCCAAGGCACAATGGCCCAGATTTACAGCTCCTTTGTGGCGCAAATGGCTACCTCAATCAATTTTTTAGCTCACAAACTATTTTACACTGACAGTTCACAGTGATGCAGCTCTAAAAAGTTAATTTAAGGTAGACTGATCTGGCTTTCTGTCAAATCCGTATGCTAAGTGAAACCAAGCGCAATCAAGGGGGTAACGGGTATATCGCAAAATATACCTACATGCAATGTAATTTATGCAACATCACATACCCTGCATGGCTTAACCTTGTTCGGTTATACCTAAATAGAAATCGGTACTGGGAGATGGACTTAACAAGTACAAGTCTCATGCTGCACTCAGCTGCTCTCCTTCAAACATTAACACAACACTCCTTGTTCAGTTCATGCCACACAGGCCTTTCCTGTGCAAGCGCTGCTGATGACACCATCAGCGCAAGACCTGTGGTGAGTCAGGCACTGCACAAGGTTAGCACAACTGTTAGACTTGGCATCTTTTGGCGTGTTTCCCCTGACTTTTTGCTTTCTGACCTCCCGGTTTTGACTCTGTTTTTGCTGGTGTAATGATTCTGCGCACTTTCCTCACTGCGGTCCAGTGGGAAAGTGCAAGTGCTCCTGTATAAAATGTGTTATGGATTGGTGTTTCCATGATTGGCCTATTTGGTTTATGTGTCAGTCCCTTGTAAAGTGCACTACGAGTGCCAGGGCCTATAGACCAAATGCTGTTGGTGGGCTGCAGCACTGGATTGTGCCACCCACGCAAACAGCCCGTAAAGTGTAACTCGGGCCTGCCATCGCAGAGCCTGTGCGCAGCCTGGGGCTGCCATGTCGACTTGGCAAGTGCACACACTTGCAAGTCCCTAAACCTTCCCTGTGCTACATGTTAGTCACCCCTAAGGTAGGCCCAAGGTACCCCTGTGGGCAGGTGCGTTGTACGCGAAAGGTAGGACATGCCCGGGTGTGTGCGGCATGTCCTGATAGTGAATTACAGCCTAGTTCGTTTTTTACTATTGCAAGGCTACCTGGTCCCCCTAGGCCAGAACGGGCAGTTCCGATTATTACAGCTTATAATCCTAACTGACACCGGGAACATGGTAGAAATCCGAGTTTAGTATGCCTGGACTCAGAATGATCAAACGCATCTTTTAGTGAAGTTGGTTTTAACATTCTGGGTTTGAAAATACCACTTTTAGAAAGTGGGTATTTTCTTGTCTAACCATCCAAGCCTGCCTCTGCGAGGTTGTGTATTCCTTGTCTGGAGTGTGAGTGACAGGGGCTGGGGGATGCCAGGAGACAGGGTGAGTCAGCACAGGGCTGAATAGCAAGATCTACATGTAGATGGGTGGGAGGGGTCGCACCTGGGACCTGCGACCCACCACCACCCGCAACAGGCTCCCCGCCGGAGCTGGAGCAAGATCACCGCCGAGCAGCTCACCGCCTCCCTCAGCCAGAACACACCCACCAACACAACGGACCCAAACGAAGCAGCCAGCAACCTCGCCAAGTGGCTGACCGCCTGCGCCGACGACCTCGCACCACTAAAAACCCTCCCAGCAGACCCGGAAGCAAGAAAACCCCTTGGTTCTACCAACGAACTCAAGGAATCCAAGAAGAACTGCCGCACTCTCGAGAAAACCTGGCGACTCGACCAGACCACAGACAACAGGACCGCCCTCAAGCACGCCACCCGCAAACACCACCAGCTGATCCGTGCCACCAAGAAGTCGGCACTCAAAGAACGACTGGACAACAACGCCCATGACAGCAAGGAACTTTTCAGCATCGTCAAAGAGTTCTCCAACCCCAGCGCCGGAAACAACGACATCACCCCTCGCAAGACCTCTGCAACTCACTCTCCGCGTTCTTCCACCGCAAGATCACCGACATACACAACAGCTTCGACGCACAAACAACGCACCCTACCGCCGAACCAACGCCCGCCACCACCACCCTCTGCAACTGGACCCCGATCAGCACCGAAGACACCACCCGCACGATGAACTCCATCCACTCCGGATCACCAACCGACCCCTGCCCACACCACGTCTTCAACAAAGCCGACGCCACCATCGCACCCCATCTCCGGGACATCATCAACTCCTCCTTCCACACCGCCACCTTCCCGGAGAGCTGGAAGCACGCCGAGCTTACCGCCCTCCTGAAGAAACCAACGGCGGACCCCACCGACCTCAAGAACTACCGTCCCATCTCGCTCCTTCCGTTTCCGGCCAAAGTCATCGAGAAGACCGTCAACAGACAGCTTGCCGCCTTCCTCGAGACGAATGGATCCCTCGACCCCTCGCAGTCCGGGTTTCGGGCCAACCACAGCACCGAGACCGCCCTTATCGCAGCCACCGACGACATCAGAACCCTAACCGACAACGGGGAAACAGCTGCCCTCATCCTCTTGGACCTCTCTGCGGCGTTCGACACCGTCTGCCACCGCACCCTAGTGAAGCGCCTCAGCAACATCGGAATCCGAGAGAAAGCACTGGAATGGATCATCTCGTTCCTCGCCGGAAGAACCCAGAGAGTCCGCCTCCCCCGTTCAGATCCGAAGCCACCGAAGTCATCTGCGGCGTTCCACAAGGATCCTCACTCAGCCCAACCCTCTTCAACGTCTACATGAGCCCCTCGCAGCCATCGCACGCCGACACAACCTCAACATCATCTCCTACGCCGACGACACCCAGCTGATCCTCTCCCTCACCAACGACCCCACCACCGCCAGAGCCAACCTACACGACGGGATGAGAGACGTCGCCGACTGGATGAGGAACAGCCGCCTTAAACTGAACTCAGACAAGACGGAAGTCCTCATCCTGGGCTCATCACCCTCCGCCTGGGACGACTCCTGGTGGCCCCCGGCCCTGGGCACCGCGCCCAAGCCAACGGACCACGCACGCAACCTGGGCTTCATCCTGGACTCCTCCCTGTCGATGACCAGACAAGTCAACGCCGTCTCATCTTCATGCTTCAACACCCTGCGCATGCTCCGCAAGATCTTCAGATGGATCCCCACTGAAACCAGGAAGACCGTCACCCAGGCACTCGTCACCAGCCGAATGGACTATGGGAACACCCTCTACGCCGGAACCACAGCCAAACTTCAAAAGAGACTCCAGCGCATCCAGAACGCCTCCGCACGACTCATCCTGGACATCCCCCGACACAGCCACATCACCGTGCACCTGAAAGACCTGCACTGGCTCCCCGTTAGCAAGAGAATCACGTTCAGACTCCTCACCCACGCACACAAGGCCCTCCACGACCTGGGCCCAAAGTACCTCAACGACCGCATGACCTTCTACACGCCCACACGCCAGCTACGATCAACCAGCCACGCCCTCGCCACCGTACCACGCATCCGCAGAACCACCGCCGGAGGAAAGATCCTTCTCCTACCTGGCAGCCAAGACCTGGAACTCCTCCCCACTCACCTTCGGCGAACCCAGGACCATCTCTCCTTCAGGAAGCAGCTCAAGACCTGGCTGTTCGAGCAGTAACTTACCCCCTCCCCCAGCGCCTTGAGACCCTCCCGGGTGAGTAGCGCGCTCTATAAATGCCGTGATTGATTGATTGATTGAAAAGGACAGTGCCTTCCCTCCACAATGCTGGCTCCACCTCCTGTGGTGCGTCTGATGTCCCTGGCCTGCTCACTGAAAGAAGGGACGGAGACTTGTCAACAAAGTGCTCCAGAACTGGTTTGGACTAGGCAAAGGCCTCTCTGCCTTCAGAGAACAAAGGAATTTGGGATATAAATATTGGGGCCCTGACCCCATGAATTTAGATCTCGCTGGAATCAAGGACCCTGCCAAGACGAAGAGCTGGAAGAGCTGCCAGGAGGAGTACTGCCCCTTTGCTGTGTTGTTGCTTTGTTGGGTTGGCCTGCAGCTGCTGCTTCTGCCTTGGGCAGTGAAAGGACTGGACTGAACTTTCTACAAACTTGTGCTGCGTATCTCCAAGGGCCTGAAACCGAGCTGGCCTCCTGTTAAGAAGTCTCAGGGACTACAAAGACTTCACAAGCCTCTGGGTACCGCTTCTGGAACGCTGTTTCAGTTGCCACAGAGGAAGGGAACCGCAACCGACTCCGTCAACCGAATCCATCCCTGGCCGGTGACCTGTTTGCACCGCAGACCGCATCGCCCCGCTTCGCATCGCAACCCTGGTCTCACCGTGGGCGACGTCCGACGCCGCCAACATCGAGCCGCTGCTTGCACCGTGACCTGTGGGCACCGCAGTTCGCATCGCTTCACTGAACCAACCGGACCCGACCGACGCTGTCGCTGCAACTGGCTCAAGAGTCGGGACCGCACCGCATTTGGGGCACCGCTCGCACGTCTGCGACGCACCGCTCCGACTCGCACCGCTGTCCGACGCCAGCTCCCGCACTCCGGCTTGGTCGCCTGCATCGCAACCTGTCAGCACCGCATCGAGCATCGTCTCGCCCTGCATCGCACGCCTTGGACTCACCGACTCCGTCTGCACGACGCCCATCGAGCCGCTGCCTGCACCGCATCGAGGGACACCGCACCTTGCACCGCTCCGTCTTGCACCGCAACCGCGACGAACGCCGACCGGCTCGTACACTCCGTACCAGCCACAACGAGAAAGGTACTGTAACCGAGTCTGTTCATGACTCTGCTGGCCCGTATCGACGCGGTCGGCTGGAACTGTTAGACTCTGTGGTTTTCAGCATCACGGTAGGCTCGGACGGAGCTACCGACTCGTACGAACTTTGTTTTTGAACTATTCCTGCAAAGAAGAAGTTACCGTATCAAGTATTCATTCGTAAAGTATAGTATTGTGGATTTTTGTCGTAATTGGTCTTGTCTTGAGTATATAAAATATTGGTTATTTTTCTAAACTGGTGTGGTGTCCGTTTGTAGTGCTTACACTGTATTACTGTTGGTTATGTGCAAATGCTTTACACACTGCCTCTGAATTAAGCCTGACTGCTCGTGCCAAGCTACCACGAGGGTGAGCAGGGGTTACTTCACGAGTGTAACAACCCTTACCCTGACTAGGAAGAAGGGTCCCTACTTGGACAAAGGTGCAAGCCCTTGCCAACTAGAGATCCCATTTCTAACAACAACACACTACTACAAGTTTTGCTGTAGCATTTCACAGAGAGGGCCTGATTCACAAAGGAAAACTTGTACACTTGCTCTAAACTTAAAGAATGTACTCGTAAATGCACTTTGTGAATTCCAAAAGTCATAAACTTAGACGTTTGGTCTAAGTTTAGACATAATGTCTAAGTGTACCTTTATGAATCACCCACAGACTTTTCGTAAATGTGGGCTATATTTTTAAATGGGATTAGGGCAGTCCTTGCATTGGGCCACTGCCCTTACCTCTGAAGTCAAACAGTTTTTCTGCTCTCCCACGGGCCTTGAGCCTAAATACTGTAGCCACCCCATTCATGTGTGAGGGAATCTGGAACCTTTGGGCATTTTGTTTGTGAGAAGCTGGCCTGGTATATGATGTCCACTAATGCAAGTGGGCACCCTGCACCAGTCCAGACAACCTTTATGGTGATTTAAGAGGTCTTAGACAACCTTAGAAAGCTCTCCAAGTGGTAGCTGTGGAGAGCAGCCTTCAGGCTTAGTCCAGAACACTGTAAAGCAGCTTGTTGTACCAGAATGGAAACTTATTGGTATAGATTGAGTGAAAATGAACCACACAAGGTATTTATAAAAATATGTATTTATTATATAATACTCTGTAACACGTTTAGATATCTCCTACCCGGAGATAAACACAATGCACTCAATAATTTGCAAAGAAATACAGTAAATAGCAGAGAATACACAGTGGACCCCAATGGGGGGACCAAACCATGCACTAAAAGTGGTATAAGAACCACGACTCGGATCAAGACAAGGTCGAGAGGACCTAGGAGTGCTGGGGACCCAAGGAACCACCCAAGGGGAGTAGATAGGGGCCACAATACACTAAATACTGTCTGGGGGTTTGTCACACCTCCCTGTGACAGGATGCCTATTGTTCTGCCTTCACCTGCTCAAGCTTGGCTCAGCAGCAGGAGGGCAGAATCGTGTCTCTGGTCGGCAGCAACTATTTTGTGCTGTCCGTGTCTAGAAGGCTGGTACAGGGAACACTGAGAGCCTAACGGAGGGCTCTTCCAGTGCTTGGAATTATACCTCCCACACCATTTACGGTGTGGGGGTATGATTTCAACATGTTTGATACCAAACATGATAGGATTCGTTGCAGCCAGTTTCAAGATGGGCATCGCGTAATTACCCAATGCCCCTCTATATAGTATATGGCTGCTTCACTTTAAACCCGGTAGAATGGACTCCGTAGGCTGTAGTGGTGTCCTTCTCATGCAGGGCCACTCTCACACTTAGTACCAAGCACCCTGCTTTCAGGATTGATAAGGCCTGCTATAGGGGTGACATAGGTTTTAAGTGCAGTGACCCTAGATATAGGAAACCTATATCTTTAGTAAGTGGTGCTAGCACCAGCTTACACAGGCTGCAATGGCAGGCCTGTAGTTCCATTTTGAATGGTCTCCCATGGGTGGCATAATGCATGCTTCAGCCCATGGGGGACCTCTGGGGTACCTATGCCCTGGGTCCCTTAGTACCATATATCCAGTATCCAATCTGGGATGTATCTAAGTACTGAACATACCAATTCAATTTAAGGGAGAAAGCAGATAGACTGGGGTCCTGATTAGCAGATCCCAGTCAGACTAGTCAATAATAGCTTAGCACCAGGCAAAAAGTGGGGGTAACCATAAAAGCAGATCCTACTTTCCTACACCCCCCCCAAACGTAAGGAGATGAGACTAACCTTGCCCAGTTGAGTCTTCATTTTCTAAGTGGAAATATCTGGAGAGTCCATCTGCATTGGCATGGTTACTCCCAGGTCTATGTTCCACTGTATAGTCCATCCCCTGTAGGGAAATGGACCACCTCCAACGTTTGGGGTTTTCACCCTTCATCTGTTTAAGGCATAAGAGGGGCTTATAGTCTGTTTGAACAATGAAGTGAGTGCCAAACAAGTATGGCCTCAACTTCTTCAGGGCCCAAACACAGCAAAGGCTTCCCTCTCTATAGCTGACCAACGTTTCTCTGTGGGGGTCAACCTTCTGCTGATAAAAGCTACTGGTTGATCCTGGCCCTACGCATTCAGTTGTGATAACACAGCCCCTACCCCTAACTCAGATGCATCTGTTTGCACAATCAACTTTTTTGAGTAATCAAGACTCTGCAGAATGGTAGCAGTGCACATGGCCTGCTTGAAGTCATCAAATGCCTTTTGACAGCTTACTGACCACTGAACTTAATTGGGATTTTTCTTTGATGTAAGATCATTCAGGGGAGTCACTATGGACCCATAGCCCTTCACAAATCTTTTGTAATACCCAGTCAGGCCCAAGAAAGCTCTGACTTGAGTCTGGGTAGTTGGAGCAACCCATTCCATTATGGTCTGGATTTTGCTCTGTAGTGGTTGAACCTAGCCTCCACCTACCAGGTGGCCCAAGTACACAACCGTACTCTGCCCTATTTGGCACTTAGTAGCCTTGATAGTGAGGCCTGCTTTCTGCAGAGCCTCCAAAACATTCTTGAGGTGGACCAGGTGATCCTCCCAGGTGGAGCTAAAGACAGCAATATACTCTAGATATGCTGCACTATAGGCTTCCAGGCCTGTGGGAACTTTGTTCACCAACCTCTGGAATGTGGCAGGTACATTCTTCAAACCAAAAGGCATTACAGTAAATTGATAATGCCCACTAGGGGTTGAGAATACTGTCTTTGGTTTGGCATCCTCAGCTAGTCTGATTTGCCAGTAACCAGCAGTTAGGTCAAATGTACTCAAAAACCTGGCTGAGGCCAAAGTGTAAATAAGTTAATCTGCCCTAGGAATTGGATGAGCATCAGTCCTAGTAACTGCATTAAGACCTCTGTAGTCTACACAAAACCTCATTTCTCTTTTTCCACCCTTGGTGTGAGGTTTAGGTACAAGAACTACTGGGCTAGCCCAAGGGCTATCTGAGGGTTCAATTACTCTTAACTCCAGCATCTTTTGGACCTCTGTCCTGATGCAATCTCTGACATGGTCAGGCTGCCTGTAGATTTTATTTTTAACAGGTAGACTCTCACCTGTGTCCTCTTCATGGGTACACCAGGTGGTTTGACTGGGTGTCAGATAAATCATATGCCTGAATTGATTAAGGACCTTCCTGCAATCAATCTGCTGTTGATCAGTGAGGCTGCCTGCCAAGGCCACTCCATCTACTGATCCATCATCAGGGTTCTGAGAAAGGATTTCAGGGAGATGGTCACTCTCCTCCTCTTGTCCCTCGTCACTTGCCATGAGCAAGCCCATGTCAGCCCTGTCAACAAAAGGTATTAGCCTGTTCACATGAAGTACCCTATGGGGACTTCTGGGAGGGCCAAGGTCCCCCAGGTAGGTGACCTCACCCTTTTGTTCAAGTATAGTGTGGGGTCCACTCCATTTGTCCTGGAGAGCTGCTGGGGCCACAGGCTCCAACACCCACACTTTCTGACCTGGCTGGTAAACAGTCAGGACAGCCTTTTGGTCATGCCAAGCTTTTTGAAGTTCTTGGCTGGCCTCCAGGTTTTTGCTTACCTTCTTCATGTACTCAACCAGCGGGAGCACGGACCAAGTACATAGTCCACTATGTCCTGTTTTGGAGGTTTGAGAGGTAACTCCCATCACTCCTTCACCAGACACAAGGGACCCCTAACTGGATGTCCAAACAGAAGTTCAAAAGGGCTGTAGCCAATCCCCTTCTGAGGAACCTCTCTGTAGGCAAAGAGAAGGCAGGGTAGTAGGACATCACATTTTTGCCTAAGCTTTTCTGGGAGGCCCATGATCATATCCTTGAGGGTCTTGTTGAATCTTTCAACAAGCCTGTTGCATTAAGGATGGTAGGGTGTGGTGAATTTGTAATTCACTCCACACTCTTTCCACATTGCAGTTCTATAACTTGACATTAATTTTGGACCTCTGTCAGTTAAGACCTCCTTAGGGAAGCCCACTCTGGAAAATTTCCCAAGAGAGCCCTTGCCACTACAGGGGCTGTAGTGGTTCTAAGGGGATTAGTTTCTGGGTATCTAGTGGCATGGTCCACCACCACCAGAATATAACTGTACCCAATTGCAGTTGGATGGTTCATGGGACCAACAATGTCAATCCCAACCCTCTCAAAGGGAACCCCAACCACTGGAAGTGGAATAAGGGAGCCTTTGTGGTGCCACCTGACTTACCACTGGCTTGGCAAGTCAAAACTCCTTAGTGCCCTCAGACATATGGGGCAAGAGAAAGTGAGAGACAAGCCTGTCCCAAGTCTTGCTTTGTCCTAAGTGTCCTGCCAGAGGAATATCATGTGCAAGGGTGAATAGGAACCCTCTAAACTTCAGGGGTATAACCAACCTCCCGGTGGCACCAGGCTTGGAGTCTCTACCCTCTGAGTAAAGACGTCATTCGCCCCAGTAGATCCTATGGGACCCACTGATATTCCCTGTAGCCTCAGCAGCAGCTTGCTGTCTGAGGGGTTCAAGAGAGGGGCAGGTTTGCTGCTACAAACTCAAATCTGTTCTGGAAGGGCCCCCTGCACCCAAGAACTTAGCCTGATCAGGCCCAAGTTCCTCTGAGGCAGCACCTTCACAGAGGCTAAGATCATCTCCGGGTCTCTGCCGGGTCTGGTGGCTCAGTGGACTAATGTGTCCACTGCAGGGGCCTGTGTTCGACCTCATGGTCACAGGTTCGAATCCCGGGGGGTCCACTCAGCCTTTCATCCATCTGAGGTCGATAAAATGAGTACCATTGAGTTGGGTAACAATAAACATCTGTTATTCAGCGCCAAGATACCCAAGGGTGAACGTGCGCTTTACAAATACACGTTATGTTTATGTTATGTTATCTCCCTCAAGAGACTGGTCCTCACTCTGAGTCTGTGAGGAGGGCAAAGCCTTACCCTTCCTGCTCCTTCTCTTGGAAGGCACCTGGTCCATTGTTCCAGGATCCAGGGCCTGTTCAGTGGAAAGCTGAAGTGCTTGTGACCAGGTCACAGCAAACACACTTGCAGAGATGCCCAACATTTCTGCATGAGTCCTGAACTCTACTTCAGCCCAGGCTGACGTTTCCAAATCATTGCCTAACAATCTACAGGTAGGTCTGAAGATACCACAACCTTCTTAGGTCCAGTTACCCCTACCCAGCTGAGATTCACAACTGCCAAGGAATAGTCAGTCCTGACATTGCTAGCATTGGTCACTTGGTACACTTCTCCAAGTATGATCTGGTCAAGAGACACAAGGTTCTCTGTCACCATAGTGACACTGGCACCTGTGTCCCTGTAGGCCATGGCCTCTTTTCTATTTATCAAAGGCTGCTGCCTGTACTTGCCCAGGTTTGTGGGACTTACCAGTAAGGTGGCAAGATCTATGCCACCATCACAGACCTGAGCTGGAGTTCTAAGTCAGACCTAACCCTGGGCAAAGCACTACGCTACGCTCGCGTAGTTTGCGCTACTTCGCACAACGCGAATTGCACGTAGCACAGTGCAAACACGCGTAGCGTAGCGTAGTGCAGCGGTCATTTTTGCTTGCTCGCGGTCCTCAACGTCAAGTTGGCGACCGCGAGCAAGCAAAGACTATCCCGGCGAGACTTTTTCTCGTTCGCGATCAGCAACATCAAGTTGCCGATCGCGAGCGTGGAAAATAAACCTCCCGGCGAGATTCTCAACGCGGGGAGGTCAGGTTTCTCATTGCGAGTGGTCGCGTATGCTCGCGACCGCTCGCGATGAGAAACTACCAGTCCGCGTTGGAAAGCTGCCGTTCGAGTAAAAATCTACTCGAGCGGCAGTAAAAGACAGCTCGCACTGTGCAAGATGCCGTTTTCAATGATTGCACAGTGCGGACAAGCATCCGGCACTGTGCAATCATTGCGAACAGTGCACTACGCAGTTCGCGTAGTGCTACGCGTAGCTCGCGTAGTGCGAACTGCACTTTGCGTAGCTTCGCGTAGCGCTACTTCGCGAACTACGCCCAGGCTTAGTCAGAACCCACCTCAGAACCCAAGGTTAACCCTACTAATCCCTTGGGGGCTGTACTACCACTTGTACTGGAGCTAGGGGGTGCAGTTGCCTTAGGGGCAGTGGTAGTAGAAGTTTCCTTGGCTGTAGGACAATCAGCATCCTTTGTCCAATTGGTCTTTCCCTTACAGACATAGTTACCAAGGTTTATTTTTGCCTTTCTTGGATGTTTGTGACTCCCCCCGCCCCAGATGCAGGTTTTTGGAGCCCTTGAGAAGACTCTTTCTTATCTTTGCCCTTGTCCCCACCTTTATCTTGAGTTTTACAAGAATCTTGCTTCTTCTGGTCACCACCTGTTTCGGACTACTGAAAATGATGAGGAACTTTCTCCCTCTCCTCTCAGTTTCTCATAGGAAAACTGTGGTCCAAGCTTTGATAACATCTAGGCTGGACTACGCCAATGCTCTGTATCTCGGCCTCCCTGACTACCTACTAGGCTGTTTGCAGGTGGTTCAGAATGCGGCAGCAAGGGCTGTCTTGCTGGTTGATCTTAGAACTCATATGACGCCCCTCTTGATGTCCCTGCACTGGCTCCCGGTGCGGAAAAGGGTGATTTTCAAGGCTCTGGTATTAGTCTTTAAAGCCCTTCATAATGTTGGAGCTCCCTACATTAGGAGCAGAATTCAGCCATATGCCCCTGTCAGAACTCTGCGATCCTCAACTCAGAAGCTGTCGGTCGTGCCAAAATTTGCACGCTCTCGGGTGGGTGGACGCTCGTTCCAGGTGACCGCCACTAAGCTGTGGAATAACCTGCCACCTCCCTTGAAACAGGAACAAGCTCTCCTCAGCTTCAGAAGAAAACTAAAAACCTGGTTGTTTCAATGAGAGCGGAGTTCCTGTAGCCGCCCCCAACTGTTCTGTCAATAGGGTTAAGTCAGCGCCGGGACACTCGTAGGAGTAGCCATGCGCTTTACAAATACCCCTATAACATAAGATAACACCATTACCCTGGTTTTTCTGTGTCACCCTGGTGCGGACCCATTTGTCTGCCTTTTTTCCCGTAGGCTGTAGGGGTGTCCTGCTCATGCAGGGGCACCCTCACACTTAGAACCATGCACCCTGCCTTCAGGATTGATAAGGCCTGCTATAGGGGTGACTTATAGGTTTTAAGTGCAGTGACCCTAGATATAGGAAACCTATATCTTTAGTAAGTGGTGCTAGCACCAGCTTACACAGGCTGCAATGGCAGGCCTGTAGTTCCATTTTGAATGGTTTCCCATGGGTGGCATAAAGCATGCTTCAGCCCATGGGGGATCTCTGGGGTACCTATGCCCTGGGTACCTTAGTACCATATACTAGGGACTGATAAGGGTACCCCGGTATCCAATCTGGGATGTACCTAAGTACTGAACATACAAATTTAAGGGAGAAAGCAGATAGACTGGGGTCCTGATTAGCAGGATCCCAGTCAGACTAGTCATTAACAGCTTAGTATCAGGCAAAAAGTGGGGGTAACCATAAAAGCAGATCCTACTGTCCTACAGTGTTGATATATGTGTTGGAAGGGAGGGCTCGCCAGGCGCTTTATACATATCAATGGAAATGTTACCAGGGCAATTCCAGGAAAGTATGTCAAGATTACTTACGTGCAAGCCTTAAAAGCCTGGACAACATTTACCTGTTTTAATTCTGTCGTCCTTCTCTACAGTGCCTTCTTGACTGCAAGGTCAGTATTATTTCAATTCAAACTGGTGTGGGACTGTAGTTCCTCTTTTAGCTTGACCAGGATGCCAATACAATATTTAATACAAACCTGTTGTTCTATTTGGTGGTGTACATGCTTCTGGTTGGAGTTTATTTGGTGATTTCAGTGGGCCATGAAACATAATTCCCATACTTCCTTGGTTTTAGGCTCGTCTGCTCAACTGTAACCTGTTGTTCAGTTACTTGTCATCATGCCACAGGGCCATTTTGTACATTAGGGCTGTGAAGGATTACATTCATTGTGTGAAATGACATTTTACTGCAGGATGCATTACTGTGTGATAATGACATCGATAATGGCCATGACATCACCTGTGCAGAGTCTAACAAAAATGCACTGTGCGCCTTTGGATTCAGAAACGAAGGCACCATGTAGCCAAGAAAATGCAAAATGGAAGGTGTTGCAAAAGGGCTGCAAACCTGCTGATGTGTTAAGACATTGCCTGGGACACCTGGAAATGGCGGATTCAGGGAGCCAGGAGCAGGGGGCTAACCCACAAGTGGGCCTAGAATCCCTGACTACTGATGGGAAACTCTGTTCTCAAAACTTGTTTCCGCAACATTTCTATGCAATATATGTGTGGTTGCGCACTCAAGGAGAACCGTGTAAGAAATGATGAAGTACTTGCATGAAATGAAGTTCTGTGCACATAAGTTGCTGGTGCAAAACCACTAAGCAGCACAGGCAAAAGGTGGCGGACCAGTGGGCCAGGAATGCCTGACTATCCCAGAGGAGCATGTGGATGGTGTGATTGCCCCAGTGACGTCAAGTGACACAGTTTTCGCTGGACCTTATTTTTGTCATTAATCAAAGAACTTGACAATATCACAGTTCCTAGAAAGATAAGGTCTAGAGACAGCTGTGTTAAGAGGCAGACATAATGATTATTCTACCTAAATCAGGGAATATGTTGGTGTCCATTGTCTAAGCTAAGGAAGATGGCGACCTCCATGAGCTAAGATCGAGTCGGGCCTACCTAAGATGGAGTTGGACCTAGGGACTTTACGTCACCAGAGTTTGTGTATGGAGTTCAATGCCAGATTAACTCTGACCTTGAAGAAGAGCCAGTCCCAAGGTAAGCATTGCAGCACACAACAGTGCATAGGTAAGAGCCTCCATGGTGACATAGGCAAATGTTATCTCCTGCCCATGTCTAGTTGCATGTACCCTCACACACTCAGAGCACATTCCTTCCATGTGTAATATCCGGATCTTGGACTGTATACATGTATCACATTGGAAGGGAGGGGTGCAGGAGAGATACTACTTATCCTGAACATAGATGTAATATCTAGGTGAAATGTTACATTCTGTGAGAGTAATGTGCCACACGAGTGCAAATCACATCCATGTCAATGTAATGTACACAGAATCTACACAGCTATCTGTGAATTAACATGCAGTTGCACAATGTGTTTCAGCATGAACAGTCCTCCTGCAAACCAATGTGACGGATACTTATAGATTCACACAACAGAAACACAGCCACTGCATATATTGCATGGACTTTATTCAAGTGTCTCTGCCTATCATGTATATTTGTTTAGTCTCCTACCCAAGGTTTCCAAAATATTATCAGTCTCACTTAGTACTTTGTTTCCTACACAGCCTTCTCCTGTGGTCATTCATGTCTGATTACACTACTCACCGTCTATGTGTATTGCAGTCCCCATTATGCATTTACTGGGGAGGAAGGATGTATTGTGTTGTGTTTTATTTTATCTAAACATTACGTCAAATGGTTGCATCTTTCATCATAATCTGTAGCTTTTAACACAATTTGTGGGTGCACCCACGTGCACTAAACTCAACATTTCACTCTACATTCATTATTGTAGATGTAGCACTACACAGCACAAACATTTTGCTACAGCACTTGTGTAAACTTTCAGTGCAAATAACTTTAGTGCCAGATAGTTATTAGATGCTTCTGTAATACTAAGCCTAAATTTTAAACCCTTATCTAATTCCATCTGTAACCCTATTTATCGTAACCCTAATACTATCTATTCATACCATACTCCTGACCTTTTCCTAACTATAACGCTCACCCTTAACCCGATTCATGCCCTCACCCCAGCTCTAATCCCTTTCCTTAGCTCGGAACCTAAACCTTACACTAAGATTTATCCTAACCCAAATACTGTCATGTGCCTGTGCACTCTGCCAAGATTTTTGCCAGTTATATTTTTTGAACAATTTGATTTAGTTTAACAAGAGGTTTACTCCTCAAAGTTGTGGTTCCCTAGGGGACTTTGTTTAGTGGAACTAACCCAGAAAAACGTATCATTGTTACAGATTATTTTAAAGCTTACCCTGAAAAATTAAAGTTTTTGAGATAGGAAGTCATCATGTTCAGCTGACATTCAAGCCAAGCCCATCCTTCCATAAGAACTGTTCATGAAGTACTTTGCTTCGACCAGCCATTCTTTGTCCTTCAACTCGCTATTTGGCGCTATTACTCTTGCGCTTCAACTCATGATTTGAGCCACCGTGAGCCTGAGGCTCGGGGCCTCGACACTGTCGTACGGTTTCCACTTTCTCAGTATGAACGGTATGTTTGTTTGGACAACATAATCATTGGGATGGTGCTAGAATGATTCCATGTGCCCCCTCAGGATATGTTGGCTGACAGTCCTGCTAGCTCACAGTGTCTCCATGAGTACCTCTAAACCTAGTCAGGAAAATAATGGTTTGGGCAACCTCAGAACATGACAACTCTGACTCCCCAAGGAATTGTGGTAACAGATCGAGAACCTCTTCTCTCAGTCACTCGTGCATACTCAGGTAGATACACAAGAAATACACAAAGGGCATTTCAATATTTATTGAACCATTGTGATTCTTGTTTAGAATATATGCGCTGCAATGAAGAATAGACAGAAGCAAATGAAAGTGATTACCAATATGAAGTACTGTGTATAGTTTACTCCTACTATGCGCTCCCTAACCTATTAGCCTAGGGCGGGTGTTCTGCCAAGAATCCCCTACTGGATGATCTAACTCCCCATTACCTGTAGGTAAGTGTGTGCAGGTCGCCGTCTTCGTCACAAGTTGGACATCCCTCCTCGGAGAGGGTAAGCAGGAATCAGCTAGGCAGAGACTCGACAACAGCAACCTCGCAATGATAGCACAGTGCTCCTCTGATTTGAAATTGGAAATGTGTGTGTATTTATAATAACAATATCCATGCTTCCGTGTCGAGGCTTCAGCCAGGCTGACATTGTTTATTCTCTTGTGATAGCCATGTCGCCTCATGGACGAATAACAAACAACAACATTTGCACAATGTGTGTTCAAGCTTTGTGCTAAATGTTTAAGGTGTCATGATAGTGTACTTACAAAGTGTAATTTGCAACAATGTGGTTTCAGTGAAACTAATCCTGCACTGCCACGCAATCAAATGCGTGTCAAAAGTAATTGTGGAGGAAAGAAACCACGTGACAACACCTCTGTCCTTATTTTCCCAGCAATCTACGCAATGTCTTGAAATCGACCGTTTGCGTTCTTAAGGTGGCTCTCTAATTGGGCATTCTGCGTCTTCGAGCTGGTTCATTGTGAACTCAATGTTGCTTCATCACATGTGCACCAATCCGCTGAAAGAGTCAAACTGTAGTGTACATGAAACTGTATTGTTATTTGACTTAATGCACATATAACAGGCACATGCTCAAGCCAAGACACAGAGGGTGAGTCAAGGATTCTGTACAGAAACTGGGTTATATTTTATGTGGGAGCTGTCACTGCTCATAAAAAGACTGTGGCTTCTCTGTTCACAGGCGCTTAAGACCATAGACAGACCACCTCAGCCCTAACTTGTCATACCACTTGATTAGCATTGGCAACCACACACAGCTCTGTCTAGGCACCTCCTCCCTGACCTGGTGCCCCACCTACTATTCAAGTATTGAGCCCCAAACACAGATCTGTCAGTGCACCCTAGACAAGACCTGCAAGACATCCACCATTAAAAATAGACTTCTCAGTCCTGAGCTTGGGTCTCCACTGATGTTTCAGTACTAGAACACACACAGCAATCTGTCAGTGCACCTCATTGATCACAAGCAGCACTTCTGATATTCCAGTACTCATCCACACGTATAACCCAGTCCATGCTCACCTAGGCCTGGCTCTCTCACACTCTCGTACTTCTGACGTGGTTCAGCACTTCTACTATTAAAGTATGGGGGCCAGCAGATAACTGCACTAAAAGAGCTACATTTTGCAGCATCCCCTTCTATTTCATTTTGAAATGTCGGTTTCCCAGAACTGGTACTCACTCATAGCTTCCTCCTTCCAGCATGGATCTCACCGAAGCAGGTAGGCTGAACGCCTTAATATCCCCCTCAGGAAATAACACATTTTTAATAAACTACCCCCCAATCTTACCAAAAGTGCCAGGAGAAAGTTCAAACACAAAATCCTCAACCTTAAGAAAGAAACTTTTATTACCAACCCCTATGTTTGCCACAACAAGGGCACCCTATTGTATGACCTCATATTCTCAACCAATCGTCGAGCCAAATGGAGGAAAGTCCTCTCCTCCTCCCTCGACACCTCCACCATCAAGAAAATCCCTCATGGCCATAAACTCATTATTGTACCCTCTACGCTATTCATTGGTAATGCCACCATTTCTATCTATAATAACAGCACTATACTTATTCAATCTTCTGATCACCATCTAGAACTCTTTAACGATCCTTTCCCATACCTAAAGAACAAACTTGACTTGACCACTCCCCTCTACTTTCCTCCGTGTCCTCACTTCTTACTAAATCACAATGTACTCTACCAGACCACCACTCCCCACAATCCAACCTCTCCCCCCAGAGGGTGACCAACAAGTCCACGTATATTACTGACTCCCAATTCACCTTCTCCACCAGCATTACCTACTCCCAATTTACTCCCTCCCCCAGCATTACCTATTCCCCCCACCTACACCAACCCGACTTCACCAACCCCTGCACTATTAAAACCTCCTCCGTTCACTCCCCCACCAATATCAGCAACCCACCCACCTCCTCCTCTCAAGACACCACTAACAAGACTCCTATGGTGACACTAATTCTCCAGCTCCCCATACCACTTGGATACTTCTCCACACTACAGTGCCCCACAAACACTTGTTCCTCCCACACTCCTCCCTAACGACCTGATGCTCGATACACTATTAAATCCAAACTGCAACTGATACGGGCTGAAATTGCCAAACTAGTTATCATCACCACATCTCCAACTGCCACTCTGTCCCTACCCCTGCTCTCCCAGGGATTTCTCAGCCTTGTTGGAGCTCCACTCCCAACCTCAACCACTCCTCCACCCAATAGGTTAGTCAGTCAGCTATCCAATGAGGATATACTCTACCTTCTTGACACCTAATACCCAGCTCCGGTCCATCACACTTTACCTTCCACAAAAATTAAGACTATTAGGTCACACCCCTTCAGAACATCACACCCCAGCACCAGGTTTATTAACAAAATGATCCTCACTCAGGTTCCCATCTCTCATTTGTCCACAACTATTGCTAGCACTTCCCTGAAATGTGCAACATTAAACTGCCGCTCAGCCATGAAACATGCAGCTGAAATTTCCACTCTCATTCTTAACCAGTACCTTGACATTCTCCTACTCACGGAAACATGGCTAAATGAATCCTCTTCTCCCATTTTGGACACTCTAATCCCCCCCCCGAGGTACAACCTCATTAAACTGGACTGCCCAGATGAACACCCAGGTGGTGGCCTAGCTTGCATTAACAGATCGTCACTTTCTTCGAAACAGGGACACATTGCTCCTTTGTCATCTTGTGAATACCTCAAGATCGACATCCTTACCACCAACAATTCAAAGTGCACCCTCCACATGTTTTATCACCCACCCGGAGGATACCACACCTTCATTGAACAGATCATGAAGGCTATCTCCTCCAACATGGATGAACATAACAATCACATTTTCCTGGGCGATTTCAATATCTGCTGGAACAATACCAATGACCTGCTTGTGAACAGTTTTGACTCCTTCCTGCAGGGCCTCAACCTTATACAAGCCTGCAACAGCCGGCCCAAATCAAAGGAGTCATCCTTGATCTAACCATAACAAAATAGAACACCTTGCGAATATACTCCATTCTCCCTTTGCGACTGGACTGACCACCACTGTATCACCTTCTTCCTTAATAAAAAAGGCAGTCACCTTTAAGGGACAACCTACTAAAGCCAAACACTAGGTTTGTGACACCTGTAACATTAATCCACTCACCTTACCAACTCTGTAACGACATCCTACTCTCTCCACCCTCCATGAACAAGGACCAGGATCTCACCGATCCCTGCTACAACTCCATGTCCAAAATCATGGGCACACTTGCCACCAAATAAATGAAAAGAATCTCATCCAAAAGATCAAACCCTTAGTTCAGCCTTGACCTTAATTAAGAACGACGCCACCTCAGACTAGCTGAAAGATCATGGAGACATTCCCCTCCCTGGCCAACCTCAAACTCTTACATCTAAGTGGCAGCGCATACAATAGACACATCAGGAAATTAAAAGCAGTCTTTTGCCAAAATCATCTAGACTCTGCTACCAATCGACCAAAAGAATTGTTCAAAATTATCAAAAACAAATCCTCCCGCAAAATGATCGCTCTTTTACCGACAACAATCCATTACCTAACTGTGAAGCCTTTGCCTCCTTCTTTACTGAGAAAACCACTCAAATCTCTAGAGAGATCCGGATCGCTATTCATCTTCTACTTCAGCCCGCCCCTCAACTCCCCCCACTTGATCCTCAATCTTTCCAGAACCAACCCCCTCCTTGCCCAAAAATAACGCCACCTGGTATTGCTTCAAAACCCAAAACCCTCGAGGAGAACGACCTTCTAATTCTACTTCAATCAATCAATCAATCATGTCACTTATAAAGCGCACTACATACCCGCGAGGGTCTCAAGGCGCTGGGGGAAGAGGGGGGAAGTGCTGCTACTGATCGAAGAGCCAGGTCTTGAGGAGTCTTCTGAAGGCCAGTAGGTCTTGGGTCTGTCGGAGGTTGGTGGGGAGGGTGTTCCAGGTCTTGGCGGCGAGGTGGGAGAAGGATCTGCCGCCGGCGGTCGTTTTCCGGATGCGGGGGACTGTGGCGAGGGCGAGGCTGGTCGAGCGGAGCTGACGGGTGGGGGTGTAGAAGCTGAGTCGTCTGTTGAGGTAGGCTGGTCCGGAGTTGTGGAGTGGTTTGTGTGCGTGGGTGAGGAGCTTTCTGTTGAGGTAGGCTGGTACTTTCCGTCTGAAACCCTACAACCACTTCTACGGTCCCCTCCCTTCCAAACTCTAGAAGGAGAACATCCACCTCATACTCCCACTATGGACTATGATAATCAATGCTTCACTCTTCCAAGACTCCATACCCGTCTGCCTAAAAAGTGGCCAGTTCCCCACTATCCTAAAAAAAAAACCTCTTGCCAATCTGACCCCAACAAATACCGTTCCATCTCCAACATCCCTACTTTAGCCAAACTCTTAGAAAAAAAGTGTCTTCTTTCAGCACAATAATCACATCGAGAAATTCCAACTCCTTGACCATTGTCAATCTGGCTTCAGTTTGAATTTTTTTTGAAATGGCCATGGCCCACATTGTCGATGATACCCTATGCTCACTCGACCAGAATGAATCCTGCCTCCTGATCCTTTTGGACCTGTAAGTAGCCCTCAATACCATCAATCATGCTAATCTTCTGAACCTACTTGAACACAAGATGGGCCTCTCAGGCACCGCTCTGAACTGGTTCTCCTCCTTTCTTCACAATAGATCCCAGCGCCTTCTAATCAATCACACTCGTTCTGATCTACCTCCAGTGTCACTGTGCGTCCCCCAATGCTCTATTCTCGCACCAACACTGTTTAACCTTTACATCGAGCCCCTAACTGAAATCCTCAAACTCTCCCACATTTCCTACCACATGTATGCTGATGACACTCAACTTTATATGAAAATCACCTCCCTTGATGACATCCTCACCCTCAAAGACAGCTTGATAAAGATGCAGAATCGGCTGCCTCTTAACCACCTCTAACTCAATGCCCTTAGACTGAATTCTTACTGATCGCATCAGCCAACTCCACCCTAACGTCAAAGAATGGCTCCCTCTTCTTACTGCTGCCTTGAACTACACTCCACATATTATTGACTCTGCCAAATCCCTATGTATACCCCCGGACAAAGACCCTTCCATGCAAAAACACATCAGCACCATCACTAGAGGAGCTAGCCATCAGCTGCATAGCTTTAGAAAACAAAATCCTTTTCTCCCCACGGCAGACCTCACAACGGCAGTACATGTTCTTCTACTTTCGAAATTGGATTACGGCTGCACTACCCTCATGGGCCTACCAAAAACCTCACTTGTATCATTGAAGGCTACACTTAATGCTGCAGCTAGGCTCATTACTGGTTCCAAAAAACACGATCATATCACCCCAGACCTTCAATCATTAAAATGGTTACCCTTCGAGGCCAGGATCCACCTCAAAATTGCCTGTATGACCAGAAAGCATTACACCACTACACCCCCTCCCACCTGGCCCAGAAACTGACCCTATCGGGTGGAAGAACTCACTCTTTACTTCTTAAACCTCAAAAATTCCACACATAAAAAACCTATCTCCGATCCTTTTTCGGAATTGCCCCAAGAATTTGGAACTCAATCCTTACTGAAATCAGATGCAACCCATCCTCATTTACCTTCAAGAAAGATAATGAGGGCTGCCTTGTCTCCCATAGATCGTTCCCTCCTTCCTATTCACCCGCTACCTCTTACCTCGCCTTAATATGTTTTAGACCCTAGATGTGTGCCTCATTTTGTGCTCATATTTCCTTTATGCCATTAGCCCATATGCATATATCTGTAGATACTGTGGGGCATATTTACGTTCCCTGGCGCATCCCTGCATATCAGCAGGGATGCGCCAGGGAAAATGCGTCACGCAAGTTTACCCTTGCGCCACGTCCGATGCGCCGCATTTACAATGCGGCGCATCGTGGCGCAAGGATAAGCAGATGCGTGACGCATCTGCCGGCGGAAGGTTGGCGCAGTGCTGAAGCTGTGTCGCAAGCGCGACGCAACTCCAGCACTGTTCCAACCTTCCCTATCCCTAACATGGTGCGTCAATCCTTACGCCTGCTTGAAGCAGGCGTAAGGATTTGACGCACCAGCGTCGAAAAGTGACTGCGTGAAATCTTGTAGATTTCACTACGTCACTTTTCCGAGGCGTTCCTGCGCCGGAACGCCCCCTGCGCCGGTACGCCCACATGAAACCTGACGCAGGTTTCATGTGGCGCAGGGGTTTACTACGTGACACATCTCCCTAGATGCGTCACGTTGTAAATATAGCGCAACGCGGTGCATGGTTTGCGTCGCCGCTGCGTCACATGCGTGACGCAACGGCGGCGCAAAAGTGGCGCAAGGGGCTGGTAAATATGCCCCTGTATTTTTATGTAATGTTATTTTTCCTTTGTTGTATCCCCTTTTCTTTGAACTCTGTTTGTTAAGCGGTCTGTCACCCGAAAGTTTCTTATTCGCACTATATTAAACTCCAAATACATAAATAAATAAAATAGGTCTTCCAAAACACCCCTACCCTCGCTTGCATCACTTTAACAATTCCAGCATTGGGAACCACAAATAACTACAAAAAAAACAGTTCTGGCTTACAATATCAATTGCTATTAATGTATTCTTGGCTTGCGACTTCTCTGCTGTTCCAGCACTGAAAACGACTCGGTTGAACCAACGCACATCTATCCTGCCTTAAAGCACATTGTTGGTTGTTAGCATTGAAGACACAGATAGCCGGCTCTATCAGTATTCCCTCTAATGAAAGAAAAAAATGGAAGGGAAGCATACATTATTGATCCTGCAATAAAATAGTAAATAGAAGAAGAAACTATCGACAAAGGCTCTTCCTGAATGCTATAGCTGCAGGTTTCAGGCATTATTGATTGATTGTACAGGTGTTCTGGTCAGTGAAGTCTTTAGCCATTCACTGGTATTAAGATTCATGTATATTTAATGACTAAATTAATAAAGCACAGAAGCAGAGAGCCAGAGAGAACACATTGTCCAAAACAATGCCTGCAAGCACAGCTGAGGAAAAAATGCATGGCAAATCTTCCTTCTGACCTCATCCTCAGTGTGAAAAGGACTTTTATTTACTGGACTTCCAACAACATATGGCCTTTCCACATTAATCAAGAGCAAAAGTTGGAGGTTCAAAGATGATCATATACTGTTGTAGTTCCAACTAATAACAGTGCCAACTAGCAATTGGCCTGTGTTATGTACATGACCGGCCAAGCAGCTTTCCGGAAATCAATGTCCTTAGGTTCCAGGAGAGAATATTGTTGCAAAGTTGAAATTTGAAGTAAATTCTGGCAGAGTATCACCAGGAGTGAAGCGAATGACTTAATTTGATTGGATAGTGGAAGCTTCACCCAGCCTGAGGACAGAAAAGATTGACAGATTGGTAGCCCTTTCTTTATTCTGTGGGTTGGGTTTTATGGTCGTTCTTGAAGTGATGTTTCTGATAATTATGATAATAAGCATAATTTCTTCAGACTAATTAGTTACAGGATCCCAAGTAGTCTGCATTCAAGTTCTGAAAATAACAAATGTTATTAGTTGCACAAGATCAAACTATTACAGATCACTGATACACTTGGATGTCTGGTGCTGCATATACACTGCACTGAATGGATCAGGATGTGGGAAATGTGTCTCTGATACAAAACTTTGAATATTATGCTTAGATTAGTATTTCTTATTATTGTTAGGTTTGGGTTAGCATTTATTGTTCCTGTCGGGAAAGCTCTATATTTTAGAAATAGTGTTAGGGCAGGAGTGTTCTCCAAGTGTGTAGTTAACTGTAAAAATCATATATTCCTGTTATACGTACTATTTGCACCTTTTAGGCATGTAGCATGAATTCAAGGAAATACACCAACTGACAGCTGATAGGACATTACATATGACAGTCACAGACATTAATCTAGAATAGACCACTCTGTAACACAAATATAGCCTAATACTTTGCCAATTTATTAGTGATTTGTATGAATGGATGAACAAGATTTCCATTGTCCCTACTTACTATCAAGGAAAACCACAGGTAAGAGAACATTCTGCGTCAAAGGGGCAGGGAATGAAGTCCTCCTTGATTTAGACTCAAGCATTACTGTGAAGGGACATACGCAGTGTCCAATAAATGGGAGGCATAGAGCCACCAGTAAAATGCTGGCCCTGAGCCTGGTGCTGGGGGAAGCTCACTCCAAGGACAGAGGCTGGAGGAGAGTTTGAGTAGGGTGGTACAACTGTCAACTGATAATGTAGGTGTTGTGTCCTAAGGTGAAATCAGGGACTATTTAAACCTGTGGAGCAGCAGGACAAAAGCTTACTTGTTCTTGATGTTCAGTATGATACAGACTGTAAAAGCGGGGCCTCATGAACCGTCTCACTTTTTGCCCTTCCAGGAGGAGGTGTCATAGAGATCTCTGGCTTGTGGAGGCCTATTATTTTTAGCATTATCACCTATTGATATTTTTAAATCTGCTGTTCCAATAATTGTAAAGCCTAATCACTTATCAATGGATTGTTCACCCACCAAAAGTGAACATGAGCTGGGTTTAGACCGTTGTGAGACAAGTTAGTTCTTCCCTAATGACGATCTATTTTTGCAGTATTAATGCTTCTTAGTATGAGTGAAGCCGTAGATTCAGACTTTTTTATGGGTTTATGACTGAACTTCTCTAAACTCAGCATTTCATTCATGTCAGGTGCCAAATGGCCCCATGTCAGTGGGGTTTAATAGTAAAAAAAAAACCTGGCTTCTTGGGCAGGTCCAAAGAGGTAAGTGTGTTTAACCATTAGCAGCTATGCATGCCTAGGCTGCAGGGAGATGGAAGGCACTCATGGGAATCCAGGATCTACTGACTCCATCTGGTAAGTCCATATGGGGACTGAGTGTGCTGAGTCTGCAGGGGACACAAATGTTGCCCTGGGACAGATGCCAATTCATGGCCAGCAGTGTGGTTTCTCGAGGCCACAGGGATTTTGGGGTTGTATGCGACGGGACTGATCGACTTGGAGCTACTAAACTCAAGTATGGAAAGGGTGGCCTATGTGCTGTAAGACATGAAACCGCATGCAGGAGGGTGAGACCAGGTAGAGTCTGCCTCTGAAGGGTAGGGCCTTTGAGCCTAGCATGGAATCATGGCATGCTCAAAGGCCGTCTCCCAGAGACCCCATTGATTGTCCAGAGTTGAACTAAGCTTGGGCTTCATGCACTGGCTGAGTGAAAGATGGGTGATAAACCCCCATTCCCAGGCCAGAACTAGATTTGTTCAGTGAAGAATCCAGCACTCCTCTAGAGCATCATGCTTGGCAAGAGCCTGGGTAGACCCCAACAGGCCTGTAGGAACTTTAAGCTGGGACGAGACCACAAATAGAACCTCTGGGAAGCTCATGTGGATAATGGGGTATGGCTGCTAGGAAGGTTTCCAGGAACTAACTAGTGGTATCCCACTGTACCCAAAGTAGAGTTGTACCGACCCGATGATGATTGCCAAGCTCACCCAGGACATCAGCCTCAGGCGGGACCTCCAGGAAGCCTGCATGGATGACAGTGCTAATGCTGATGGACTTAGGTGCCAGGGCTGTGTGCCAGATGCACAACATACACTGCTGGGCTCCTCTGGAGTGAAAATCTCTTACAGTGACTGTGCGAGAGCTCCAGGAGTGTGCACAACACAGCCTCTGGGCTTTGACATTGGCTAATTCTCAAGGCATCCCTCCCAACTTAGGCAAAGCTAAACTCCATGCAGGTACTGTTGTCTCATTTGAGGTCAAAAGCACTAATCATGAGTGTTCCAGGCATGTGCAGGGTGCAACCTCTAATATTAAGCTTGGGCAGCCAGCCCAAAGCATCCCTTTATACCTACAGATTAGCCTAAAATCACCACATGGACTGGTAGTCTCCTGCTGGACCTCAAGCACTTACTAGCTCTTGGCCACAGCTCTATGAGGTCTGCCTGTACATCCAGGATTTTGGACCTAGACCTAAAGCCTGATTTAGAGTATGGTGGACAGGGTACTCCATCACAAAGGCAATATCTGCCAAACCTTAAGTCTGCCCGCCTCATTTAGAGTCGGTGGACCCTAATTTTTCCATAGACACAGCTCCCATTGGCTCCGTCCACATAAAACTTCCTCCGACAGAGCAGGGACTGTCAAAGGAAGGACATTACACTGCCTGCCCTATTTAGGATGGACGGTGTATTAGCATTTTTTTCTGTCTATCACTGCCAGGAAAAACCAGGCAATGATCGACTAAAGAAAATAATGACACCCCTGGGAAAAAACTCCTCTTTGGGAATTTGTTTATGAAAAACAACTAAACATTTTGTAGATTGAAAGGAATCCCCATCCTAGTGACTCCTTTCAATGTACAGCGATGACTGCTGGGCCAGCAGCCATCTCAAAATTTGAAGAGAAATAGTTGATAAGGATGGCATAGATAATTTCCTATCTATCAAACTCAGAAACAGGCTCCTAGTTCCAGTATCCCAGGGGGGGCTTCATGGATCCTCTGGGGTATCAGTTTCTGAAACGGCCTGCTCAGAGCTCCAGCAAGCCATCACATGCAGCCTCTGAGTCTGTGCTCTATAGAATTTCTTGAGGCATACATTAATGCCCATAGAAGGGTTGGCTCCAGGAAAACAGGTTACTCTAAAGTGACAAGCTCTGATAGGACCCCACTTAAAGCTCTGAAAGTCTGCCCCAATTGTTGGCCTGCCAGGATCCAGGCTCAGCCAAGAGCTGTGCCTCCTACGGGCTCTATTTATCACTCAAACAGGGACTTTGCCCCTCTCTTAGTTTAAATAATGTATAAGGCTAGATGTACAGCATCTCGGGCTGGCAATCAGTTTTGTGTCACAGGCAAAGATCGGAAGACCAGATGGACAGGCTACTCAAAAACTCCCAAAGAGGGCGGATTTGAAATTTTCACTCAGGTGGGACTTCACCTCAGATACATTTGCTCCCATGTCCATCTCATTCACCCTTGCTAAACAGATTATAAGAAAGCTTAGTTAGCTTCCCCTGATTGTTATAGGTGGGGAGACCACAGCATTTACTAGAGGTTTCTCCCAATTGGGAGGGTTTGACCAGGTTGACATTGGGTTCCATGAGGCTTGCATAGTCTCCAAGGCTCCTGTAGGGTGAAAAGCTCTAAAGGTGATGGACTGAGAGCTTGATGCAAGTGCAGAACGTAACCTCTAGTCTTAGCCTTGTCATCAGCCCATGGCACCCCATAACCAAGAGCAAAGTCCCAGATATTCTGCAGAGACTGACAGGCATCTCTCAGGAGAAAAGTTCAAAATAATGCTTGTAGGAAATTTGCCCTTTCTGCAGAGTCACTCTGGGTTTTTCTCCTTTTGCTGAAACCTATATTTTTGCCGACTGTAAAACTGTGAGCACTAGTGATAAAGGGCGTCTAATCCCCTTTTCAACATTGTGAAATTAGCATACCCCTAATTAGCATATTTACTTACCTAGAACTCTATAGTATATGGTGTGAGAAGTTGGCCTGGTATATGCTGTCCACTAATAGTGGGCACCTTGCACCAGTCCAAACAACCCCTTATTGGAGATAGGTTAAAGACAACCTTTATTGAAAGCTATCCTAGTGGTAGCTATGGAGAGCAGCCTTCAGGCTAAGTCTTGAAGGAATGTAAAGCAGCTTGTTTTACCAGCCTATAATCTCTTGAGTGACCAAATGAAAGAGCACCACACCAGGTATATATTCAAAATATATGTATTTATTGCTAAACACACCCCTCTAGTCTCTTTATGAGGCTAGAGTTCGAAGTACATAAGTTATAAGTTAGTCATCAACAGTAATAGCACAAATACACGTTTGAGCCCTAGGGGCGTACCAAACCATATACCAATAAAGTGGTATAAGAACCACGACTGAGCTAGACACAAGGCCTAGAGCCTGTAGAAGTGCTTGGACCACAAGGAACCACCCAAGGTAGTGACACAGGGGACCCACGGGGGACGCGTGCAGTGTGAGAACACAGCCGCGAATCGCCGTTGACTTCTATGGGGAAAGTCGCGGTTGGAATTTTAGAGAAAAGGGACACTTAGAGGAGGACTTGGAGCAAACCCTTTTAGAACTGGGTCGTTCTAGAGTCTATACCCACGGGAGCACCGGAGTACTCGTGTTACCTCACCCAGGGAAGCCGGGTGCATAGGTGTCTTTCGGGGTCGGGTTTCGTCGTCGTTTTCAATGGCGATCTGCTGCAAAGTGCTGCTGGCGGCCAAGTCGAAAGTGTTCGGGTGGATCCAAAGGTGGATCGAAGATCTGAAGAACCTGAAAGCAGAGGGGACAGAGTCTGGGTCACTAGCCAGTGACCAGGAAGGCGATGAGCAGATGCCCACCGATGTCGAGTGCTTCAGGTAGGTTGACCGTCGTCTTGACTCTTCAGCCACGAGGTCCAGGAGGTGTCGACGACAACCAGGAGCTGGATTCGAGCTGCCCACAACGTCTGTCGATTGCTGAGGTGTCGACAACTGGATTGGACCCAACAAGCCTTGGCAACGGCAAGTCTCATGGAAATAGAAGAAGGATGGTGGTGCAGACCAGCAAGATCTGAGGGACTCACCCAGCGAGGGTAAGTCAGGACACGCCAGGAGCAACCAGGGAGCCCAAGCAGAAGAATATTGGCCTTCGGGAAGGCCTACTAGCCAACGGACTAGCGACCACAAAGGAGCCTCGAGTGGACGCACTTGGAGCTGGCTCACGGGACACTCGTGGAGTGGAGGCCAGTGATCTTCAGTGCAGTCGGTGCTGGAGGCGGGGGCTACTCGGAGCCCAAAGCACAACTTCGTGGGAGCCCAGGAAGAGGATGCACTTGCAAATGTGCTCGGTGTCCAGGGGTCACGGTTCCACGTTACCCACGACAGCTACGGGCCTCAGCTTTGCTGGGGACTCAGGGCAGTCTCGGGGAAGTCTGGAAATCTACCTCTGGTGATGCAAAGACTTTGGCGTCCGGTGGGAGGTTCGGCGATGCACACCGGACAATTGCTTCTTTGGTGCCTGCCAAGCAGGGGAGTCACTCCTTGACCCCAAGGGAGATTCTTCAGTCCTCTAATCTTAAAGTAGAGCGTCGAAGGTCCAGGATTCTGTGTCAGAGTTTCGTCCAGGTAAATCTAAAGTCCTAAGGACTGGGGTCCCATACTTATACTAAGATAGGGGGTTGGACATACTCTGGGGACCCACCTATGGGAGGGTCAGGGCAGAGGGGTGGTTACACCCCTTTCCCTTTGTCCAGTTTCGCACCAGAGCAGGGGCTGGAAGCTCCTGAGCCGGTTTGAACTGGGGTATGCACAGGGACACCAAATGTGCCCCCAGTGCAGGACTTCAAAGCACCAGAGAGTGCTCCCGCCCAGCCCCAATACACACTATCCTGTCTGGGGAGGTGGTTACACCTCCCTGGGACAGGAAACCTATTGTCCAGGCCTCCCCTGCCAGAGTTTCGGTCAGCAGCAGGAGGCCAGACTCGTGTCTGTGGCAGCGGCATCCATTTTGTGATGCCAGGGCTCTGGAAAGTCAGTACCGGGTATACCGGTGTGTACATGTCTCTCCCTCTAGAAGGGTGGAATGCTAACCCGCCGCCAGAACTGGCGGGAGGGTAGTATTCCAAGATGTTTGACACCAAACACGACATGTTTCCGTGCAGCCATCCCAAAGTTAGCATTTACCGCGAGGTTATAATGCGCTTAAGAGTATATGGTCAGGCTGCACTACAAACAGCATCAGAGAAGGGTCTCCGAACGCTGCAGAGGGGCCCTGCTCATGCAGGGGCACCCTCTCACATAGGAACCACGCACTCTGCCTTCAGGATTGATAAGGCCTGCCATAGGAGTGACTTATAGGTTTATATGTGTGTATGTATGTAGTGATATAGGTAGCCTATATCACAGTAAGGGGTGCATGCACCACCTTACCCAGGCTGCAGTATCATACCTGTGGTGTCCTTTGGCTGGCCTTCCAGGGGTGGCACAATACATGCTTCAGCCCCTGGCAGGCCTCTGAGGTACCTATGCCCTGGGTACATAGTATACCATATACTAGGGACTTATAAGGGCACTCCAGATTCCAATCAGAGATGTGCCTAAGGCACATGGAAACCATTTTAGAGAGGAAGCAGCTAGGCTGGGGTTCTGATTAGCAGGGCCCCAGCCAGACTAAAGTCGAAAAACAGTGAAGCATCAGCAAAATGTGGGGGTACCCATGTGAAGCAGATCCTACTCTCCTACACAACCCCCCCCCCCCCAAATGTAGGGACATTAAACTAACCTTGCCCATTTAAGTCTTCATGTTCTAAGTGGAAGTACCTAGAGAGTCCATCTGCATTGGCATGGTTACTCCCAGGTCTATGTTCCACTGTGAAGTCCATCCCCTGTAGGGAAATGGACCACCTAAGCAGTTTGGGGTTTTCACCCTTCATTTGTTTTAGCCATAAGAGGGGCTTATGGTCTGTTTGAACAAGGAAGTGAGTACCAAACAAGTATGGCCTCAACTTCTTCAGAGCCCAGACCACAGCAAAGGCCTCCCTCTCAATGGCTGACCAACGTTTCTCTCTAGGGGTCAGCCTTCTGCTAATAAAAGCTACTGGCTGATCCTGACCTTCATCATTCAATTGTGACAGTACAGCCCCTACCCCCAATACAGATGCATCTGTTTGGACAATGAACTTCTTGGAGTAATCAGGACTCTGTAGAATGGGAGCAGTGCACATGGCCTGCTTTAGGTCATCAAATGCCTTTTGACAGCTAACTGTCCACTGAACCTTTTTGGGCATTTTCTTGGAAGTTAAGTCATTCAGGGGTGTCACTATTGATCCATACTCCTTGACAAATCTCCTATAGTACCCAGTCAGGCCTAAAAAGGCTCTCACCTGAGTCTGGGTAGTTGGAGCAGTCCAGTCCATGATGGTCTGGATCTTGCTCTGCAAGGGTTGAACCTGGCCTCCACCCACAAGGTGGCCCAGGTACACAACCTGACTCTGCCCTATCTGGCACTTGGTGGCCTTGATAGTCAGGCCTGCTTTCTGCAGGGCCTGTAAAACATTTCTGAGGTGGACCAGGTGGTCCTCCCAGGTGGACCTACAGACAGCAATATCATCTAGATATGCTGCACTATAGGCTTCCAGACCTGTAAGGACTGTATTCACCAACCTCTGAAAAGTGGCAGGTGCATTCTTCAGACCAAAGGGCATCAACACAAATTGATAATGCCCACTAGGGGTTGAGAATGCTGTTTTTGGCTTTGCATCATCAGCTAGTCTGATCTGCCAGTAGCAAGTGTCAGGTCAAAAGTACTTAGATACTTGGCTGAGGCCAAAGTGTCTATTAGCTCATCTGCCCTAGGTATTGGATGGGCATCAGTCCTAGGGACTGCATTGAGACCCCTGTAGTCCACACAAAACCTCATCTCTCTTTTCCCACCATTGGTGTGAGGTTTTGGCACAAGGACCACTGGACTAGCCCAAGGGCTATCTGAGGGTTCAATAACTCCCAAATCCAACATCTTCTGGACTTCTGTCCTGATACAGTCCCTGACATGGTCAGGTTGCCTATAAATCTTATCTTTAATAGGCAGACTGTCCCCAGTGTCCACTTCATGAGTGCACCAGGTGGTCTGACTGGGTGTCAGTGAGAATATATGTCTGAACTGATTGAGCACCTGTCTGCAATCAGTTTGCTGCTGGGCAGTGAGGCTGCCTGCCAAGGCTACACCATCCACTGACCCATCATCAGGGTTCTGTGAGAGCAGGTCAGGGAGTGGGTCACTCTCTTCCTCCTGTCCCTCATCAGTAGCCATGAGCAAGCCCATGTCTGCCCTTTCCACATATGGTTTTAACCTGTTGACATGGAGAACCCTGTGGGGACTCCTGGGTGTTCCTAGGTCTACTAAGTAGGTAACCTCACCCTTCTGTTCAACAATGGTATGGGGTCCACTCCATTTGTCTTGGAGAGCTGCTGGGGCCACTGGCTCCAACACCCACACCTTCTGTCCTGGCTGGTAAACAGTCAGTACAGCCTTTTGGTCATGCCAGGCTTTTTGAAGTTCCTGGCTAGCCTCAAGGTTTTTAGTTGCCTTTTTCATGTACTCAGCCATCCTGGAGCGGAGACCAAGTACATAGTCCACTATGTCTTGCTTTGGGGGCGTGAGAGGTAACTCCCATCCTTCCTTCACCAAGCACAATGGACCCCTGACAGGGTGACCAAACAAAAGTTCAAAAGGGCTGTAGCCAACCCCTTTTGAGGCACCTCCCTGTATGCAAATAAAAGGCAGGGCAAGAGTATGTCCCATCTTCGCCTAAGCTTTTCTGGGAGCCCTTTAATCATGCCCTTCAAGGTTTTGTTGAATCTCTCAACTAAACCATTGCATTGTGGGTGATACGGTGTGGTGGACTTGTAAGTCACTCCACACTCCTTCCACATTGCTTTCAAGTATCCAGACATAAAGTTAGCACCCCTGTCTGATACAACCTCCTTAGGGAAGCCCACTCTTGAGAAAATTCCCAGGAGGGCCCTTGCCACCACAGGTGCTGTAGTGGTCCTAAGGGGAATAGCCTCTGGGTACCTGGTGGCATGATCCACTACCACCAGGATAAACCTGTGCCCAGATGCTGTTTGGGGATCCATGGGACCAACAATGTCAATCCCCACCCTTTCAAAGGGAACCCCCACCACAGGTAGTGGTATCAGGGGGCCTTTGTAGTGCCATCTGCCTTGCCACTGGCCTGGCAGGTTACATAGGAGCGACAAAACTCCTTGGTGTCTTCAGACATGTGGGGCCAGTGAAAGTGAGGGACAATTCTGTCCCAAGTCTTGTTCTGGCCCAGGTGACCTGCTAAGGGAATGTCATGGGCTAGGGTCAATAGGAAGCCCCTGAACTTCAGAGGTATAACCAACCTCCTGGTGGCACCAGGCTTGGGGTCTCTACACTCTGAGTACAAGAGTCCATCATCCCAATACACAGTATGGGGACCACTAGCTTTCCCAGCAGCCTCAGCAGCAGCTTGCTGTCTGAGGGGTTCAAGAGAGGGGCAGCTCTGCTGCTCCTGGCTCAGATCTGCCCTGGAAGGGCCCCCTGTCCCCAAGAACTCAACCTGGTCAGGTTCAAGCTCCTCTGGGACAGTTCCTTCCTCAGGACTGAGATCATCCCCCTCAAGAGACTGATCTTCCTTCTGAGCCAAGGGGGAAGGCACTGCCTTTACCCTACAACTCCTCTTCTTGGAGGGCACTTGGTCCATTATTCCAGAATCCAAGGCCTGTTCAGTGTTAGACATTTTGGCTTGTGACCTGGTCACAGCAAACACATCTGCAGGGATGCCCAGCATTTCTGCATGGGTCCTGAGCTCCACTTCTGCCCAAGCTGAAGTTTCTAAATCATCGCCAAGCAAGCATTCAACTGGTAGGTCTGCACTTACCACAACCTTCTTAAGGCCAGTTACCCCTCCCCAGGAGAAGTTAACAACTGCCAGAGTATGGTCTGTTCTGACATTGCTAGCATTGGTCACTTGGTACATTTCACCAAGTATAATCTGCCCAGTATTCACAAGGTCTTGTGTCACCATGGTGACACTTGCCCCTGTGTCCCTAAATGCCAAAGCCTCTTTTCCATTGATTAAGGGCTGTTGCCTGTACTTGCCCAGATTACTGGGACTCACAGAGGAGGTCACATCCATGCCTCCATCACAGACTAGGACAGCCTAAGTGAGTTCTCTGACTAGGTCAGAGCTCATCTCCTTACCCAGGGTCAACCCTACTAAACCCTTGGCTTGTGTAGTCCCACCACCAACTGTAACTGCACTAGGGGGAGCAGGTGCCTTAGGGGCATTGGTGGGGGCTGGAGTAGAGTCTTTGGACTTGGTGCAATCACTGGTCCAGTGGGTCTTTTGCTTACAGACCTTGCACCATGGTTTCTTTTGGCCTTTCCCTTTGTTAGACTGTGAATCCCCACCTGAAGAAGATTTTTGGGGGCCTTGTGAAGACTTCTGGTCTTTACCCTTCTCCCCACCCTTATCAGAGTTCTTAGAATCTTGCTTCTTTGGGTCACCACCTTGGTTCTGTACCTTCTGCCTCACCCTGGTTCTGACCCATTTGTCTGCCTTCTTTCCCAATTCTTGGGGAGAGGTCAGATCAGAGTCCACCAGGTACTGATGCAACAGCTGATTTTGACAGTTATTAAGAAGCTGCTCCCTCATGATAAGATTGTACAATCCTGTGAAGTCACACACCTTACTGCCCATCAACCAACCTTCCAGAGCCTTAGCAGAACAATCCATATAGTCTACCCAGTCTTGAGTCTGTGCTTTTTGGGTATCTCTGAACTTTAACCTGTATTGTTCAGTTGTTAGGCCAAACCCATCAATCAGAGCACTCTTCAAGACTTTGTAATTGTCAGCATCCTCTTCTCTTACAGTGAGGAGCTTGTCTCTACCTTTGTCTGCAAAGGAGAGCCACAATATTGCTGCCCACTGCTCCTGAGAGACCCTCAGTACTTTACAGGCCCTCTCCAGTGCAGTTATCCATTTGTGGATGTCATCCCCACTCTGGTAGGGAGGGACAATCTTGCTCAGGTTTCTATGGTCATAAGACCTTTCCCTATCTCTGGGGAAATTGCTGCCACCATGGGACTCTAGTCCCAACTTTTTCTCTCTCTATAGAGATCTAGGGACTCCCTGTCTATAGCCAATTGCTGTTTTCTGAGTTCAAGCTGGGCTTGCTCATACTGAATCAGTCTCTTCCTCCTCTCATGAGAGGATTCCCTTCCACGAGAGGAGACAGAGGTCCCTACTGAGGTGTCAGAGTGGTTAGACTCCTGAGAAGGAGATCTAGGCCTTCTGGGCACACTCACAATTCTTCCTGGGGGACAAAGGGGAGGTCATTCTGATCCTCCTCCTCCACAGGAGGAATTGGGTTCTCCAGGTCAAGGTCATTTTCACCTTCCTGGCCAGTTTCAGAGGGGGGGCCTGGGTTTCTTCACCCCTGACCCCTTCCTCATTTTCTGCCCCACCCTCTCTGCCTACCCCTTCAGACCCTAGGGGCCTGCTGAGATCATCAGCCAGTAACACCTCCCTGAGGTGTTGGGTGCTGGCACTTTTGCCTGCCTTCAGCTTCCTAGTATTGCATAATGCTCTCAATTCCAAGAATGGGAGTTTATCATACTTGGAGGGAAGAAGCCCACTGGCTTCTGGCAAGGACTCACTGGGTCCTGGCTTTGAAGACATTACTAGTGAGGTGTGGTGTATGCACTACCTACTCTAGTGTGGCCTACTAAACTCTCTTGAGTTGTAGAAAGGGTGTGCTATCCCTTAACACACAACTATAAGTTCAGTAGAACTTACTGTATACTAAGCTTGATTTATATGTACCTTAGGTACCCTTAGTGGTTTTCAGTTGATCCATTCAATTGAGATTATCTGGTAAAACAATAGCAAGCTGGAATCCCACACGCTGCACACCAATGTGAGAAGTTGGCCTGGTATATGCTGTCCACTATTTATAGTGGGCACCTTGCACCAGTCCAAACAACCCCTTATTGGAGATAGGTTAAAGACAACCTTTATTGAAAGCTATCCTAGTGGTAGCTATGGAGAGCAGCCTTCAGGCTAAGTCTTGAAGGAATGTAAAGCAGCTTGTTTTACCAGCCTATAATCTCTTGAGTGACCAAATGAAAGAGGACCACACCAGGTATATATTCAAAATATATGTATTTATTGCTAAACACAACCCTCTAGTCTCTTTATGAGGCTAGAGTTCGAAGTACATAAGTTATAAGTTAGTTATCAACAGTAATAGCACAAATACACGTTTGAGCCCTAGGGGCGTACCAAACCATATACCAATAAAGTGGTATAAGAACCACGACTGAGCTAGACACAAGGCCTAGAGCCTGTAGAAGTGCTTGGACCACAAGGAACCACCCAAGGTAGTGACACAGGGGACCCACGGGGGACGCGTGCAGTGTGAGAACACAGCCGCGAATCGCCGTTGACTTTTATGGGGAAAGTCGCGGTTGGAATTTTAGAGAAAAGGGACACTTAGAGGAGGACTTGGAGCAAACCCTTTTAGAACTGGGTCGTTCTAGAGTCTATACCCACGGGAGCACCGGAGTACTCGTGTTACCTCACCCAGGGAAGCCGGGTGCATAGGTGTCTTTCGGGGTCGGGTTTCGTCGTCGTTTTCAATGGCGATCTGCTGCAAAGTGCTGGAGGCGGCCAAGTCGAAAGTGTTCGGGTGGATCCAAAGGTGGATCGAAGATCTGAAGAACCTGAAAGCAGAGGGGACAGAGTCTGGGTCACTAGCCAGTGACCAGGAAGGCGATGAGCAGATGCCCACCGATGTCGAGTGCTTCAGGTAGGTTGATGGTCGTCTTGACTCTTCAGCCACGAGGTCCAGGAGGCATCGACGATGACCAGGAGCTGGATTCGAGCTGTCCCATGACGTCTGTCGATTGCTGAGGTGTCGGCGACCGGATTGGACCCAACAAGCCTTGGCAACGGCAAGTCTCGTGGAAATAGAAGAAGGACGGTGATGCAGACCAGCAAGGTCTGAAGGACTCATCCAGCGAGGGTAAGTCAGGGCACGCCTGGAGCAACCAGGGAGCCCAAGCAGAAAAAGATTGGCTTTCGGGAGGGCCTACTAGCCAACGGACTAGCGACCGCGAAGGAGCCTTGAGTGGACACACTTGGAGCTGGCTCACGGGACACTCGTGGAGTGGAGGCCAGTGATCTTCAGTGCAGTCGGTGCTGGAGGTGGGGGCTACTCGGACCCTAAAGCACAACTTCGTGGGAGCCCAGGAAGAGGATGCACTTGCAAATGTGCTCGGTGTCCAGGGGTCACGGTTCCACGTTACCCACGACAGCTACGGGCCTCAGCTTTGCTGGGGACTCAGGGCAGCCTCGGGGAAGTCTGGAGTCTACCTCTGGTGATGCAAAGACTTCGGCGTCCGGCGGGAGCTTTGGCGATGCAGACCGGACAATTGCTTCTTTGGTGCCTGCCAAGCAGGGCAGTCACTCCTTGACCCCAAGGGAGATTCTTCAGTCCTCTAATCTTAAAGTAGAGCGTCGAAGGTCCAGGATTCTGTGTCAGAGTTTCGTCCAGGTAAATCTAAAGTCCTAAGGACTGGGGTCCCATACTTATACTAAGATAGGGGGTTGGACATACTCTGGGGACCCACCTATGGGAGGGTCAGGGCAGAGGGGTGGTTACACCCCTTTCCCTTTGTCCAGTTTCACGCCAGAGCAGGAGCTGGAAGCCCCTGAGCCGGTTTGAACTGGGGTATGCACAGGGACACCAAATGTGCCCCCAGTGCAGGACTTCAAAGGACCAGAGAGTGCTCCCGCCCAGCCCCAATACACACTATCCTGTCTGGGGAGGTGGTTACACCTCCCTGGGACAGGAAACCTATTGTCCAGGCCTCCCCTGCCGGAGTTTCGGTCAGCAGCAGGAGGCCAGACTCGTGTCTGTGGCAGCGGCATCCATTTTGTGATGCCAGGGCTCTGGAAAGTCAGTACCGGGTATACCGGTGTGTACATGTCTCTCCCTCTAGAAGGGTGGAATGCTACCCCCACCGCCAGAACTGGCGGGTGGTAGTATTCCAAGATGTTTGACACCAAACACGACATGTTTCCGTGCAGCCATCCCAAAGTTAGCATTTACCGCGAGGTTATAATGCGCTTAAGAGTATATGGTCAGGCTGCACTACAAACAGCATCAGAGAAGGGTCTCCGAACGCTGCAGAGGGGCCCTGCTCATGCAGGGGCACCCTCTCACATAGGAACCACGCACTCTGCCTTCAGGATTGATAAGGCCTGCCATAGGAGTGACTTATAGGTTTATATGTATGTATGTATGTAGTGATATAGGTAGCCTATATCACAGTAAGGGGTGCATGCACCACCTTACCCAGGCTGCAGTAGCAGACCTGTGGTGTCCTTTTGGCTGGCCTTCCAGGGGTGGCACAATACATGCTTCAGCCCCTGGAAGGCCTCTGAGGTACCTATGCCCTGGGTACATAGTATACCATATACTAGGGACTTATAAGGGCACTCCAGATTCCAAACAGAGATGTGCCTAAGGCACATGGAAACCATTTTAGAGAGGAAGCAGCTAGGCTGGGGTTCTGATTAGCAGGGCCCCAGCCATTCTAAAGTCGAAAAACAGTGAAGCATCAGCAAAAAGTGGGGGTACCCATGTGAAGCAGATCCTACTCTCCTACATATGGTACAAAGGGCACACAGGGCCTATAAGTTAATTGTCAATAGTGTATTGAAGCATCCTTTGTGCCACCCACTACAGTGACATTGCAAACATGACATCAGGTTCACCCTTTGTACACTGGCTGTCGCAGTTTTAAACTGTAATGTTGACCTGTCAAAATAACCCTTTTTGAGGGTTCAAAACCTCCCTTTTAATTATTTGTAAGTCCCCTTATTGCTCATAAGGCAGGGTGCATGGCATTTAAAAGTAGGACATGTAGGAATTTAGTGTTAAACATGTTCTTACAGTGAAAAGGTACAAAAAGCTATTTTCACAGTAGGAAGGCTGGCTGTTCCATAGGAAAAGACTGGGTTACATTATTACATTTGATAAAGTTAATTTTGGTTAGGAAACAGCTAGAAAATAATTAAACATCTATGTTTAATAGCTATTAAAAATCAAATTCAATGGTGTAGTCTGATTTTTGTTGAATATGAAGGAAAAGGTACTTTGAGAAAGTTAGCTTTTCCCTGCCTAAAGCCTCTGGAGGCCCATTTGTATTTGTTCTCCTACTTCTGCCGCCAGTAATTTGAATTTGAATAGGATTAAATGGGTGTGAAATGCCTCCCAGATGCAATAGGCAGACCTTGAATGGGCAGAGATTACCCCTCTGAACCAGACAGAATATGTAGGGTGGGGATATGAGCATTCTTTTTGACATTACAGTGTCAGATCCTGTTTGACAGGTCTGCTGGGGTTTTCCATATAACATTTGGTGTACACTTCAAAGAGGCCTCCCCTGGCTGAGGATAATGTTAGCTGACACCTGGTCACGGCCCTTCCTTTGTACCCCCAGCCAGGAAGGTTCTAATCACAGTGGACCTCTTTTTGATATTACAGTGCCAAATCCTGCTGAAGTGACAAATCCTACTTGACAGGTTGGCTGAGATCTTACATCTAAAACTTGGAGCGCAATTCAAGAGGCGAAAACAGGATGCTGAAGCAATTTTTGTGTATCCGCTGCCTAGTTGCTAGAAAACCTGGTATTGATCTACCAGACTCTGTCTCGGGGTTTACTGGGGGTAGAGTGACTGCCCCTATCTGCATTTTAGTGTTAGATATGGGATGACACTAGGATTATAAAGGTACAGTCCCCACCCAAACCCATAGCCCTCAGAGCCCAGGTTTAGTGTGGCCAAAGAGTTCAGCCACCTTGAAAATGCCCAAAATGAGTAAGATTACCCCCAGAAATGTTTACCCAATTGGTTAGAGTATGCTCAGATGTCATTCCCACCCACTAGCTCATGCCAGCCGTAAAGGTGGCCTCTCCAGTAGCTCACTTCAGCACACTCCAGGACCTGAGGAAGATCAGAAGAGGAATGAACCTGCTGCCTGCGACTTGAGAAGAGCCCTGAAGTTGTGGACTTGCACTCTCTTGTATCCAGAACAGAAAAGTGGTCTTCAAGTTTCATAAGGGTGACCTCCTGTTAAAGCTACAGGGACACAAAAAGCTACAAGAAGCCTTTTCCTGCAAATGCCCAGTTGACCAGACGCAACTGGACATGGACTGGACCCTACAGTTGGCCTCAGCAGGATGCCCAGTGAGTGTCTAAGTGACTCCCCTGAGGTCCTGGGGGCTTTAGAAGGGACCCCTGTAGTGGAATGGGACTTAAAGGACTAAAGTCAGAAGGTAAAATCTTTGATCAAGACAAAGCTGGCTGGTGTATCTGACTCGCCTCCATCATGGCCAGTGTCAAATTATGCCTATGAGCCGCTCTACCTCGACTATCTCTGCTTTCCTTTATTGAATTTTTGTCATTTTGGTGTTATTTTGTTTATCAATTATGACACTATTTTTTTTAATTTGGTTTGGGATTTTTACTGTGTTGCATTTCGACTTTATTACTGTTTTTAGTACTGCATAAATACTTTACAGATTCACCTAAGTTAAGCCTGTCTGCTCTGTGCCATTGCTACTAGGTGGTTGAGGTAAGGTTAATTTAGTGACTTTAAGTGTTCACCCTGGCAAAAGCTTTGTTTGTTTCTTGAGGTGGGTAGCCACCCATCCCTAATAATAATCCAGTTTATGACAGTGCTGGATTACAGCTTTTAGAAGACCTGCATTGATACTTAGGGTGCAGCCCCCAAATGTAAGCTTCGGTCACTGGCCTGGAGCAGCCCTGGTGTGATCAAGGAAGCACTGTCAATGCAGGCATGGTCCAGGGGCTCTTCTGGGGTGGCAGGCTCAAATAGCATCTTAGTTGGTGCTCTAAAAGGCCTTGGTTCCGTGCCCCTGGACCTGAGCTCTAATGACCCACTAAAGCACGCCTTAAGACACTAGGCAGTGCTCCAAAAGCCTTACAAAGAACCAGGGCTCCTGGGGGATGACATGCTCTGTAAGAATCACGGTTTAGACCACAAAGAAGGGCCATGCCTAGCTCCTGGGTCTGGGCTTCAGCTACTGATCTGAGGTACTTATCCACATTCAGCTAAATGTGATAAGGATGGCTGAGTTCTGGAGTTCTGGTCAAATAATGAACCTCTTTTAAAGGTTCCAGTCCACATATCAGATGCTAGTATGTGAGGAATGTTTGAAAGTATCACAAGCAATGCATGATAAAAGACTCCTGCAAGAATGCTGGCAGGTTCACCAAGCTAATTTATCAACTAGTCATATCCCTCACAATCAACCACAAATTCACAGTTGCTCCTCAGTAAAAGAATTTCTGAGCTCTGGCCATGTCCATCATCTCATCGGGCTTTTGAAGCCTCATTTGAACGATGCGGATACCACCTGCTGGATTGCTAGAATGATTACCAGTGAGAAACCCAAGCAGATCTCAGGCACACTCCCTTCAGATTAATCCAAGGTTATCAACCAATGAGCACAGGCTATCGATGCAAAAGTGTGTGTAATCTGAGAGCAAGCAGAGGTGAAGTGGAGTAGGTGCAAGTGTAAAAGTCCTGAACCATAGCGCATCTGTGCAAGTATGGAGCACAAGGGCCCTTAACAGTACATGAAGCACAAGGTTTTATCAAAGCTATGGCACAGAGTGGGCATCCAGAATGGAGCCACAAGAACAAGTCCAAATCCAAGCAAGGTTTAAGCTAAGGTAAGGCATAATACCTGAATGAAGAGAAGAGGCATGACTGCCTCTTGTTGCAAAAACCATCTTTTGCGTGGTATTCCTTCATTTTTGCCTTCTTTTACTCAGCCCGTTTTTGTTGCCATAGGACTCTGCACACTTTACTCCTGCTAACCAGAGGTAAAGTGCTTGTGCTCTCCCTTCAAACACAGTAAAATTTACATATTCCTAATTGACACAATTGATTTACTTATACGTCCTTAGCATATGGTACTACATGTACCCTGGGCCTGTGCATTAATTGCTATAGCACTCATTGTGCCAGCCACTCAAGTATCACTATAAATCATGTCTTAGGCCAGCCTCTGGAGCATGGGTGGACAGTTTTAAACGGCCCTTGCCACCTGACAAAATAAACCATTTGCCAGGCCTAACACATCCTTTATAATACATATATTTCACCGCTATGGTAGTCCCTAAAAACCCTCAGGGCAGGGTGCATGGTATTTTAAATGTAGGATATGTATATTTAATGTTTTACTTGTCCTGGCAGTGGAAAACCTCCAAAGTTATTTTTCACTGGGGCAAGTCTAACTCTCCCATAGTGAAACACTGGGCTTCATTTCAGTTAGACAGCTGCTAAAAAGATTATTTAAGAACTCACATTTAATAGTAATTTAAAATCCAACTTAATAGTCAAGTTGGATTTTATATGGTGGAGAAGTGTGGCTCAATGGTTAGAGCGGCAGACCCTGATGCAGAGATCTGGCCCGGGACCAGGGTTCAATTCCCGCCTCGGCGGGTCTTGGGCTCAATTTCCTCGGACCTGATAATTCTCGCCTCGGTGCCTATTCTAATCATGGGTCCCACTCTGCAACTCTGGGCAATAGCTTGCTTAATCTCCACAACGGCCCCACCAGCGCTGGGATGCCTGGCTTCACCTTGGGGGTGCCCAGGAGTGGACATTTCACAGGGAAAAAGACAGGAAGGGTTCCACAGCGGTATGCGTACAGCGCCAGGACACCCTTGGGTAACAGTGCGCTTTACAAGTACAAATTTCATTTCATATCACTTGTTTGCAAATTACACTTTTACAAAGTTGTCATTTTCCAGTCTCAATCAAATGGGCCTTTCTGCCAGTGTCCAGTGTCACCTGACTGCCGAAGGCTCTCCTGTGGTGAGATGTGAATTGCTGCCAGACACAGGACAAAGGGCTTGGGTGTGTAGAGATGCTTTTCTTCCTTGAGCAGGATGGCTTGGGCCTGTGTCTAGCCCCTTCTTGGGATTCAAAGAATGCCTACCCAGTCATTGGCAGATGTAGGTCACACCTAGGCCTGGCTCTTGTTTGTTTTGGTAGCCATCTTGGCTCTAAACCGAGTGGGAGGAGAAGCTGCCCAAGAACTGGTTTGGAGTGACCACAGGAGGTTTGCCCATTTGCATAGTCACACCTCTGAACGGGCACTTGGAGCTCTGACCAGGAGAAGCAGAGTTCTGCCATATGGGTTTTAGGGAAAGAAGAGTACTGTGTGCTAGCTTACAGTAAATGAGACAAAAAGTGCTGCCAAAGAGGGTAGGGACACGCTCTGGAACTTTTATCCCATTGATTAGGTAGTGGTCAGGAGTTTCTTCCACCTACACCCTGACACTGGGCATAAATGTGCCCCCCTCCACTTCCCCCCACCCCCCATGACTCTCCTCAGAACACTCCTGGACTTTTGGAGAATTAGAAGGACTCCTCTGCTGTCTGAAACACTTGAAGGAAGACTAGACCTGCTTGCCTTGAACTCCGGACCCCAGAAGTGACTCCAAGTGTCAGTTGACTGGCCTCTTGTTTGGGTTATAGGGACACAACACACTTCCAAAGGCCTCTCCCCTGCAACTGCCCAGCTGACCAGTTCCAACTAGACCTGCCCTACAAACTACTACTAACCTCTGTTGGAGTGAGTCCTACACCCCGAATGGTGCCCCCAATCAACTTTTCCTGTAAAGAACTGTTGGGAGATCGGGACTGTCATCCATTTTGAATCGCCAATCGGATCCAACTTGCTGGTTTGTTCAGATGAAAGAGATCTGACTTCTGGAAAAGTCCAAACGTAGAGGGTTTCATTGGGACCAATGCTGAACAGCATTCCGTTGATGTTGAGGCCTCCCCAGGTACAGACTTTGGATTTTGCCTTCTTTGAGCTTTACCACCTTTGTCAATGATCACACTGGGATCCCGCTCTTTGACAACTTGCCGCAGTCAAGCCCTGTTTCAATACAGCTTTCCCCACATAAGACTCGTCGATGACCACTTTTCCTCCATATAAATTCCAAAAGTAAACTTTCCACCAGAGCGAACCTGGTCACTGTATCTGGCTGCCAATCCATTGTGGGTAGCTTAAACGTTTGACTCTGACCTGGTCTAGCACAACCAAATAACGATGGTTGGTATTTTGTGCTTTCTGACGCTATTTTTTTATTCATAGTTTAAAAATTCTAATTTCCAGTTTGAGTTATTGGATTTCTGTCTAACACTCCAATTTCATACACCTCTCTCCGAAAACATGTCCCTCTTCCAAATCTGTTAGGTAGCATTCCTCCACCAAAAAAGAGTCCACATGCTACCACTGAGTCACATGACATTAAAATTAAATGAAAGATGCACAAAGTAGCATTAGGAGATCCTACCTCTGTCTGTGTATGTGTGTTAGTCTCTGCTGAAATTGCAGTACGTGGTTTGCAACTACTTCACCACGTTCAGTACCCGCCTCCATAGGCTCTCATCTAAAAGAAGGGACTGCCTAGCTCAACTAAAAATGTATATGATATATTGTGGGAAAAGATCATACATAGGTTAGTACCCCAATGAATACTTCAATTAGTCACTGGTATATAAGTATGATTTTAAAGTACAAAACTTATTTACTTGATGGTGGCATAATAATCTTTACTATCAGCACTAATACCTGGAGTATGTATTAAAAATAAACACAAAACGGAGAAGAAAAAGTAGGTAATCACCAAAATGTAAACACAAAACAATTGTGACAACTACAACACAAACAATATTGCTTCAGTTTTCTGTTGCTTTGAACAGCAGTGTAACTACACTCCGTATTTACTGTGCAGTCCACATAGCGGGTTGTCCTTTAAATTGTGTCACAAGTAGGACAATTCTGTCCTCCATCTATTGGGTGTGTGTCCATAAAATTATTTAGTATATTCAAGATTGGATGACTCCTCCGAAGGAAAGTGTTGATGCGTTTTGGCCTCTCGTAAGCGTGGGCCTCCTCAGGACTTTGGACGAAGGAAGTACCTATTGATCAGATAATATGTACAATATAAAATCAATGTTGGTGCTACAAATAAACCTGCACCTTGTGGGTAAAACCAGGTAAAGGTACCCTCAAGTGTAGTCCATGCGGAGCCAAATTTAAAAGTTGAAAAGTACGTTTCCGGTTTGTTCTCAAATCACTTGTATCATTAACGACCGTGGGGCATATTATCAAGGGCTCTATCGCCGCTTTAGCGGGACTTTTTCCCGCTAAAGCGGCGATAATTCTAACGCCCTATTAGCAAGCTGTCGCTAACTGCTGTTAGCGACAGCTTCTAGGCGATAGCGACCGGGTTGGGTGCCGCTTTGCATGCCAGCGATATTTATCGCTAATGGCATGCAAAGTAGGCGTTCCCAACCTAAAAGCGACTGGTAACAGTCGCTAAGCTCGCTATCGCCTATTAGCGAGGCAGGGGAGGTGATTAACGATCCAGCGCTAAACACGTTTAGCGCTGGTTTGTGAATGCCTGGTCCAGACCTGACTTAGCCATGTAATCCAATGGGAGGTGGATTACATGGCTAAATCCCCTCGCCCTATCACCTAGCTAACACTGGTCACAGTGTGAATATCGCTTGTTTTCAAGCGATATTCACACTGCTCTCCAGGGTTTCTATCGCTTTGGAGATAAGCGTTGCTGATAGCACGCTATCTCCGCGATAGAAACCTGCGATAGCCGGCGATAATTATCCAAGCGCTAACTGCGCTTAGCGATAATTATCGCCGGTTATTGCTAATAGGCCCCCCAATTATTGTGGTAAAGGTCAGCTGTGAAACGTGTGTCACTATTGGAATTGAAGCCCGTTGTCTAAAGTGCCTATATAGTAAGGAAGTGCTTAGTGCTCACCTATGCTGAAATACCACAGTACATAATTATCATTGCGCAGAGTATTCTTGAAGTGAAAAGCAGTGCACCTATTTTCAGCAGTATATATATATGAGAAAGTCACCTTTTACACGTGATAGCGTAATGTGCCATTGGAGCTATGCAGAGCCGGTATGCCAGGCACTCTCACGATTTCCTGAAATGAGAAACCACGTATTACTAACTGCACATCGGCTATGCCCGTGGTTGCATGCTTGGTTGTGAGCAAACAAAAAAAAACAACACAAAAAACATACATGCGCCTTGCTGTGTAGGTAAGGACTCATGTGCGCGGCTGGTACATGGCTTATTCGGGGATGGGGTGGAGCATGTGGCCGCGGCTTTGCTGGTACCCGGCAGTTCTGGGAGAAAATCAAGTGGCCTGAGAGTAAACTCCTTTGTCACAACCCAGGTGAGGAAGGTATGAGGGGAGAGCAGGTGGCATGGGTTCATATGGGGGCAAAGGCACGCAGGAGTACCAGCCCCAGAGACCCACCACACTCACCCCCACCATGACCAGACCCCTTATCAAGAGGATATGGGGCAAGGACCATGGGGTACTGATGTATTTTCTTACCTCTTTTGAGGTGATTGGTTTCTCCTGAAATAGTTTTACTGGTGCAGTAGAAAGGCCAGTGTTATTGGTATATAGCTATATAGGAGGGGCGGAGGGTTGGTCTAAAATAACTCCAAGCCATCGAGTTGTCAACATTGAGGGACACTGCATCATCACCACTACATTACTAAAGTAATCTGTTGGCCTGGCAGTGGTTCAAAAGCAGTGGCGGCTGGTGACATTTCAAAGAAGTGAGGCGCAAAAGTTGGGGATTAATTTTTGGGTAGCGCGCGAGTCCGGACGACATAAGGGCGTTCAACCCAAGCATCATTCACTGAATCATCCCCCCAGTAATTTTTCCATGTTTCCATCATCCACTGCGTACATCTGTTCATGCATACATACATACATCCTTGTAGACTCTCCCATTCACTCATCCACCCTTCCATCCATCCATGTATCCATTCACTAGAAAATCATTGATTCATTTGTCCATCATATGGAGTATTCATCCATTCATGTATACATCCACTCATTCTTTCGGACTTACTCTCCTGTAACTCTTCGCCCACCCATCCATTTATGTATCCTTTCACTACTGGTGAATCACCAGAGCATCCAACCATCCATCCATCTTGATAAAATTGCATTTGCTTGACTGTATTTGAACCACGTTCTCTGTTTGCATAATGTTTTGGAGGTGAGTCATTAACAGTAATTTTCTCCGTCTACATCGAAGCTGGATGGACATGCCTTCTTTAACATAAAGAAATTCATGTTAACAAAGGGCATATTAAATTATTTTCCCTTCTTACACCCAGAACAGGTTAAACTTTGCAAGAGAAAGATTGTCCGTGACGGAATGCAGACTGCAAATGCTGAGCCTAACGCAGCGCTGTAATTAATTACGATTTGCAATTAACTGATGACAGGTATTTCCTAATCTGCTCAAAAAGAAGTTTGCCCATCTAATTTCTCAGAAACAATCTCGAGCATGCTTAATATTTAACATATGTATAGATGCCCAAGTGGAAGATAAGAAATAAGGGCCTGGTAGGGGAATATTTCAAGTTATATTTTTCAGGTGCTTAGCACCTGAATCATAAAGCTCCCTCTCGTCCCCCTTCCTCCGTATTTTCTAATGATCACACTTTGCCGCCTGGGATATTTGCTGCCAGCCGTCCTTCTGATCATGTCTGCTTTGCCTTGGCATGGCGGAGCAGTAAGGTGAATTTTCAGATTGTGGCTTGGTCTGTGCTCTGTGGCCTCCGTTTCACCTCTTTTCAGGGTCCCGCAGTGGCACTCTTAAATACTTCTATATAACAAATGCAGGCATCGCTGGCAGCATGCAGCACCATCACAGTCGCGGCTCGCAGTACTCGCAGGGGGGAGTTGCGCGGGGGGCCGACCGAGGGAAAATAAAATTTAGAAGACTTACCTGACCGCCTCTGGTCCGCGTTGGCGCCTCTTCAGGAACAGCACTGGAGTGGCAACCTCAGCCAATCCTGGCGCTGCTGCAGCGCCAGGATTGGCTTAGGGCACGGTTATTCTTCGCCCGCCGCCTGCCCATTAGGAGACCGAGGGGCTCCTAATGGGCATGCGCAAGCCAGTGCAAACACAAGTGCGCATGACTGGGCACGGGCCAAAAATTTGCTCACCTTCCCCACTCATGCGCACTTGTGCTGCTGACTGTCCCTGGCTGGTCTGACAATGCATGTCAGTCAACATGACGCCGGACTGCCCACCCCCTTCAGACTCTGAAGGGGGTGGGCGGTCCGACGTCATGCTGACTGACATGATTGTCAGTTCTCCCTCGGAGTCAGAGACGCCGAGGGAGCTGCGGGCGGGGGGGCAACGCCCCAACGCCCCAATGGACGCACCGCGCCTGTTCAAAAGACCAGATTGTCCGGGCCAGCGGACATTTCAAGCATTCACAGGACCCGCTGTCAAGGCAGTTCCTGCCACTATATTGTAACTTTGCCATACAGCTGTGACAAACATAACGGAGGCAAATAAAACAAGCATTTGCAATGCAATCGGTCTCGCACTAGTGAAAGTTAGAGCTATTGGTGTTGCAAATGACACCGCTTTTTAGTTATGGTTTTTTTTTTTGCAGTGGAGTGATCATTTGACCTATGTTTAGAGATAGGAAGGAAAGGTGATGGAGAGGCAATAGTGAAAAGCATGGGTGGTACGAGTAGTGCTGTAAAAGAAAGAGGAAAGATGGATTTTGAGCATATGTAAAGTGCCCCTGTAGCACTGAAATTACACCACTGTACGAGTGAATAGGAAGATTAAACACGGGTGAGCACCTACCTGAATCTTGTATTTATTCTGTATTGTTAGTAAGTTTGTAGATATTATATGCCTTTTATGTAAGCTTTCCAGCGTCCTTTTTGGAATGTGTAGGCGGTAAGAGCGTTGGCAGTTTTTAGGATTAAGTGCGGGGAAAAGGTCAGTTTTTATGGCTCAGGGTGGGGGGACTGGGGTCGGGGTAGTTTTTGAGGTGTAAGGTTCATTTTTAGGGCTGAGGGCAGGGGAAAGGGACAGTTTACAGGGCAGGAGGCAGTTTTAGACCTCAGGGTGGGTGGGGGGGCTGGGTCGGGATAGTTTAGGGATTATGGGGACAATTTTTAGAGCTTAGGGCAGGGGACCTGGGGTCAGGATAGTTTTTGGGGCATGGGTTTAATTTTTAGGGCTCATGTGGGTTTTTGAAGGGAGATCCAGGACGAGTCTGGCTGCGACGTTCTCTATGCTCTATAGTTAGAGGTGAAAATCATTACTACTATAATTATTATACTGATTTGTAAAGCGCATGGCTACCCAAAAGAGTTTTCCAGTGAAAGGTAAACAGAGATGACAAAAAATAAGAAAGAATTAGAAAAGCCACGTCTTCAAGAGCTTACATACGAAGAGATTTGCATGATCTCAAAGAGGCAGGCACAGATCCACAGTTTAGGGCCCAAAAAGGAGAAGGACCGACCTTGTCGAGCCTTGCGAAACCAAGATTCTGATTACTAGAGCAGAAAGGCCAACTGGGACAATAGGGTGCCACTAGTGACCTGAGGAAGAGTGGACCAGAATTCGCCAATGCGTTAAACACAACATAGTGCTTTAAATTGTACTCGCTTGCTAATTGGGAGCCAATGAAGGTCTCAAAGAAGATAAAAGGGTGAAGATTGTTTAGGAAGATGAAAAAGCATCCGGATTCTGAAGTACCTGTAGGTGTACAAGTGCAACCTTCAATGTCCCCAAGTAGAGAATGTTACCACGGTCGACCCTAGAAATGATTAGTACCTATATTAAGGTCCTTTGAGCTGAAACCAGAAGGAGCCAGAGAATTTTCCTTTGCCACCTCAGAACACCAAAACAGGTGAAGGCTACCTTAGTAATTTAATGATCCATAGAGAGCTTGTCGTCTAGCCAAAAACCCAAGTTAATTACCCAAGCAGGGGTAGGAGCAATACCCAGAACACCAGGCCAACAATGAGGGCTCCAAAGATAAAGTTGATTATCAATTAATATATATTACAAACTTATTCTCATTTATCTTAAGACGACAGGCATTGTGAAAAAGGACGCTTGTGAAGGACATTTTCAATAAGCTGTCATAGCTGAGAGATGTACTCTAATTCAGAAGAAATTCAATTTCGCCTTAGCAAGATGGAGAAGATATGAAAGAATAGCCTCTTCTTGACAAGTAAGAGGATTAACATTTTTCTGAGAACACCAGATGCAGAATCTATTGCCTTTGAAGGAATAGGAAGTCCTAGTAGATGGTCTCTTGGCTTCTCTTAGCAAAACCATGCATTACTGAGGAAGGTTTAGGTCGCCATATTGTATGAGTTCAGAAGCCATGCAGCAGAGTTCAGTGAGGGAAGGTTAAGATGTTGAATCATGCCTTTGAACTTCCGAAGATCTAGAATCATTCTGGCTTTCGAGTGTGAGAATTTGATGATCATGGTTGGCATAAGGGGAATTGGAGGAAAGGCAATTCTCTAGTCCAAGTTCAATATTTTTAAGGTATCTTGTTGATCCAGAGAAATTCTCAATGAATTGGGGTGTATATCCCTCTCTGTACATCCCGCTGCAAACGTGTGAACAAGTGCGCTCTACGATGAAAAGGAACATCCAATGTAAGCACTTCTGCATGTTTAACCAGCCATTAAAATGGATTCCCCTACACTATACACATGGTGATGACATCCAGATCTTTTACAGATTCAATAAAAGTGCAGCTCCAACAACAACCAGGACACATCTCAACCTTTCTGAAATGACTTCTTCGAAAAACATCTGGCAACTGGCCACAGATGAATCCAGGAAAAAGAAGGTGTGCATTTTTAATGCCCAGGTTGGACTGATGATAAAATCCACTTTTGGAAGAACAGGGGTTCTCCCATCAACTTGTCCACGCCCCTCACTTCACATGCCACTGCATTCATGTTACATACAAAAAATTCTTTGTAAAACAATTTCCTTTTTAGCTCCCCATCGAACCTTGCATAATTAATCATGAACCCTTTTCCTTATGATCATGTAAATATTTCATGGTGCAGATATGTGGTTTCACTCCTAACTGTGTAAGCCAACAGATACAATCACATACCAAGAGTACTGAAATTATTACATTAGTAATCAGTGGCCAAAATGGTGCATGACGAGGCCAGATCCTGTGCAAAAGGGTGTTAATGGTGCCACACTGCTGAGGAACATGCTAAAGTAAGGCTTTACTCCTTGCTTCATATCATTAAATTGTTTTTATTTTCTCAGTGCCACTTTAGATACGCCCACTGGAACCAAGCTACACCTGGCTGATGAGCCCTAACTTGCATTGATTCAGTAAATAACATCCTTTTTCATTCTGATTTGCTTTTTTGAAGGAATGTTAATGTTATCCCATTAGCAAGAATATGCTCTCATCTGCATTTGAAAGGCTATCTCTATCCTCTCTCACACTGATCTGTTTAACTTTTGATTGCCTACTGGAAAAAAAAGCCAAACGTCAAGAGCTTCATTTTAATTAGCATTTTTGCAAGTCTGCCAGTGGCACTATGACAAAACCTTCAGCCAATACTGGCAATATAGCCAACAGCATGTCGCATTGTGGGACTTATAGCTTTGCTTTTAACGCTGTCATTATGAGCTAAAAAGGCATGCAAAGTTCCGTTGGCTAAAAAGTCAGAATTGGTCAACGATATTATACATGTCATGGAGTCACTTGGCACAAATTGGGCACAAATAGTGAAAGCATTGCTTCCTTGTCGAACATGTACAGCTTGGCAGCAGGAAAGCAAGCTTCACTTTCTCACAGAAAGCATAAAGTGTAATTTACTTTCCCTGCACAACAGATTCAGCAAGGCAGACTAGCACACGCTTTCATCGCTCGCACTGAGGCAGGTTGTACCACGGACGAGGTCCAGCCGGGACTCTGAGAGCATCCCTCACGAACCCTGACTTGTTATGAATCAGAGGACTATACAATTAACTTACTAATGAAAAAGGACCAGCGAGCCCTGTCCTGCTTAACCCTGGGCGTAGATCGCATAGTAGCGCTACGCGTAGCTACGCGAAGTGCACTTCGCACTACGCGAGCTACGCGTAGCACTACGCGAACTGCGTAGTGCGGTAGGAAATGCTGTTCGCAATGATTGCACAGTGCCGGATGCTTGTCCGCACTGTGCAATCATTGCAAACGGCATCTTGCACAGTGCAAGCGGTCGTTTTCTGCCGCTCGAGTAGATTTGTACTCGAGCGGCAGTTTTCTCAATGCGGACTGGTAGTTTCTCATCGCGAGCGGTCTCGAGCATACGCAACCACTCGCAATGAGAAACCTGACCTCCCCGCGTTGAGAATCTCGCCGGGAGGTTTATTTTCCACGCTCGCGATCGGCAACTTGATGTTGCTGATCGCGAACGAGGAAAAAGTCTCGCCGGGATGTCATTTCGCTCGCTCGCGGTCGCCAACTTGACGTTGAGGACCGCGAGCAAGCAAAAAATGCCCGCTACGCTACGCGTTTTTGCACTGTGCTACGTGCAATTCGCGTAGCGCGTAGTTGCGCAAACTATGCAAACTACACGAGCGTAGCGTAGTTGTCCGCCCAGGCCTAGTCCTGCTACTCGTGTCGTAACCACCGATAGAAATATCCCCCCTACAACACGTACCACCGACCCTACACCACAGCATTTCTCAGAATAGTGGCTGGGGGCCTCCCATTATTGTACTTCATGCCTACTTTCGAAAAAGCCAACCTTTGAAATTGTGACAACCCCACAGTATGCACCCACAGCATACAATGGAAAGTACAACACGGACCAGAATATCAACATCATAGGGACTCATTAAAACTTGTGAATGCGCTCAGGGCTATAAGGAGCCCCTAAGTCCAGAAAGCACCTCTTGTACCCCTGGCCCCACTGCACCCCTCAGTACCCGGGTCCGGGTCGTCGTCATTCAGCTCCAACACCTCAATGATCTCCTCGTCACCTTGAAAGTCTCCGACCTGCACCCTGCCACAGCCCCCTCGGCGTCCTCCATGGGTACAAGTGCCCAGCCTGACACACACGGGTCTCTTCCACTCCCACGGCCGGATCTTACGGTGCAGCCTACCCAGGGGGGTGTCAGGCAGCTGCCACCAATGGAAGCGAGGCGTAAACAGCAGTGGACCAATCACGACTTGCATACATTCCGCTGTCCCGCCCTCCCTGTGAGCCTGGGACGCTTGCATGGACAACGAAACTAGAGAAAGCCGGGAAATGTAGTTTTTTGGATCAAGACACTTATTGTGGCATTGAGCCTACTAGACTGTTTTAGTTGCGTGATTACACTCTATGTGAAGTAGAAAGAGGACAGAACAGAAGCAACTGTATTCATAGTCTAATTCGCTGCCGTTTTGGAACATTCAAATGACGTTTTATTTAGCAAAGATGTACCGTATATGGCACGACAGGAGATATTTTAATTTACGGTACGGGCAAAAGTAATAACTCATCTAATGCTTGCATTTTTCTTTTCGTGTAACAAATATCTTTCAAATCGGGTAAAGTTATTCCGTTCCATATTAAAGCAGATACTCGTGAAGATTCCTGACTTTTCCTTACATAGCTGCTTGAATAACTAGAACTATTTCACTAGCGAACAAAAGTTAGTCCATTTTCTAAGGCTAAAAGAATATGGAGTACAAAAAAAACAAGCACTGGCAATACAATAGGACTCGCATTTACGCGAGACCTATTGCATTGAAAACGGGAGTGCGGGCGGGCGCGAGAAGGCACAAGCATGACCAAGAGTGCGCGGGAGGGGGCGTGGGGCCCCAAGAAGTCACGGACTGCGGAAGGGGGGGAGTAGGGCGGGACGGGAAGAAAGTAGTCTGTGCAGTAAAGGGGCCAGTAGCCATGGAAGGATACAAATGTCATGGGGAGGGACTAACAAGCTTAAAACCAATCCGAAGGCAGCATTTATAACCTAAGCCAATGAAGAAGATGGGCCAGAGAGTGGGCGGAGCTTCCACGAAGCTTCCACACTATAGTGTATACTGCATGCCTCGCAAAGCGATGTCAGCGCATTCGCGCTGCAATGCTAGGCGAGACCTAAAAATGATTATTTTTAAAAATTTATTAAATCTAGACCTCAAAGCGGGATTTTGTTTCTGAAAATATTTTAACCAGTGCGTCCTTCGCCACTGTATTTATCTTCCATGGCGAGGGAGGGATTTTGTAGTTTTCATTGTCTCTTACCACCTGTTTTCCTGGCGGTGATGGGCAGTTTAAACTGACCTGTATGTCCGCTCACTTTAAATAAAGTGAGCAGGTATACAGGTCAACCTGTGATCGCCCTTACTCCATCGGGCCTTCGGAGGTGCGTACCCACGGTGGAGACGTAGTAGTCTCTGCTGTCGCTATACCAAGGTCCCCCCGCATTTAAATTGGCCAGGCGGACAGTTATGTTGGCAGAAAGGGTACTCTATCACCGTTGCGATGGTGTACTGTTTAATCAGCCCACAGTGATACACGACTATTCTCCCTTCCTTCACAGATGTGTTTTTGAGGTCTGGCTTTGATGAGCGCTGCTTGTACCATTTATTCATGGTGAAGTCTTGCCGTGATTTATCTTAAACTGATTTGTGGCACATCAATGTGCTGGTTTCAAAACTTACAAGGGGTAATGGGCGAGCGCCATAGTTTAAGGACAGCGATTAGCCTTTAAATGATAATAATCATGCATTTGCTGTAGTCATTGGTTGTTCAGTCCTTTCAAAAACCATTTCCAAATCCCGTGTTGGGCTTGAAAGCCTGGGGATGGATCCTGTGTTGGGCTTGTAAGCCTGGGGATGGATTTCATTGCACTGATGACAAGTGCTCGATTTAAATGCCACACACCTTACATTTCAGTCTCAGGATAACAATTTATCACCAGGAAAGAGAAAGCAATTGCAGGCTTAATAGAGGTGGATAGCCAAGTATAGGAAAAGAATAACAAGCATTGACAAAGTTCATAGGTCTGGTTTTGTCACAGAGCATGCGTGCTCAGACATTGCAGGCACACGGAGAGCATACATACTGGAACACATGTAAACACTACAGTCACACATACACACATAAAATATGTTGGCGAAGTCATTTTGCAGTGAGTACTGTTTGCATTAACAGTTCCCTCAGGTACACCTGTAATGCAGGGCCAGTTAGACGTAAGACGTTGGCTAAAGATTACCATTTAAGGCGTATAGCAATCTGTAATCTCTAAAAATTGCAACAAAAAAAAAACTAGCCACAAATAAAAACTCACTGCTTGACATGACAGTGGGAACTTTATACAGAACTGCTTCATACAATAACCACACTCCAAGCTGTTGTATTAGCTAAAAAGGCCATTTATTAGGAGAAGGTTGCTAACATTCATTTTGAACTTCATTAACATTAACAATATCTCAACATTATGAATCTTGACCAATAACCAGACAGTTCCATTCTCCCCACATCATTCACAACTCACCCGCTTCTAATTGGCCAGTAAGTCCATCTCCTTTGCTTCATTCTTCCCCTTTTCACTCACTGACCTCTTTCCATATACCCAGTCACTCCTTCCCTTGCCCTACAAACATCCTCCCTTGAAGATCCTACCTTTGCTTGTCGCAACCTGCACACCGCCTTCAGTCACCTGTGCTCCCTTCCTCCCCCCCGAAGGGTGCATATACCTGCATGTGACTCACCACCCCCCAAAATACTGCCAATCAGGAAAAACCCCGTAGGGCTGTTTCCTGCACCCCCCAACCCCTCCCAGAAAACGTGCACCTTTCGCCATTCAGCAATAAGGCCATCCACACCAAATCGACTCTAATTCGTAAAGCGCTCAACACATCCCGCAATTCCATAATCTAATATGCATTTCCCAATTGCAACAGGTGGACTCCATCATCCCTCAAAAGACTGGCTCCTCTTCCTTAAGTCCCCCATGTGCAATCACCTTGATGTCATGAGCCAGGTAGAAAACCCTCATCGCCCTGTTCAGCTTCCTCCGGGCCTTATCAATCGCAGCATGTTTGAAGGCACCCGCCAAACCTTGAGCGGTACAAACTCAGTCCAGACCACACATTTTCCTGCAAAATTCCTGTTGATTGTCTCCAAATCCCTCTGCGTATGTTGGGGCAAAGTCAGACCTGACAAACGTACCAAGTCATTTTCCCCCAGATGAATCAGGAGCATGTCCAGGCAGCCCCTCTGGGGAACCAACTTCGGCAGCCAGGGCAACAACGCATTCACCCATTACCACACAAAAGCACCCAATTCCGTCCATAGACTTGTTGGCCCGCATACTTCGTTGCCCAGTGCACAAAGGACTGTCCAACAATCCAGGTAACTGTCTTAGTCCCTGGACCCCTTACGAACTCTGTGGCAGAAAAAAAAGAGGCAATTACCTCAGGCGCCTCATCCTCCTCCCACCAGGAAAATTCCACACTGCTTTTGCACATAGCACTCGCAGCATCTCAACCTCCACCTGCCAATCTGACTGATCTGTCCCCAAGACCACCCCGAGCGTGCCACAGCCGTCGTCACCCAAGTCCAGAAGGAATGCGTACTGAACCTAGATGGGTCTCTACCAAGTCTGCACAATGCCATGTACAACACAGCCAACAACTGAAAGGATGTAACCCTGCTGCCATCAGTGTGACAAAATATCACCGATAAACTCCTGCCAGGCCAACATTGGAAACCATGCCATTCCCACACAGGGCAGACCTTTCTGTTGCCGCCCTCACACATCCACACCTATTTTCCCCTGCCCACCTGATCGGTCTTAGACTGCCGCAGCCAAATCGAGCGTTACCCAAAAGCTCTAAAACCCGAAATGCCCCCAAAAATATCCAGATCATAGATATCCAAAAAAACGCAACCTCAAAACGATCGTAGCAACAGTGAGGCAAAAGAGCCAACAACTCCTGCAACAGCTCGAACGTAATAGCTTCCTGCAACGCCACCCTCACCGCACCTCTCACCCTGCCCCACCCCTTCAGAACCTGGCCCAGAATCTCATCCTTGGTTGGGTCAAAACACAAAAACAGCTTGCCACAGAACGAGATTCCAGCTAACGTGCCCACGATAGTCGTAGGCGACAACCCCTTGTCAATAATGTTAATGACATTTATAAAGCGCGTCGATTACCCGGAGGTGTCCTGGCGCTAGCTAGATCTTCTAATGGCCACAGGCGGAAGAAAGGATTTATTGTGACCGGATTATTGTGAGAAGAGCCAAGTTTTTAAGCCCTTTCTGAAGGACAGAAGATCCATAGTGTTTCTTAAATAAAACGGCAAATAATTCCAAGCTTTTGCCGCGCAATGAATAAAGCTTCTGCCACCCCATTGGGCTTTTTTTATACGCGGCACTATGACCAACTTGGCCCCCTTTGATCGCAGTGTTCTTTCCGGAGTATACCATTGGGGTCGCCGTTTTAGATAGTCCGGCCCTGCGCCTTGGAGTGCTTTAAAAACCATGCATAGAGCCTTAAAGCGTACTCGACTCCTTACTGGGAACCAATGCAATTTTTTGATGTCTTTAGATACCGAGGAAAATCTCGATGTTCCTGTGAGCAGTCTAGCTGCTGCATTCTGTAACACTTGTAGCTTGTTCAAGGATCTTTGCTGAGCATTTAGGTAAAGACTATTGCAATAGTCCAGTCTCGCCATTAGAAGAGCCGTGACCACTATTTGCCTGCTTTCCAGGGGCAAAAATGGCAATATTTTCCTAAGCATTCTCATAACAAACATTGTTTTTGATGCCACTGCATTTACTTGGGGCCCGAAGGTAAGTCTCTCGTCCACTATTACACCCAGGTTTTTAACCTTTTTTGTGGGAACGGGGAGAGTGCCCATCGAGTCCGGCCATCAATTGGGTGTCCAAAAGTTGGCATTGTTCCCGAACAATATAACCTCGGTTTTACCCGAGTTAAGTTTTAGGCAGTTCTCTGCCATCCAACTTCCCACTGATAGCATGCAATTCTGGAAACGTCCTTCAATGCCTGCCTCTTTGCCTGGTGTCAGAGATACCACAATTTGGGAATCATCCGCGTAAAAGGTGAGACCAAATCCAAATGCGCTTATAATAGGAGCCAGAGCGCTGACATAAACATTGAAAAGCGTCAGGCTGAGAGAGGACCCCTGTGGTACCCCACAGGGCAGTGCAAAAGAATTGGACTGATAGTCTCCCAGTGCCACGATTTGTCTTCTGTCAGCAAGAAAAGATCTCAAAAGATCCCAGGCTTTCCCACGGATTCCACATGCTTTTAGACGGTCCATTAGTATAACGTGATGGACCGTGTCGAAGGCAGCGGACAAATCCAATAGGATCAGTGCTGCCCTGCCTCCCCGATCAACAGCTTCCCTGATCTCCTCCGTGGCTTTAATGAGTGCGGACTCTGTGCTGTGTCCCTCTCTGAAGCCATATTGAGAGGGATCCAACGCTTGTGTCTCCGCTAGAAAGAAGCTTAGTTGTCTATTCATTATTTTTTCGATCAATTTTGCTGGTAGTGGGAGTCTAGATATAGGGCGAAAATTATTCGGGTCTTTAGGGTCCAAGCTGGGCTTTTTTAAAAGGGGCAAAATAGAGGCCAATTTCCAGCGAATGGGGAAGTGCCCTGTTAGAAACATAGTATTGAATATGGATGACAAAGATCCTACGATCGGGCCCGGGGCCAGTTTGATCACCGCAACTGGACATGGGTCATAAGGTGACCCTGAATTTACACCCATAAGGATCGTTTGAGTATCAACAGGGGACACTGGCAAAAATTTCTCAAAAGTGGAGGTAGGAGCCCTCACTACCTTGGATTCCTCCCTAGCCATGTTCGTCCTGTCTATGCATGCCCCACTAAAGGCCAAGAAGATAGATTCCACCTTTGACAGAAAAAAATTGCCGATTTCTTCACATAGTTCCTGACTTGGTTGAACTATGGTGGGCCTAGGTGAGGCCAAGGTGGCAACTGTTCTAAACAATTCTTTTACTGAGTTCTTTGTTCCTTCAATACGAATTGCATAGAATTTTTGTTTGGCCGCAAAAATGAGTTGTTTATAATTCTGCAGGCTGAGTTTGTAGGATTTTTTCTCAGATTCCTTATAGCTTCTCCTCCACCTCCGCTCAAACTGTTTACAAATGAGTTTTTGATTTCTTAGCTCCTCTGTAAACCAAGGAGCGGAGGGATGTGATCTTTTAGGACGGAGGGTTTTGATTGGAGCTATTATGTCACAGGCTTGCTCCAGCCATTCCGTGTATACCAAACTCGCCTCGTCCACTTCCAGCGGCAATTGAACTGCTGTGTAGGTGAGCAGCTCCTGTAGAGTTGTCCCCTCGGTTTTATTCCAGGCTCTCGTTCTTATTTGTTCCTTTGGACCTAGACCCCTCGCGCTATGCTCAGTCAGTGTTATCTCAAATTGCACGGCGGTGTGATCAGACCACACCAGGGGTAAAAGGCCCATGAATTGAAGGCTCGGATGATTGGAAAAGATCCCATCCAAGGTATGTCCTGCCACATGAGTAGGACCAGCTACCTGCTGCTTCAGGTCGGCGCTACGCATCAAATCATTTAAAATCACTGTGTCTGGTTCGCCCAGTGCTTCCAAATGAAAATTAAAGTCTCCCATAATTGTATAGGCCTCTGAGTAAACACCCTCTTCCAGTAAGTTTCCAAGGGATGCTAAAAAGGGATTTCTAATTCCTGGCGGCCTATACAGTAAACACCCCTTGAAGGTGTGATGATGGGATAGACTGAGGTTGTAAAACAAGGCCTCACATGTATCTATTGGGATAGGCTGAAAAGCTGCCTTAATCGATCCATGATAGATCACCGCCAGGCCTTCTCCTTTCCTAATCGACCTGTCTAGAGTATGGCATAAAAACCCTGGAGGGGTGGCCTTTACTATATCTGGACCAGATGAATCATCTGTCCAGGCCTCTGCATTGAAGGCCAGCTTGATTTCCTTCTCCTCAATAAGCCTAGCGCACTCTACACTATGTTTGACCAAGGACCTTGCATTCAGCAAAATGCATTTAAATACTTGAGTCTCACTGCCAGCTACCTCTATCCTCTTGTCTTCTCTTGTGCGTATAGGCAGACCTAACATCCTGGGTAAGCTAATTTTACATTTGGGACAGATGCCTGGGAGAATTGCCGGTAATGCATCCATCGAAAGGCAAATACAGTCCCTGGCTCTAACTGCCCCCTTTAGCTCTAACAGGGTAGATCTGTCATAGCTGCGAATAAGTGCCTTACCTGACCTGTGACTATCAGGGGTCCTGGCGCTGAGCGCAGGCCGAGCGCGGACGGGCGCAGACGGGCTTGTCTTAGGCGCGCCCGCTGCACGTACGCGCCAGCCTGGCAATTTATGTGCTAGTCAGGGAAAGCCAAGTCCGCTGACCGACGTTCCCCCTAAGATGGCGGCCCCGCCCGCCTCTCAATTCCGAGTCGGTTTCCCCTCGTTCCTGCCCCTGGGAGGTAAATGCGGTAAAATAGCAGGTATTTAAAAAACGTTAAAATCACTTTCAGGAAATTAAGCATAAAATTGTGCAAACAAAGCAATGTGCAAATAACAAATTCCTTTGTGCTTCTCCCGGCTCAAGCCTCAGGAGATCTAGTGCTGCGCGCTCGCGCCAGCCTGGCAATTTATGTGCTAGTCAGGGAAAGCCTAGTCCGCTGACCGACGTTCCCCGTAAGATGGCGGCCCCGCCCCGCCCGCCTCTCAATTCTGAGTCGGTTTCCCCTCCCAAAGCTCAAAACTCCCTGCTCAGTGTGCTGTCACTCCAGCCACGTCATCTAGACAGGGAGGCCCGAAAACTCCCCAAATATGCTCCATGCCAGTCTGTAACTCCTCCTGGTGGACTCCGCCAGCGACCTCTTAACCAGTCTGATACAACTCTCACTCTCTCCAGGCCCTAATGTCTGCCGGCAATTGTGTCTTGAACTCTTCCGCTCCTGGCGCCAGCCGGCGGAATCGCTGCCACTGTGAACGAGACAGGAATCGGCCATATCATTGCTGGCCCCCGGTACATGCTTCACCCTGAACACCACATTGAGCCGCAAGCACACCAGCATGAACCTTCTCAACAACCTCAACACCCTCAAATCCCTTTGCTCGCTGCCTGTTCACTAGATCCACCAAAGTCATGTTGTCCACATGGAACAGTACCGTCCTGTTCATCAGTTCACCGCCCCAGACTGCCAAAGCCACTAAAAGTGGGAAAAACTCCAAAAAAGCCTTGACTCAACTAATGCGCTCGCCACGCTTCGGCATACCACCTCCCGTCCCAGAAAAGACCAAAGCCCAGGCACCAGCCGCATCCAAGAATATCTGAAACTGCCATGCAAGAGGTCAAAACAAACAGCTGCTGGCTTCAGTGCTTGTCTTTTTCATCCTTTTTTAGCCCCTAAATTTACCAGAAATCTTACTACTCATCTTTCCTTCTGAAAGGACCCTAAGACTTTGCTTTATTCTGTTTCCCAGCCGATCTTTGTAGTAGCTCGATTTTTAGCACCTTGTAGAGGTCACTGTATGTGCTCTACTAGAACAGTTAATTGATTGATGTATAAAATGAACTGTTAACTGACAACAGCAGATATTGTAGAATGACAGAGAGATGGAAATACGTGGCACAATATCACAAAAAGTGTCATCTCTGGAATACTTTAACCATATACAGTATAGACTGGAACACTACGTCAGAGCCAAAGTAGGGAACAAGACTATGGTGCAAATTTAAGAAACAGTGGCTTGCTGCACTGCGCCACAGGGAAAGTGCAGGAATGCGCTTTATTTAAGGCATACAGAACTTTCCTGTCCTTTCCTCTGCGCTGGTGCCCAATGGGCTGCCCAGCGCCCATGCAGGCACCCTTTTACCATGAAGGATTGTTCTTGTGAAGAAAGGGACACCTTCCTGCACAAAAACAATCCTGAGAGGTGTATTCCTCTATCTATCTGTGCTGCAGAATGCAGGAAGTAACGATGAGAGATAAAGATATTTCTCCTCGTTACGCCTCTCCAGGGGAGGTGTATCTTTTTGGCACATTCCCAGGTTTACAAGGTCTTGTAAATCTGGAAATGCATCAAAACCATGGGAGTTGCGTGGGTATACCCATGAATCACCCATGGAATGCCTTCCCATGGCAGTGCATCGATTTGTGCATCGACGTGCACTGCGTTGAGTTACTCCAGATTGTTGGAGCCACTCAAAGCCACGCAAAGTGGCTTTGCGTGTCTTCAAAAATCGGACTTAGTGGTTTGCGTCACACATGTCCCACTTTGTATGGTGCAAAGGTGATGCAACCCTTTCAGAAATATGCCCTTATGTCCAGCAAAGAAGCTATCAGACGTACAATGCAGTCTAAGCCTCTGGCCCTCTCTATTACCTTGGAGGAGAAGATTCTTCCACCATCAAAGAAGATTGTTAGAAGAAATGAATTCGACCTGCACTCCTTTTAGCACAATATTCCTTCTATTTTTGCTGCCTGCGTTCAGGGCTGCCACATGGCAGCCCACCTAGTCTTACAAGAGGCCCATCATTCCTTGCCACCCCTGATAACCCCTCCTAAATCTCTTTTGGTTTCCAAGGCAACACTAAAACACAGACCCCTCCCCCTGCGCATGGTCTGCCTGCTGCCCCTGGTGACCGAAACTCTAAATTACTTGAGGCAATTACTCAGATCTCGTGGGATCCTCCCTGGTTTATAATTACACTGACCCCTGCAGAGACCCTCTGCAGCTGACTAAAGTGATATTATGGCAGAATAAGGCTTCTCCAACAAGCTCTGCAGGTTTATTGGTTTATTTGATATTTCAACTAATGCTGCAAAGCTGTCCCTGAATATATGTTTGATTTATTTTAAATGCTGACAGAACTGCCCGTCCCTGGCATTTAGTTGCGAGAATTGATTTGCATTTTCCTTTTCTTGCAATTAATAATGAATATAGCTGCTTGTCTCCGTGCAAATGTGCACGCGGAGTCTTAAACTCGAGGCACAGGCGTTCTCAGGTGGGGCAGCAAGGCAGTGGCAGGGGGCGGTTTACTGCAGTCCATACAAGCCACGGGGAATGTACTGGAAGAATACTTTTCAGCTGAACGTAGTCATGTCAGGATCAGGAAGAAAAGCGGCTCGAAAATCTTAGAAAGACAGATTGGAGGACAGGTGATGAATCTGGAATCAGTGAAGACGCAAAAAGGAGTGGGAACAAAAGTCCCGAAAACCCCTGCGTATGGGACGCGTAGGAGAGTGGGTTGGTGGAAGATGGGTGTAAAAGCTAGACCCTTAACCCCTGAGTGTACTTGCATTCGGGTTAGACCTGCCACTTCTGGGGCTTAAGCCCAGAGTTAGCACAGGGGCGTAGCTTAGCCAGTGAGATTCAGGGGGAGTGAATCTTAATTTTCCCAACTATAAGAAACAGTGGTCCACAGAGTGAATGGATGAGAGGATGAAGGTGTGTGGGGGACTGTTCCCAGGAGGAGCAGGGTCAGTACGGATTTGCACTAGGTGGGCCCTGGGGCTGGTTTGGAGTTTGGAAGACATGTACTCTGCTGCAACGGCGACGGAGGACCCTACCCGCCAGACTCAAGATCCAACTGCCTGATTTTGTGTCAGGTCAACTGCAAATTTTGAACCAATGGATAAAATTTACTCTGTTGGTGTAAAACGTCCTCAGGTGGCCCGACAGAGTAAGGTTCAATGTAGGTAAGCCATCTGACCGTTCGCCCTATTTAGAGTGGACAGTTGGATGGCTTTTTTTTCATGTCCATCACCACCAGGTATATCCTGACAAGGACAGACTGAAAAAAAAAATTTATCCACACGCCACGGGAGAAAACTCCGATGGCCTAGGGGTTAGTCAAACAAACTACAAGGGCAAGGTTGGCCATATATTAATTAATTCCCTCCATATGTTAGGGACAATGAGCTGTTTCTAAAGGGATCTGTATCGTGAGGAAGGCCAGTGACCCAGTGTGGCAATTTTTACGGCAGAAACATGTCAATACCAGCAAAGAGGGTAACAGAGATGTAGTTCCCCTAGGATACCTGCATTCATGATTTTAACCCTGCCGGGTGGGTAGAGGGGGGCAGATTAAAATTGAGAGGGTACCATTTTAGACAGTTTTAAAATATGTTTTCTGCACATAAGATCCCTCTTAAATCTTTAAAACACAGCGATCCACCCTGAGCGTTGGTCTGCACCAGGGTGTGTCAGCGGCCCTATGATGAAGCATGCCACTATCTCGTGGGTGAGGGCAATTTAAAAAACCCATAGGGTTTACCATGTAAAGTTTAATCCCCACTGTCTGTTTTAATTGGTATAGACTTTCCCTTTTTGTGAGTATAAGTGAAGCATATGGGAGAATTAGTGAAGGCTTAATCTCTTGTCCCTTTCTTTTTGTGTGTATGTAGATCTACATTTACTACCTTTTTGGTACGTCAGTTAGTATATATTAAGTTCCTGATCCAAACAATAAACAATTTAAACATCTTAGTGAAATCATGACAACCAGAAAACGCATCATAGACATAGCAGACCGCCATAACTGCGGACACAGGTCAGGCAAAGGGAGGCAAACTTCCCACTGTAAGCCAGATGTACAAATCAAAGATGAACTGTTTCCCCCTGCCTGGCACAAGGCCAGGGAAAAAGCTGCTGCCAATGAGTTCTGTTCTAAGAAGTACCATTCAGAACCGACTGGTGGCATCCCTGTGTCCGCTGTGGCAAGCCGCGCTCCCTGTATGTGGCCCAGCCTCCTCAACACAAGGATTGTATGTAAAAGATGTAAAAACTAAAAAGTAGGCATCAAAAAAGTTGGATTTAAAAAAACATAAGTACAGGCTAGGCAGGGGTGGTGCTACATTAAGGCCACTCTAGGCAGCTGCCTAACGACACAACCACAAGAGGTCACCAGATTGCAACAAAAGGCCTTAAACTGGGTCTTGTTGCTAGGAGAGAGGAAGCATCTGAAATGGTTAAATATAAAATGTTTGCACCAGAGCTTAACTCAGGAGACCGCTCTGTCTGCCTGCACTGCACACTGGCGTTACAAAAAGTGTCCTCCCCAAAAACTACAATTCCATCAGCACTAGTGCTTTGTGAAACCAACTTCAGGGGAGCTAGCGGTGGTCCGGGGGACCGGATTACCCTGACCCTAATGCAGCAGGGCAACCTCTTCTTCCAGAAGGAACAGAGGGTGGAGACAGTGACTGCTGCAGGCTCTCCGACTGCTCATGTGGTTACAAAGCTTTTACTAAGACCAGCAAGGAGAGAGAACCCTGCAACTCCATGTCCGAGGACCCGTTTCTAATCCTGCCCATGTGCAGTCCATGTGACGCATTCCGGAGTTAGAACCTGCTCTCCAGCAGGCCGCCGGACCATGCATGTGGCAGGAGTGTGCAATGCAAGGGCTGATAACATAGCGTTTGGGTCATCAGTGCACATAGTGGGCCTCATTTCTGAGGAACTGATTCAGGGCAGCGCCGCAAGCCTTCTGGCTGCGAGCCCTACGCCAATGTGAAAGGGCAGGAATGCACTGTATTCATGAAATATGGGGAATTCCTGTCCTTTTTACCTGCGCTGGCGCACAATTTGCCTGCCTAGCGCCAACGCAGGCACCCTTACACCATGGTGCAAGGATTTCTGCGTTGCAGGCAGGATTGTTTTTTTGTGAAGGAAGGGGCACCTTCCTGTACGAAAACAATCCAGAGAGGCGTTTTCTTCTTTCCATGTGTGCTATGCAGCACACATAGAAAGAAGAAAAAACGAGAAGAGATGAAAACATTTCTCCTCGTTATGCTTGCTCTGGGGAGGCGTAAGGTTTTGGTGCTGCCCCTGGTTTACGTGATTAAGTAAATGTGGGGCAGCGTCAAAACCAAGGGTGCTGGGTGGGAAAACCTACTATAACAACCATGGAATGCATCCTTGATGCAGAATAAGGCAACGCAGTGACTTGTGCTGCGTGTCCTTACTCCACATCTATGAGGCCATGCAAAGCTACGCAAATTGGCTTTGCGTCACTTCATACATATGGTTGAGAGTTTATGCCTCTGGAGCATCAAAAAGATGTGATGGTCCAGCAGCGCAAGCCTCTCATTAATAAACGGCAGTATTTCTATTTTATTGTTCTGTTTGCACAGTAGGGATCAGAAGACTGAACTGGCCACCGGTTAATGATAAGAGGGTCTTATTCAAGACCCTCGTTCTGGCGTTCAGAGCTTCTAATGCCACTGGTGCAAAATATCCCACTGCCTGGTGCTGTCACCACAGGACCCAGAGGATGCTGAGATCCTCAAATGCCAATCTTCCAAAAACCTGCACCTGTCAGACTTAAATCCCAGGATGGGACGTCCCTTATGGTTTTAGGTGCTGAAGCTTGGAACCAACTTCCAGGTCTGCTTCGGTTTATAGAGAATGAAGCCAGCTTTAAAGCGTCTGGAGAGCTGGCTCTGCCTTGCACCTGATGCTCTCTGTTATTCCCTAATCTAGTGGGGGCCTTGGGATGTCCCTTGTTGTATCGAGTACAGGTTTCATCAGTGTCCAAGTTAGCACCAGGATGCTCTCTTTTGAGTGACGTGCCCTCTATAAATGCTATATTCATTCATTCATTCATTAATACTGCCTGCTTAATGTCTGGTGGTCTATGTTCAATTGAGCTACAGCGAGACCGCAAGCCCTAGCATGCACTAATACAGGTTTTCTCCGATGCCTTCTATTTATATTCTAATCCAGGGACCAGAAACTCGGTTCCGCCCTCTCAGAGGAGAGCGCGAAATGGGAGGACTCCTTGCTGCCAACTGTGGTTGTGCGGCGCCCTCTAGTGTAAGCGATGCTCCAGCACAGCAGATGCTCTCGTTTGTCATTCTAGCTTCAGAAAAAAGCTTCTTTTATGAGACCGCTGATGCAGACTTGCTAACTAGACTCTGTCAAACAGAAGACTAGGGCTTACAGTTACAAACATATGTTTATAAATTGCTTCCAATGCTAATTTGCTGTTTAACAATTAAGCTTAACTGCTGTTTGATGATGGCGTTCTTAGCTGTTAACTGGCCCCTGCCTGTAATTATGTCAACACGCTGACGTCGAAGGTACATAATGAGAGGGAAAGGCAATTACCAGATGTTCATGTCCAGCAGCAGGTGGGTAATTACCCGAAACCCCTTCCATGTACACGCATGCGCATTAGTGTGTTTCACTACACGGGTCTGCACATTAACTGAAGTTGGGCGGCGCGGTGTGATTAATAATAGTCCGTGCGGGTTACGCACTCTGATTGGGTGAGTAGATTTCAGTATTCTATCTATGGTGCTAATTACCATAGGAAACTGAAGACACAAGGACCCTGAGGTCGCCCTGATTATAATGACCAGAACTCAACAGACATTTGAGCAGCTGGTGCAGATCTAACCTATGCGCGCACGCCTTCCTGCCCAGAAAAATGGCGCAGTTAATGACATGCTTGCTTCTTGTGTGACCTATAGGTTACCAGTCTGAATCCTGCCTTTCATCATCGGAGGTCTATTTATATTGGGAAATAATAACAGCCGTGGATTACAGCGCTTAGAAACCTCTGGAAAACGAAGAGTGCCACCTTTTGTCCCCGCAGGTCACTTAACTGAGTACAATACCTTAGATAACAAGCATTTGCAATGCAATTGGTCTCGCATTTACGAGAGTTTGAGCTATTGCATTGTAAAAATGACAATAGCTTAAATTCTCGCAAATGCAAGACCTATTGCATTGCAAATATTTTTGGTTTACCAGCGCCCCATGCTGCGCTTTCAGGTTAATAGACAGCCGTGTCTAAAGAACGGTCCGCAGCTGCTATTAAAGTGAAAGCACGGTATGGGGTGCTTTTACAAAAAAAAGCATTGGGGCGCTTGAAAACAACAACCAAAAATGAAGTAAATAAGTAAACAAATTTAAGAAGAAAAAAAATAAAGTTGTGCGGCGAGCCACAAATAAGAAAACAATTGATGAAGCGGCCTCAGATTTCTCTAATTAACAGCGCTCGCTTCTGTGCAGGGGGTTGGGGGCATATTTATAGCCAATGCCCATAGGGCGAAAATGAAAGTGCGCATAGCGTGCTTAAATACCCCCCAAAAACGGCCGCCATTGCTAAAGCTGGTGTGCCTTCCATGCTCTTTACATTAATTGTCATTAAACAAAATAGTGCTCACCGACTAGATAAAGCAGACCGTGTAAGACCACACGTAAAAAGTCTAGTCGTTACGGGAGGTTACGAATGAAGACAAGGCGGTTCCAAGGAGGGACTGGTAAGCCTATTCACAAATGAAAAGCAATGATTTTGAAAGGACTGTAACAGGAGCCAATTGAAAAGATGGGCAGGAAATGGCGGAGCTTTTATTCCATTCCTCAATACAGCATGCCTCGCAGAGCAGCACATGTGCTGCCCAGGCCCGACCTAATAAAAACGGACGTCATGTATAGTGCTTACAAGTAGCAGAAACTGAAAAATATAATTTTGGGGCTATGTAATATGTAAACTAGGTAAATGTAACGTAATCGTCAGCGTCGACTGAGGAACAGCAAAGTCCGAAAGCACACACGTCACACAGAGTACACATGACAGCACGCAAAACCCATTCAATCCAGCCCCAAAGAGTGGCTTGGTGTATCTTGTGAGGTTTAGGGCAAGATGTATGAAGCATTTTAATGCTTGCTAACGGCCCATCGGCCGTTTGCGACCGGTAAAATGCTTTTTGGCATGTACCAGCCCTATTTACCGACTCACAAAGTAGGGTTTGCAAGTCGGTATTAGGAAGGAGTGCATTAAGGGCGTCCCTTCCTAATAGCGAGTCGCACTTGTAACTAGGAATGTTTTGCCATCGGGAATGCGGTCGCAAAATATTCGCAGTTACCACCAACTTCAACTTGGTGGCAACCAATTCTCAAACAAGAAGGGGTCCCATTCCCCTTTGTGAATGTGGGCATCAACATTTCTTAAGAGCAGGCCGTGGTCCCACGAACCACTGCCTATTCTTAAAAAATGGAAAGGCAGCTTTTCATTTTTATTTTTGAAATGCCTCCCGTTTTGGACTGCTTTACAAAAAAAATTGTTTTATTTAAAAATCGATCACAGACATGGTGGTCTGCTGACCCCAGCAGGCCACCATCGCTGTGATTGTAGCCATTCACAATGGGTCACAAATTGCGACCTGCCTCATGAATATTGATGAGGCAGGTGAATGTGCGACCCACTGCGAATCGCTAACAGTCTCAAACACACTATTGTACATCACAGTTTGCGATTTCCTAACAGCAAATCACTAAAATTTACTATTAGGACATCGCAACCATGCATCTGGCCCGTAGTCCCCAGACGGATTTTAGTGCTCCTCGCTGGGCCTGTCTCAACTTAAGAAGTTAGAGGTGGCAATCTCAAATAACATAAATGTAGAGCACATTTGGTCCGACAGGAATGACATACTCAGAAGTCTCAACCTTAACTGTTTCATTTTAAGAATTTTATTCATAGAGGAATTAATTTAACGTGGTCAAAATCAATTAGACAATAAAACAATACAAAGCTCAGTTTAGGTACAGAATCAATCAAGAACTCAGTTCAGATCAGCAAAATAGAGAATAAAATGGGGAAGAATTTCAGCTTAGATTTGCCTTCTAAAGTAAGAGGCAAAGATTCTCTGAACAAAGTATTTCATACATTCACTACAGTGGTGCGTGGTTCACAGGTTCTTAAACAATCAGAATAACAAAAGAGAAACATTTGCAACTGAATACATTCAACAAGATTCTCATAATTTCATTACAGGACCAGAGGCTACCATTATGCATAACATCTTTTATTGCCACTCCTGCAGCACCTTTAAAGACTTCACAATAGATAAAACACTAGAACTGGAACACGCCAGTCCATAAATATTCCTTCCTCCCAACATTCTTCCTCTTTTAATTGCTGCTCCTGAAACAGATAAGTCATATCTTTGCTTCATGTGTGAGTGTTTGATATAAGAGCTTGTCTATATGTTCTTTGTGAATGGGAGCTAGCTTCTAATGTATGGAAGCACGCTCAAGTATGTGTGGTTGTTTGTCAGTTTTTGAGAAAGTTATCATAAAAAAAAAAGAAAAGAAGGAAGAATGGATTTGTATAGAAACCAGTGATTTTGTGTTTTGTAATAGGCAGGTTAATACAGTAGATTTATTTTAGTATTGAAGTCTCTGAACAGATTTTATATGCGAGGGAAAAGTTATTGGTAAAACGTTATTGGTAAAACAATATTTTGAAAGATGCGAATTTGTACCGGCTTCGTAGCGTGAGCTATGCTTGCGGGAGTCGCGAGAGGATCGCAGATTGATTAGAACGTGTCAGAGCTTGTCTCTGACGGAGCAGCCCCATGAGGGGCAGATGCGTCTTTGATAAATGACAGACACGCAAGGCAGCGGCCGTGTGAAGTCGCAGTGCATCTCTCATAAGTAATGCCATCTGAGAGCGAGTTCGAGAGGCACATATGAACATGCGAGATCTCGCGATAAGATGGTGGCCATTTTGGATTGGTTTGACTCCAAGGGATTTAACAGGTATTACATGAGTGCGAGGGGCGGTTTAACGGTCATCCAAGTGCGCATATTGATTTAACGAGAGATCAGCTGTATTTTGAGAAGTGCAAGAATTGTTTGGTTACTGAAGGGATATTGTTGAAGTAATATAGAGATTTAAGAGGTTTGGTTAGGAAGGATATTTTTGTGTTCATAGAAATGGAGCGAGATTTAAGCAGTGATATTCAGATATCAGGTAGTAGGGTGAATGAGGAGATAGTAAAAAAATTAATAGAGTATGAAATGAAAAAACAAATAAGGGAGACTATGGAGGATTTTATTAAAAATAGGAAGAAGAAAGAAAATGAATCAGGTGAGTAGTTCTACTCATTGTCTGAGGGAGAAGGTATGAGTACAGACGTTGGGAGAAAGAAAAAGAAGAAAAAATACATATAGAAGAGGTGGAAATGGCTCAAAAAATAAAGGTTGGAAATAAGACAACTGCAAAGAAAGATTTTCTTGGCGGCACAAAAAGACTAGGTGTCCTTAGCGGCACACAAAGAGAGGATGCCCTTGGCGGCACACAAGAGGAGGAGGATTTTGACAATGAAATCCCAAATATAATGTCTGAGAAAGATAATGAAAATATGGATAAGTATATTTTGGACTTACAGAGGATGGATATGAGGAGTTTGAAGATATGGAAGTAGAAGCTACTAGTGAGAGCATTAAGGATCCCTTTAGGGAGATATGTTTAGCCCAGTTAATATAAAACATCGGAGCAGCGGAGAATAGTGGCCCATGGAACATGGGGCTAAGTTTATTAAGACTTGGATAAAAAAGCCTTTGGACAGGGAAATGCGTAGGCTGATGAGAGCAGAATGCTCAAAGCCAAGAATTGATGAAAAAGTTTGTGCAACTCCAAATTTGGACCCAGATCTTATTAGCTATTTATGTCGGCTTGGGAGAGATCCAAGGAAGGGTCTAGAAAGATCGTTAAAAATCTGACAGGACAAGCTGCTGGATTTTTTGGGGCCACTAGGGAGGATCCTTGATAGGGTGGAGGACGCCTATGCGAATGAGGAACAAGTTGATGTAGACTTATTAAGAGGATGGAGACAAAGGGCCTTAGTCCTCCTAGGAAATGCGAATGCAGGTTTGTTGCAAGAGAGGAGGAAAGCAATATTAATGAAGATTAATCCAAAGTTGGGAGATTTGGCACAGAAGGACGGAAGTGAGGATACAAAGGGATTGTTGTTTGGAGAAGGTTTGGTGAAAGGAATAGGAAAGTATGTAGGGACATTTACGGCATTGGATAAGGCACAGAGAAACATGTGTAAGATGTTAGGAGTTTTTGGAAGGGCCAGTAGAAGGGGACCCATTACTGGCTGTGGAATGCAGAGGTCCCAATATGGTTCGCAGTACAATACACAGTATGGTTGGCAGAACAGAGGTTGAGGATACCAGCAGGGTACAGGATTTTACCCAAGTAGAGGAAGGACAGGAAGAAACAGAAGATATTCAAGAGCATGTGCCAAATAATGGAGGACAAGGTGAGTATGGGGACTAATTTTGGTTCTTCCCAAAAGGAGTAGGATGTCAATTGAAATTATTCAAGAAGGAATGGGAGAGAATTACAGGAGATCCTTGGGTCTTGTATGCGGTTCAGGGTTTTGTAATAGAGTTCATAAGTTGTCCTTTTCAGGAGAAAGAACAAAGAGAGATAAAGATGTCTTTAGAACAAGAAGCAATAGTGGACAAAGAAATAATTTCTCTCATTGGAAAGAATGCGATAAAAGAAGTGGAGGAATGGGAAAATTGTTTTGTAAGCAATTTGTTTTTAGTAGAAAAGAAAGACAAGGGGTGACGTCCAGTGATAAATCTCAGAGAGCTAAACAGGTTCTTAGTATACCGACATTTCAAAATGGAGGGAATACATTGCCTCAGGGATCTATTGATGGAGAAGGATTGGATGGTAAAGTTGGATCTAAAAGATGCATACGTTACAATCCCCATGGCAAAGGAGAGCCAAAGATACTTGCAATTCCGTTGGAAATCGAGACTTTACCAATTCCTATGTTTACCTTTCGGTCTATCTTCAGCACCTTGGTGTTTCACAAAGGTGATGAGGGTAGTGGTTGCTTTCTTTCGACAGAGAGGGATAAAATATTTAGACGATATCCTGATTTTATCGCAATGCCAGGAAGAATTGAAGAGGTCAATGCAGGAAGTGGTGCAGAAGCTGGAGGATTTAGGTTTCATATTGAACAGGGAGAAATCTTGTATGGAGCCTACACAGACGTTGGAGTTCTTAGGTTTTCTGGTGTATACAAAGGTTTGTCAGTTAAGTCTGCCGGGGAAGAAGATGAGGATGATAAAGAAGGAAATTCAGCAGAGTTTAAAGAAAGAAATGGTTACTTTAAGGGAGTCAGCAAGAATTATAGGTCTTTTGTCATCTTCGGTCCAGGCAATATTTCCAGGACCGCTGCATTATCGTGCACTACGGAGATTGAAAAGAGATGCACTAACAAAGGGTTTATGGTATGAAGACAGAGTAGCTTGGGATACGGAAGCAAGGAAGGAACTTTGTTGGTGGTTAGACAATATGGAGGCATAGAATGGGAGAGCAATTTTTGGAGTAACACCAGATTTTGTGATAGAATCAGATGCGAGTTTGACGGGCTGGGGAGCACGTCGTGGGAAATTTGGAGACAGGTGGTGCATGGTCAAGAATGGAGAAATTGGATCATAAAAATTGCCTAGAATTGACAGCAGGTTTATATGCTTTGCAAAGATTCAAAGAGAGTATAAAGGGACACACAGTTCTGATGAGGATGGACAACGTGTCTGCGGTGACATATATAAACAAATTGTGGTGGTACGAAGTCTCGGAATTTAGCGGAACTAGCAAAAGATTTTTGGAACTTTTGTCTGGAGCACAAAGTGGGAGTGAAAGGGGAATACTTACCAGGAGAATTGAATGTGGGTGAAGATTGGAATTCAAGGAATATGAGGGATTATAGCGACTGGAAGTTGGACAGAAATTGTTTTGGCAAGATAAACAGTGTGTGGGGTCCCTTGGAGGTGGATCTATTTGCAAGTTGTTTGACTTTTCAGTTGAAGGAGTACTTCAGTTGGAGGGCGGACCCGAAGGCAGCTGCGATGGATGCATTCCAACAGGTGTGGAAAGGGAGGAAGGGCTATGCCTTTCCACCTTTCATGATGATTCAGAGAGTATTGTTGAAATTGAGACAGGAGAGGTGTCGAAAAGTTCGAGTGATGTCGTTTTCGGTGTCTCAGGTTTGGTTTCCGTCAGTAATGGAGCTAGCTTGTGCAGAGTCGTTGTTGATGCCTGTCAGTGGGTTTACTCAGAAATGCAGAGGAGGAAGAGCATCCTTTGGTTGTGAGCAGGGTTTTGAGCCTTCTTGCTTGGAAAGTGTCAGGAGATCTTTTTGAGTCGAAGGCCTTTAGGGAAGGGCTGCAGAGTTACTGGAGGAGTCATGGGCTCCTGGCACAAGGAGTAGATACAAAGGAATTTGGAGAATATGGTCTAGTTGGTGCATGGCAAGGAGTCTGGATCCCATGAGGCTCCTGTAGTGGAGGTGGTTATTCTTTTAAAGGAGAAGTTTCATGAAGGTTTAGAATACAGGACCTCAATTGTTACAGGTCCACAATTTCAGCTGGGCATTCTCAGATAGATGGCAAGTCTGTAGGGAGAAATGTGAGGGTGTGAAGGATTCTAAAGAGTATGAGGATAAAGACCTCTTAAGGCATGTTATAGTGTTTTTTTGGGACGTTAACTTTATGCAGTCACTGTTTTTGCAGTGGCCTGTTAATAGATATTTGGACATTAAAAGACTTACTGAAAAGTTAGCGTGTTTGTTATGTCTGGTCTCATGCAAAAGGGTGTCGGACGTGAAAGCATTGGAGATAAATAAGAAATTAGTGGGACCAGATGGAGTGTTTTTTGAGATTTGTAAAAGAACAAAGACAATGTCTATATCTGTCTTTCATCCAATTTTTACTGAGGAGAAGAAGTTGTGTGTAGTGAATTGTATACAGAGTATGAAAGCAGGGTTTTGGAGAATAGGAGAGATGCAGATAATCGACTTTTGATTTCATACGTGAAACCATTTCGTGCGGTCAGCACGGCTACTATCTCTAGGTGGGTGAAGAATGTGATGAAAGGGTGGGGGATAGATGTGGGAAAGTTCAAGTCTCATTCTCTGCGTGGCGCTATGGCAAGTAAAATGTATTTGTCAGGTGGTCGCATAGAAGACCTTTTAAAGGCAGCAGACTGGGCGAATGCAGGAACTTTTGCAAGACATTACTTTAGGCCCATTAGGCATGTTTCACATCTTGTTTTAAGAGGCTTTGAATATGCATAATGGTAGCCTCCAGTCTTGTAATGAAATGGCGATTCTCCAAGCATCGTGAAATGAGCCGAGGCTAGCATTATCCCGCCCTCCACAACCCCATTGGGTAGGAGTGGAGGGAGTAGACTGCAGGATGTATCTAAGAATATTATTATGTTTAGGAATGGTAAAACAAAAAGTCAAAGGGGATAAGATTGATGTTTATTGGATTTATTTTATGCAGATTAAAGGATGGCGTATTGCAACAAGGATGGATGTTTTCTCTCTCGCTCATCTCATCTCTCTCCTCTCTCTCTCTCTCTTAACTCCTCTCTCTCTTCTCTCTCCCTCTCTTCTCTCCTTTTTCTTGTCTCCTCTCTCTCGCTCTCTCTTCTCTCCTCTCCTCCATCTCTCGCTTCTCTCCTCTCTCTCTCTTCTCATCTCTCCCCTCTCTCTTCTCCCCTCTCCACTCTTTCTCTCTCTTCTATTCTATTCTCTCCTCTCATCTCTCCCTTCTCATCTCTTCTCTCTTTCTCTACTCTCTCTCTCCTCTCATCTCTCCCTTCTCCCCTCTCTCTCTTCTCCCTCCTCCTCTCTTCTCTCTTTCTCTCTCTCTCTCTCCTCTCTCTCTCTTCTCATCTCTCCCCTCTCTCTTTCTCATATCTCCCCTCTCTCTTCCCCCTCTCTTCTCTCTACCCCCTCTCCTCTCTCTTTCTCTCCTCTTTCTATCTCTTCTCTTCTCTCCTCTCTCTCTTTCTCTCTCTTCTCTCCTCTGATCTCTCTCTTCTCATCTCTCCGCTCTCTTCTCCCCCTCCTCTCTTCTCTCCTCTCATCTCTCTATTTTCATCTCTCCCCTCTCTCTCATCTCCCCCTCCTCTTTTCTCTTTCACTCCTCTTTCTCTCTCTTCTCTCCTCTCATTTCTCTCTTCTCATCTCTTCTCCCTTTCTCTCCTCTTTCTCTCTCCTCTCTCTCTTCTCGCCTCTCCTCTCTCTTCTTCCCCCTCCTTTCTTCTCTCTTTCTCTCTCTTCTCTTCTGTCCTCTCATCTCTCCCCTCTCTCTCTTCTCCCCATCCTCTCTTCTCTCTTTCTCTCTCCTCTCATCTCTCTCTTCTCATCTCTCCTCTCTCTCGTCTCCCCCCTCCTCTCATCTCTCTTCTCTTTCTCTCTCTTCTCTCCTCTCTTTCTTTTCATCTCTCTCCTCTGTCTCTCTTCTCTCCTTCCTCACTTCTCTCTTTCTTTCCTCTTTCTCTCCTCTCTCTATTCTCTCTTCTCTCCTCTCCTCTCCTCTCATCTCTCTCTTCTCCCCTCTCTCTCTTCTCCCCTCCTCTCTTCTCTCCTCTCTCTCTCTTCTCATCTCGCCCCTCTCTCTTCTCATCTCTCCCCTCTCTCTTCTCTCTTCCCCCTCCTCTCTCTCTCTCTCCTCTTTCTATCTCTTCTCTCATCCCTCTCTTCTCATCTCCTCTCTCTCGCTTCTCTCCTCTGATCTCTCTTCTTTTTTCTCCTCTCTCTCTTCTCCCCCTCCTCTCTTCTCTCTTCCACTCTCTGCTCTCCTCCCATCTCTCTATTTTCATCTCTCCCCTCTCTCTCTTCTCCCCCTCCTCTCTTCTCTCTTTCTCTCCTCGTTCTCTCTCCTCTCTCTCTTCTTGTCTTTCCTCTCTCTCTTTCTTCTCCCCCTCTTTTCTTCTCTCTTTCTCTCTCTCTTCTCTTTTCTCCTCTCATCTCTCTCTCTCTCTTCTCATCTCTCCCCTCTCTCTCTTCTCCCCCTCCTCTCTTCTCTCTTTCTCTCCTCTTTCTCTCTCTTCTGTCCTCTCATCTCTCTCTTCTCATATCTCCTCTCTCTCTCTCTCCTCCCCCCTCCTCTCTTCTCTCTTTCTCTCTCTTCTCTCCTCTCATCTCTCTCTTTTCATCTCTCCCCTCTCTCTCTCTTCTCCCCCTCCTCACTTCTCTTTCCCTCCTCTTTCTCTCCTCTCTCTCTCCTCTCTCTCTTCTCCCCTCTCTTCTCCCCTCCTCTCCTCTCTCTTTCTCTCCTCTTTCTATCTCTTCTATCCTCTGATCTCTCTCTCTCTCTTGTGTCTCCTCTCCTCTCTCTCAGTATGTTTAATTACATTATAACCATCTTCGGTCTCCTAGCAACCACCATTCCCTGTGTTGGCGTAGTACACCTGCCTGCGGGTACCAGAGTAGATCCGGTCATTGCACAGTCTCCATTCTGAAACGGGTCAAAAATAAAGCAAACATAACACGCCGTGCGTTGCTCCTTTTTGGCACCAGTGCAAACTTTAAATACCCCGATCCTTCCGGCCGGGCCACGCTCGGGGATGCCGAGGTTAATGTCTCTTTACGATCTTCTCTCATACACATTTCTGTTTATCACCAGGCACTGATGTGCGTGCATTACCCCCGTGTTTCCACTGCAACTGTGGTGTTTCGCTTCCTGTCCTTCGGTTCCTCCTCTTGACATGGCTGCCAAGTAGCCGTCTGTTGCGTATAACACCATAGTGCCAATATCGGCAACACTCAGTTCTCATACAGCAACATACATAAATAAACCACACAACACCTTTTTAGTGGAGAAATTTGCTGCAGGTTTATTTGCATAACCAATATGCCAACATGGTGGGTTATCTTACGGGCGATCCCAGGGCAGGCCAGCCCCTATGCCGCCTGCCCATCTGATGAGCCAACTTGCACCGTGGCCGTCGCCAACCGGTGGTTACCAATTATTGGGAGAGGCCACCTCTCCCATCAGTGGACCGCCAGTCCACTCCTTACTCACGCCCCCGACCGGTGGGCGGAGCGTTCCAGGCAGCCCCCGGTTGCTCAGACCCACAACCGCCCGTAGGGCTAACGGGGCACCGTAGTTCTTCCAGGGGACCCGCTAAACATCCCTGGGTATCCTTGGCTTAGCACCCTTGTTGTGCTGCTGCAATATAGTACCCTTCTGTACCTTGCAGACTCTGGATCGCCCTGTAACTCCTCCACAGCTCTGGGGGTGGCCACCGTCACCACCAGGGCCCCCACCAAGGCAGATATCCTACCTACATCCTGTTGCTTCCAAGGCCTCCCCAAGGTCCAGCAAATTAAGTCCATGCCTACCCTTGAGAAGTGAACCTCATCCACTTCCCAGCATCCAGTAGACTTGGCCTGAAGTAAACCATGCCAGATGAAGCCAAATCCCCTTTGTTCCGTGCATTTACGCATGGCGCTGTTCACTCTCCTACGTGATATCTCAATGGCGTCTCCAGATCGGGCTCCTTGCCAAACTGGGCGAGGTAAAGTTTAAGACCACCACAGTTCACATGCCCCAAGCTGAATGCTCAACTGACACATGATGTCCCTCATGTCTTGGAGCATTACTCTCCTCCCCAGGGTCGTCAGGTCATTCCTTCCCAAATGTATGACCAGAATATGAGGTAGACCGATCCCTCCCCCAAGTCTCTGCTGCAGCTTCCTCATCAGCTCGTTCCAGCGCATACCCGGGTAACCCAGCCACGTTAACTCTGTGGCGGAGGAGCCATGACGCCACTTTCCTATCTCAGCCCACCGTGCCACTCTAACGATGCATGGATGGCCAATTACCCAGACCTTGGTTCCTGGTAAATACGGAGATGTTGTGTTTGAAAACCATATATATAGTAATGTTTATATTCTAATAGTCTACAATTGTACAACAAAACCACATCACTGCAACATCAGTTGGCAAACCGGGCCAAAACCGTACACCTATAAACACCTTGCTTTCGGTTGCAACATAGGACTTACGAGTCCTGTCGCCATATCGTCCCGCACAAGGCCTTATATATCGTTTGTAGCATTGCGAGTCCCAGCGCCCTACCTGCTTAATACGCTCTGGCGCATCCGTGATAGAAAGGCTGTGATTGCCACCCCCAACCCTGAAGGAGTGGCTGCTGAATCTCTCAACTCCCACTGTCTGTCCTGACTATTGCAAGCATGCCTGCATGATGTGGTCTACTTGATACTTTGTAACCGGAGACCCGTCCTCATGCACCAGGAGGTACACCGCAATCACCTGGCGGAGGGCCAATAAGCCTTGCCCAAGAGCAAAGGGCAGTACCTAGTGTCCCCAAGCCCCTGTAACAGGACTACTCTCCCTTCGCCTGCCTGATCAGTTTTAGACTGTCTCACCACTATCCTGAGACATGATGTGCTAATGGTAACGTCCTTGATATTCAATGCCACCCCGAGGTGTCCTGCTTGGATCGCCACTAGCTCCCCAACATCAGCTCCATCAAAATCAGCCAACCACCCCCCAGGTGGAGTCTACACCCCCACACTTCTGACAGTGTAACACGCGATCATGCCTCCTGTTCAGTTGAAGATAGTAATTCTTGGTGCTGACAACCCCAGGGGCCTAATACTGGGCTGTCTATATGCGCCCCAGGATGACCTAAATCAAACGGTTTGGTGTGGATGGGTGTCAACATTGCCTGGCTGAAGTGCAATACCTTTGACAAGCAACTCAGGGCAATAGGTGCCCATACAGGTAGAAGTTAGAGTAACAAGCCCGCCTTGCTTCCTCTCCTCCAGTTATCCGTGTATGGCGCTTATGGAGCCTGTCCCTCAGAATATGCCAGTCACCACCCCAGGTGACGTCTTGCCCTCCCAAACTTCTGCTAGTATACCAGGGAGCCGACAAGACAGTGGGACAGGCGGGGACTATATGTGTAATTACCTGCCCCTTACTTGAATACTGGGAAGGCAAATGTTCATTAATACTTTGTAGCCCATGTGTGCCCTACCCAGGGTTTCACCAAATTTTTTGAACCGTAGCACACATGTTGGATGACAACTTCTACAACGTGCCTGGCTGCCAAGGCTATAGGGCGGGCGACATTTACCGCAAAGTCTCTCGCTTTCTACACTGTTGTGTGAGCCCGGTACCTACACAAAAACCTATACAATTTCCGTTTCTGACTGTAATTAGGAGTACGTTCACCCCATGGTATCTTTGTCGCTGCAAAAACTGTTTATAGTTACTCAACTCAAAAGGCACTCGTTTTAACGACCTCAGGAGGATGAATTGCTAGGTGAACCTACCAGGATCTGACCTTCTGACCAAGCGGTCGAACGCAAGCCCCTTTCAGTTCTGCCGCTCCCCAGGCCTGTGCAATTGTATCCCAGGGCCGACTTCTGGTACCTGTACCACTACTAGGACATGCCCGAGCTAGAAACCCCATCTAGAAGGCCTGCCAACAGGCTGACCACCTCCAACACTGGAGTGTCACGCAGCCACTCCGTAGCCAGGATACTAAACCAGGTATAGATGTATCCAAAGACCCATCTCTTAGCGCCTGCCTGCCGCGCTGACCCCCGCTGAAGGAGTTTGCGCGGGATGTCCTGGTAGACCACATGGTGGGGATTGGCCTGAGTCTCCCTGCCCAGAACAACCACTGACACCATACACAGCTAATGCTCACTGACCTGAACGCGGGGAGATGCACTGCCCAATCCTTGGACCAACAGACCTCAAACCCTAAACCAGGTAACCTGCCACAAACACTCTGACATTGCCCTTATGGTCACCCCGCCTTCCCCGAACCGGACTGCTGGGAGCACAGGCCCCAACTTCGCTGACCACCGGCGACAGGACAGCCGTGCTCATGCCAAAACCGAGCGACACAAGCTACCCCACACGTGGCACAGGTCCCTTGCCAGGTTACTCCCCTTAATGCGCACCTACTACAGGAGCCTGAAATAGTTCCTGTGATCTGCATTGTAAATTAGTCAAAGATGCACCTTTGATCTGGCAGCTGATAAAGTTAATTAAGCCTGCCAATACTCCGCTCAGAGCACCCCGCTAGATAATGGCTTCCCTTGAAAAGGCGGAGCCAACAGACCTCCAAGCACCAAAAGCTGTACATCTGAGTACAGCTCTGGTCTAACAGATGCCCCTTGCATCAGATATCAACCATACCACACCTGGCTGAAAGCTGCTCAGTGCTTCTGATGCATCGGCGCTCCCTGACCCCCGCAAGCTTCACCCTGATAAAATCCGCTCGTGACTGGGGCATACCAGTGTGATTAAAGCACAAGACGTGCTTGCCCGACGTTAGCTCTTCAACCAGGCTCCCCCCCAAGAGCCCTTCACAAACCATGTGGCCTAAAACATTCGTCCTGTGGGGCGGTTGCAAAAGGACTGCAATCAACCCCTATCCCTTCTCTACCAATGTTATAAATGGCGTTAACGGTTGGGAACGGTGTGCACCTACGCGTGGCTGAGCCCACCATTAGTCATGAGAAGGGGGTACACACTAGGCTAACGCCTGCTCGTCCCCCAAGTAGCTAGACAGAGCCTTAGGGCTTATTCCAGAGGCAGTGTACAATTTTATGTGCCAGACGCACACCCACAGTAGCCAACTAGGCACACCACAGCAGAGACTGCATACAATGTTATTAAAATATCCTTCGTATACTCCATAAAAGAACCGCACTGTCCACATCCGGGCCCTTCAAGTAGAAACCAGCCAAACCAATCGCCGGCCCTCATGCTAAGACAGAAACGCTACATGGCCATAAACGTGCCACCAAGTGTCCAATGAGATTAAACAAGTAAAAGGCTTTATTGCATCATCCAGACCAAAAGTGGAGTCAGAGCAGACTGGTCTTAGTGTGGGCCAGAATGGAGGAGGTATATGTGTGGCTAATGCAGGCCCAAAAGTCTGTGCAGATAGGTGTCTTTAAGAAAAGAAAACAGAAATGGCCATGCAATGAACCCAGAACCGACCCATGTCTGTCTCTGCGGTGAGGAGTTGGGTAATATGCAAGAGACTAGGATGCCGGTAAGCATCAAAATAGAGGGACAGTGACTTGTGTTGTCCATATAGGATCACAGCAGCAGCTCCCTAACATTACTGAAAATAATATCTGTGACACCCACCAATTCTCATTTTTGAGGTCCTGTTTAGGTCTAAGAGATACTTTATATGGATGTTGCGTGGAACCAACACAAACATTTCTGCAAATTAACTAATATCTTCTCACACATTGCCCGCGTAAAAATTGCACTCGAGGCAAACGGTAATTAACACAATCCGCTAGAGAAGTATATAAGCTATCAAGGGGCCCCTTCGGAGGCTGGGGCCCTGGTCCACTTAGCCCGTGCCTAAATGTCTCTGACCCAATGCTCCCTCTGCTCGCCGTGGCACCGGCACAAAGACCCCATCCGATGAGGGCACCACCCGGATGGGAACGCTATTTGGGACATCGCGCACAATTAGAAAGGCATCCCATGCTCAAAATATCCTTGAAGCACCCTGTGCAAGTCTACACCAGCAGACGTGCTGCTCAAGTTGCTCCCCCCCACAGCGCCGAGGGGTGCTAGCCCTGTTTGTGCCTATCATCACTGCCCCTAAGATGGAGAGGCAAATACCACTGCCTGCGATGCAGGTGGTCACCCTTGGCACTGATGCCTCGGAAGGCGCCAGCGAGGCTTGGACAGGTTTAGACATGCGCAAGTGCGACACTTCTCTAAACCAGGCCCCCAAAGCTGTAAGAATGGCTTGGGCAGCAGGCACTGCACGCCAAAGTGAACCGATGGTGGACTAAACAACCCCCGTGCGGTGAAGCCACGTGAAAGATTCCCCGCCTGACACCAACCCCAGAGCTGCTCGAGAACAGCCCACCACACCTTCGGGGCTATGCCCCCAAAATCCCTACAGCCCAATACACTGAGGGTCATTGCACGATGCCCACTACCACCACCATAATGCAAACTTGCAGTGTACTGTTAATGACAAACCGAACTAGATAGGCGGCAATCTGCCATACTTGGAGCCGAGGACAAAGTGGGAAAGATTAGGTGTGTTGTATCCCACACAATGCTTATAAGCACCAGAGGATGCACTGCCACCCTATCCACGGTGAGCTCAGTCGTGATGCCCATTGGAACTAGGCGCCCCATGGCCAAAGGGGGGCAACCACGACGAGACCACTCCCCCGGCCCCACACTGGCAGCAACAACAAGCCAATCAACTTCACCTCCGGAGTCACCGCACCCAAGCCGGAAATGACTCCCAAGCCATGGGCGGAACCATGTAGGGAACAACAGAAGATGCCTGGACTGCCAACGAATCCTGCGTGGCCATACTGCAATGGTGAAGTGTCCCTCATAGTGGCTGGAACGCCACGCCCCATCACCGAAATTAGAACATGCCACACCTAACAATCTGAAAACCTCGTCAGCTGTGTTAAATTTCTGCTAATCACAACTCGCTGTATTCTGCTACTGCTGTACAGCCCTCTGATGCCTTCTGGCCAAGTCCGTGCCCATGAACTTGCAGATAAAACCAACAACACCGACGCACTCCATAGCAAGGCCAGAGCCCGATGAGAACACCCACTCAAGGCTCACCACTCAGGCAGCTGCTACCCAACCACAACCTGCGCCTGCAGAGCACACGTGCATCCAAAATTCCACCGAGCCCATTCATGCGGAGTGCCCGTGACAGCCCTACCAGTAAAATTGTTCTAAAGAACTGCAAGGGGTTACGGAAAGGCTAAAATCAACTCAATTGTTTCCTAAGGGGCTCGAAGGTTGTAGAGCAAAGGTCACCGACCGAATCCCACACCACTTCCCCTTGTCCGCATCGCCAAGGCAAGTAGAGGGGGCAATAGGGGAGGGGGCGTGCACCGTGCTGCGGGTCGCCCGGCATGCTGCAACTCCGCCCCTCTTGGGAACATGCAGCGCTTCATGGAGAGCGTTCCCCACTGTGGAATTGCTTCGCGAGCGCTCGTGTAAAACTTCCTAGCCTAGCTGATGTGTGTCAGCGCCCTGCCCAGACAACCAAAGGAACTATCCATACAAATTCAGAGACAGTACCCTTGCCTGTAATGGTCCCTCTGAGACGCCAACCCGTAACCGCCAGGAAGTGAACACATAACCTACGGAGTAATCGTCAGAGACCCTAAACACTAGGCCTCTAAAACACTGGGCCTCCGTACCGCCTAATGAAACAAATATTTACCGCTAAACGTAGCACCACCAGGCCTGTTTAGGAAACAGCTGGACATAAGACAAATGAGTTAGCTCCTGCACATACTAAATTTGCGCTGTTTTTAAGCAGCCACAGTACCCAGGTCTTACCGCAGGCGCTAACCAGTACTTCGCACCGGTCCCGTGAACCACCACTCCCCTTGTCAGCCGCCGCCCTCGACACTTAGGGCCCAGCAAGTTCGCTCCCTCATCCGCCCACCAGCAGCCCGGATGGGCATGCAGCCGGCCAACTGACCCGGTCGAAACCCACGCCGTATGAGCAGCGCGCGCCGGCCGATCCAACCCGCAACCGGAAGTCCCGGTCCCATGCACAGCTGTCGGCCGAGGCAGGGGCGGCGTGTCTGCGCTCGCGGCCCCACCAAAACCACCCCCCAACAATGGGGCGGAAACAGCGGTCCGCGGGATAGCGAACTGCGAAACCCCTAAGGCAGTGGTTCCCAATGTTTTTCGACCCACGGCTCCCTTGTTCTATTGGCCGTAGGCCACGGCTCCCCATTATGTTACTTTTTTTTTATGGGTGGGGGTCTGTGAGCCCGGCCTCGGGAGAACTTCCATTTTTCTCCTTGAAAATATTTGGCATGAAGCCAGTGAAGGTATTATAAACATAGATGTTAAAAGCAAAACGACAATCGTGAACATTACCTGCGCCATCTTGTCTGGTGGAATTCTATGTGCACATAAGTTGCAGTCATTTTAATCTATCACAGCCATTTTGTACTCTGTTGGTCACCTTTGTTTCACCCTGCCCTTACTAGCATCCCTCTGACCCTCTGACCGACCTGGTACGTGTGCTGGGGGCTATAAACTCTATTTGCCGCAACAAACCTCAGCGCCACTTGCTGCCACAAACTCGTTTTTCCTCTCATCTCTGTTTTCAGGCAAACCTTTGGACACTCTACCCCTCACTGCACCTAGTTACACAAACAGGTTCCAAACACCAAAAAGACTCTTGCAACATGATTTATTGCACTGCAAACAGCAAGACTTGTTGTTACCAACAATGGGACCTGTTTTTATCAACAGAACGGACTCTTAGATCTGGCCGGTCTCACATGTTTTAGACCCTGAAGCAAGGTCCAGCTGCAAGATAAGATTGTCTGTTTGACCTGGGTGGGAATAGAGAATTACTGTTGGGCTTGTGTGACAACCTGCCCGGGGCGGGGACCCCAAGCTTGTGTAACCATGTTGATGAAACCAATGCATTGTGTCAAACCTGTATAAAAGGAAGAGCCAAAGGAGTTATCAGCAAAACACCTCCCTCAGACATCCCGGTGTCTGCAGTTGACGTGATCTCCTCATGAGAAATAAACCTTTTTCTTGTCTTCCAGTTTCCAGCGCTTGCCTCATTATTTTGATAGCGAACCCAAAGTGAATTAGAGGTGGAACCCTGCATCGGGCAGCATTGAGGGTCTTAGAAGACTCGCTGCCTTTCACAAATTGGCGCCCAAACGTGGGGGCCCATCAGCGATGCGTGGGTCCGGTAGAGAGGTCCTAACGACTAAACGATTGGGGTATACCTGCCTGAGAAGACCCTTGTCTGGCTGCCGATCGACTGAACTTCACCGGTTCCGAACGGACCTCTCTCGAGTGACCTGTGGTCCTGACTGGGACCTTAGAGGAACGCCGCATTGATTGTTGGAGTGAGAGGACAACCAGGCGCTGGAAGGGGAAGACGAAGAACCGTCCATACGGTCCGGGTAAGGTCGTGAAAAACGACTTAAATTGATTGATTGATTGAATAGTTTGATTTAAATACTAGTATTCCTTTTTTGATATTGAGTTATTTGCGACATTTCCCTGCTTGCAAACAACGAAGAATAGGAATATTCTCTCTCTTGCAGGCAGCGAAGGACAGGTAGTGCAGACTTTTTGTCTAAATTGATTGATTGAGATATTCACTTTTGACCGATAAATACGTCATGCTTGTTTTCTCTAGATTGTTTGATTGTAATTGTTTTGGACCAGACCGTTCGTTAGAGGTCAGTCAGCCGGCACCGCCGGAAGGCACCCCTAACAAGGACATGTACGTAAAGTATGGATTAGCCACCGTAGCTTATAGCAAACTATGGCATAAATACACTAGGAAGGACCGGGTAAATCAGTGGCCACTGACGGGATCTTTCGATCCCGCTAAAATAGAAACGTTAGAATTAGCTCTCCACAAAAAGAAAACTAGACCAGCCATGTTTGACAGTTTTGGTTTATGGCGAAAAGAGGCAGCTCAAAGAAAGAAAAGGGACGAATCTAGACAAGATAAAGAAACGCGAAAATCAGCTTACCATGCCTGTAAAAGATTAGAAGAAAAACTAAAAGAAAAGGAAATCGATAAAAAGGAACAGGAATCAAAAATATCAGGTCAATGCCCTGTTAGAACGCCCTCGACTCTTTACCCCAAGTTACCAGCAAAACAAAGGGTAGATGATGATTTATTGTTAGGTCCCCCAATCATATACATGCCACCCCCTTACGCCCCTACTCATCCCGTAGTACAACGCCAGGACCACCAAAGTATAGCCGGAGATGGCACGATCGCCTCAGTCTCCACCACCTCTGCTCCCACTGAGTCACCCACACCAAATGCCTCATCAAAGGATACAGTAGTAGAGGTAGGATCAAAAGAAAAAGGAGCGCCCAGGGTCCCGCGATTAAGTAAAAATGAGCGAGCAGGCATTGATAAAATAGTTAAATCCCTCATAGATAGGAAGGAGACAGAAGAGTATGTAACTGACATATGCAACTCCTATGTTGAAAACCGCAAACGATACTTTATTGTACGTCTCTGTTACCACACTCTTACTGCATATGAAGAGAAGTACCAAGATGTAGGGCCCGAGCGGCTAGTGGCTCTCTATAGGAAGATAGACACCAGAGATGAAGGCGACAACGATGTTACAGAACTCTTTTCATCCACACTGGAGGTATTCCGTCACCTCGTGGAACAAGGACGGATAGATAAGGACAGGACATCTAAGTTAGCAGGACCCCCGGTGGAAAAACAAGATAGCATGATGCCGATAAAAGAAGCTGCCCCTTATTGGGTACCTCCTAGAGGACAAGGGACTCATGACGATATGAACCATCAAGACGCTAGAGGAAGGGTGGTCTACAATTGGGTGTATCAACCATGGGACAGACAGGACATTTTGACGTTCCGTAAATCTTTACCGGATTTACGAAAGAACCTCACCGCCTTTTACACCGAGCTAGGTACCGCTCTGGGATCAACAATAATGACACTTGCCGACATAGACTTGTTCTTCGGGTTATGTTTGCCAGCAGATGTGTGGAAACAGATTAGGAAAATAGACCATACCGAACTGCTTGGTCATACCTGGGAACAACTCAACACACTAGATAAACAGCGGAACCCTGGTCAAAAACCGGTTAAAGCAATATTGGACCTCCCTGACAAAATAGTGCAGAAAGTGAAAACGCTGATCCCAGAGAAAAGATAGACTGGTCCATAGTAACCGCGTGCCGCCAGAAACCACAAGAGGATGTCTCAGAGTATTTCTCCAGATTTGAAACGGTGTTCTCCGATTACAGTGGACAAGACATGTCCACCGCAACCGGACACCACTTATTTGTGCAGAACTATGTCAAAGGACTACTGCCAGATGTATCCCAGAAATTACAAGCCAGCGAAAGTAGTTGGGCAGCATCTAAACCGGCGGCCATTCTCCAAATGGCCCAGTACTATGAGCATCAGAGAAACGAAAATGACAGGGCTACAGAAAGGAAAAAGAAGGACTTGAAGGAAAGGGTAATGGTAGCACAACTCCAGGGGGCGAATACAGGAAGGGAGCAATATAGGGAGGATACCAGCAGAATACCCCTAGAGTACAGCCACCTAGAAACAATTCATCGACATCATATGTAGGACGCCAAGACCTAGGACAGGATCAATGTGCATTTTGCAAAGAATATGGACACTGGAAAACCCAATGCCCGGCTTTGTTAGGAGCTGGTAGGGGCAGAGGGGTGAGGGAAATAGCAAGTGGACAGAGAGGAAGAGGACGTGGGAGAGGGTATGCGAGTGAAGCAAGCGAGGAAAGGCCAGGAAGAGTGAACACATTCGACCATCCCAAACAGAATCAGTACCAACAGACAGATTATGACAATACGTACGACTTTGCATAGGACAGCCAGGGGCAAGGGAGGGATCCAGTCGAGCTCTATGTTGATCAGCAAGGCCCTTATGTTACCGCTGAGGTCCTGGGCACAAAGTCGCCATTTCTGGTAGACACGGGAGCAACACGTAGTGCACTATCCAAACGACTGATTCCAAGGGCACCCTTGTCAGGCTCACATGTGACCTCAATAGGATTTGACGGTACGCCCTCCACCAACCCTTTGTCCCGACCGATCCCTTTTAACCTTGACAACAATAGCGTCGAAACGACATTCCTCCTCTCTTCCAACACCCCAGACGCCATTATGGGTCTCGACCTTTTGAAACACTTCCATGCGACTATCAGATGCTCACCAGACGGAGTGCGTGTCGTCCTGTATGACAACCCCCAGCGCCATAGAGAGAACCCTTCTCAGCACATGTTTCCCATCTCCGAGACTGACGCATCCCTACTGGACACTTTGCCATCACACTTATGGGCTAGTGCTGATTCAGACGTAGGACGAATGATGATTGACCCAGTACACGTAACAATACGACAGGACGCAACCCTACCGAAAGTACTGCAGTACAAAATATCGCCAGAGAGGTGAGAAGGCACTGACAGAGATCATACACTCTTTGGTAGAGGCAGGGGTGGTAGAGGAAGTAGTGAGCAACGTTTGTAACAGTCCCATACTACCGATTGTAAAGAGACAGGGAGAGGGAGACGGAAAAGCCTACTGCTTCATCATTGACCTGCGGGAGATAAACAAAATCGTAGTGCCACAATACCCAGTAGTTTCCAACATCACGACAATTTTGACTTTAATCCCTCCACTGCCACCACCTTCACTGTAATTGACCTCAAAACGCATTCTTTTCCATACCTATACACAAGGACAGCCGCTATCTATTTGGATTCACCCTAAACTCCCGTTCGTACAGATTTTGCAGAGCACCTCAGGGGTACACTGAGAGCCCAAGCATCTATAGCCAGGCGCTTAAAAGACAGTTGGACGCCATACAATTGCCAGATGGAGTGGCACTAATACAATATGTAGACAACATCCTTCTAGCAGCGGACACCATACCAATAGCCGTCACAGCCACCATCAAACTACTCCATTTTCTTGATGAGAATGGTCACAAGGTCTCCCAAAAGAAATTGCAGTTCTGTAAATCACAAGTGACCTATTTGGGTCACCTTTGTCCAAAGAAGGGAGGAAACTCACGCCTGACAGGATCCAGACAATTCTAGACACCCCTGTCCCCAAAGATCAGAAACAAGTCCGCTCTTTGATAGGTCTCACTTCATTTTGCCGACAGTGGTTACCGAACTTTAGCCTCATTGTCAAACCCCTTCTCTCCCTCCTAGCTAAAGACATCCCCTCACCTCTCCCCTGGACCCCCGAATGCCAGTCAGCCTTTAAAGAACTACGCAATGCCCTTTGTTCAGCGCCTGTCCTAGGAACCCCGGATTACTCCAAACCATTCTTCCTCTACACGCACGAGAGGGAAGGATGTGCATTGTCTGTCCTAACACAATCAATTGGTCACAAACAACGCCCTTGTGCATATTTCTCTGCCACCCTCGATCCAGTAGCCAGAGCGCTGCCAGCGTGCCTGCGCGCTGTGGCAGCTGCAGCAGTATCGATACGCCAGAGCGAAGGAATAGTACTCTCCAATCCAGTCACTGTTTTAGTACCCCATGCAGTCGACACACTACTAAACCAGACCAAAACCCAACACTTGACTAGCGCCCGACTGACAGGATATGAGTTGACCCTGCTAGCACCGCACATTACCCTAAAGCGATGCACCACCCTCAATCCAGCCACACTGTTACCCCTACCCGAAAATGATCCTAGCGTGACTCCACTACACGACTGTGTGACACTAACCGATGAACAAACAAAGAGTAGAATAGATCTCAGAGACACCGCCTTTCTAGAACCAGATGGAGAACTATGGGTGGATGGTTCGTGCATCAAACTCCCCGACGGCACCACCTCAGCTGCATACGCTGTCACCACAGCCCGAACCGTTCTGGAAACAGCCCGTATTCCCCAACGTTCAGCCCAGGCAGCAGAACTCATTGCCCTCACACGAGCATGTATCTTAGCGACTGACACGACAGTTAACATATACACCGACAGCCAATATGCCTTCGGGGTGGTTCACCATTTTGGGATCTTATGGAAAGAAAGAGGGTTCCTAACTTCACACGGTACACCCATCCTGCATGGAGATTTAGTCTCCGCCTTGACGCAAGCAGTCCTCCTCCCCAAGAAGTTAGCAGTGATAAAATGCCAAGCACATAGGAAAGTGACTGATCTCATTGGACAGGGAAATGCACTAGCAGGCGTTACTGCCCGAGCCACGGCAGGAGACAGAACTACGACACGATTGTATGTGACCAGGTCACAAGCTGAACGATCGACTGACGCTAGGACCACTGTAAGGGACATACAGACTACAGGCACACAAGACGAATTGACCGAGTGGGAAAAGGTGGGACTAAAAGACGAGGAAGATTGCTGGAGAACTAAAGACGGAAATAAATGGCTGTTACCCAATGCCTACCTCATCCCCATATTGACCATGGCACATTTACCAGCACACATAGGCTCCACCCCCATGATTGAACTAATCACCAGAGTATGGCATAATGTCAAGATAGCAGAATCTGCAAAACGCCTAGTACAACAATGTATAGTCTGCCTACAACACAACCCAGGGAAGGGGACAGTAGTACCACAGGGAGGGTTTGGAGTCCCTGACCACCCCTTTGAAATCCTTCAAATGGATTACATTCAACTAGAGAGATGCCTTGGTCTAAAATATGTCCTGGTGGTTGTGTGCGCTTTTAGCAAATGGGTGGAGGCATATCCCACCCGCGACAATACCGCCTTAGCCACTGCAAAAGTATTGCTGAAAGAATTCTTCCCCCGATACGGCCTTTGCAGAATTTTATGGAGCGACAACGACCCCCACTTCGTAGCCGAGGTGATACAGAACATACTGAGAGGGTTGGGGGTAAAACAAAAGTTCCATGCCGTCTTCCACCCCCAATCAGCGGGCCTGGTAGAGACACAATGCAACGTTGAAACTAAAACTAGCCAAAATAGTTGCCACGACCGGGTTGAAATGGCCCGACGCCCTCCCATTGGCATTGTTATCGATGCGCTCCACCCCAACCAAACACCGACTGACCCCGTATGAGGTGGTCTTCGGTAGGCCTATGAGCATTTGGGCGGCACCAAGACCCACCTCCATTAACGATGTCCCGAACATATTAATGTCGGATTACTTGCATAAATTGACAAACGAGCTAACAATTATCCACCAACAGGTGCAGCAAGCCTTGCCTGACGTATCCAGGGGCCCGGGACATGAAATAAAGCCAGGCGACCATGTATTGATTCGCAACTTCCAAAGAACGAAGAATCTGGAGCCTAGGTGGACGGGCCCCTGGCAAGTCCTAATCACCACCCGAACTGCCCTCCGAGTGGAAGGAAAACGAAACTGGCTGCACGCTCATCATTGCAAACGAGTCCCTCCAACCCTGGCAACCTGGGAAGGGGTGGAGGTGCAAGAGGAAGAACTCGCGAGAGACCGACCAGCTCTGAGTTGCTACCCACAAGAAGACACCCTCGAACTATCAGAATTTCCCGACCCCACGGTGCCATCCAGGAAAGGGTACAACCTAAGATCGACGAAAGGAGGGAGCTCCAACGACCAGGCCACTAACTAAGTCAAGGTCTCAGATCAGTAGCACAGTCAAACAACGCTACCAGGAAAGCGCCAGACAAAAGTCTGCTGTCCTAACAGTTGTTGAGCTCCTCGAAGATGATGGAAGAAACTGAACACCTGCAAAACCACCGCAAAGACACCAAGACTGCTAACCTGCACAGCACAAAGACAATTGCACTTGTAGCCGCATTTCTCACCTGTCTCCTGCTAATGGTCGCACTCTGGATCATTGAAGAGAATGCACCTGCATACAGAACATTGTCACCCACCATGCAACCAACCACCAAGAAAGAACACTACCTGGTATCACTACCGCCACATCTCTGAGAACGACGCAAAGAATTCTGGAATAATTCTTTCGTGCAGATGTTGCACCAGCACAATCTTGCCACCAATGCTACCAACTGTTGGGTCTGTGGGCTGTTACCACATGCCACTGAACATTCCATCCCTTTCATCCCTTCGCCCTTTTCTATTCACGGATCTTGCCTTGCCTGGATGATGCTCCTACAAGAAAGTTACAAAGACAATGCCACTTCCGACGGAACAATCGCCCAGTTCTACAGCGAGTTCTGGTGAAACAAAACAGGAAGGACAGCCGCCCCCTTCTGCCCTCACACCTTCAATGCGACATTCCAGATTAATGTCCCCTCCAAAGAACGAGTGGAAATGCAAGTGTTCAATAATCCTAACAGAGCCACATTTTCCTACCTGAAGAAAAGAACTGCTGCAACACTGACTGTGGCCCTATCTGTGGTGAACGTCTCTGGCCTTGTATGCATTGAAGGCCGTGGGACTAAGAATGTGGGTCACAGCACCTGTAGCATTGTAAGGACTTTGAACACTGCCAACCCCACAGCGCTTGTTGCATCACCCAATATGTACTTTGTTTGTGGAACCAAAGCCTACACCTGGCTCCCAAGAAACTGGGGGGGCACGTGCTACATCGCCTTTGTTTTGCCACCAACCTACACAGCCCCTGCAGAGCATCATCGAAAAAAGCGTTCTAAAGACATTGATCAAGCAGACTCTGCCTCATCACAGTTTCTCGACACAGCAAAAGGGCTCGTCCCACTATGGGGTCCGATGGCAAACAGCCGAGCCATCAGACATCTGTCCCAAGCGGTAGAGACCGCCCTGAACGTCACTGCTGGCATCCTCACCAACAACACTGCTGAGCTCCAAGCGATCCGTCTGGTTACCCTGCAAAATCGCATGGTCCTGGACGTGGTACTAGCGGACCGTGGAGGAGCATGCCGCATCATCGGTGCCAGCTGCTGTGTATACATTCCTGATAATTCACCTTCTGTCTATGAAGCAATCGAACATCTCCATAGACTATCTTCAGAAATTCATCAAGGATCAGAGACTTGGACAATTGGAAGTTGGCTTTGGGGCATCTTGAAGGAGTGGGGTTGGAAAATATCAATGATTCTCTTGGTCCCAATATTGACAATATGTGGTTGTTGTTTGGGTATACACTGTATACCACCTTTGTGTTCTCTTTGCATAACTACCTTGCACCCTAAGACTATGGACACTCAGCTAACAAAAACGAGAGTAATGTATGATCAAGAGATACAGGACATTATGGAGATCGAAATAGACTAACAAGCTGGCTAGTTATGTTCAAAGGGGCCACTGTTAAAAGCAAAACGACAATCGTGAACATTACCTGCGCCATCTTGTCTGGTGGAATTCTATGTGCACATAAGTTGCAGTCATTTTAATCTATCACAGCCATTTTGTACTCTGTTGGTCACCTTTGTTTCACCCTGCCCTTACTAGCATCCCTCTGACCCTCTGACCGACCTGAGTACGTGTGCTGGGGGCTATAAACTCTATTTGCCGCAACAAACCTCAGCTCCACTTGCTGCCACAAACTCGTTTTTCCTCTCATCTCTGTTTTCAGGCAAACCTTTGGACACTCTACCCCTCACTGCACCTAGTTACAGAAACAGGTTCCAAACACCAAAAAGACTCTTGCAACATGATTTATTGCACTGCAAACAGCAAGACTTGTTGTTACCAACAATGGGACCTGTTTTTATCAACAGAACGGACTCTTAGATCTGGCCGGTCTCACATGTTTTAGACCCTGAAGCAAGGTCCAGCTGCAAGATAAGATTGTCTGTTTGACCTGGTTGGGAAGAGAACTACTGTTGGGCTTGTGTAACAACCTGCCCGGGGCGGGGACCCCAAGCTTGTGTAACCATGTTGATGAAACCAATGCATTGTGTCAAACCTGTATAAAAGGAAGAGCCAAAGGAGTTATCAGCAGAACACCTCCCTCAGACATCCCGGTGTCTGCAGTTGACGTGATCTCCTCATGAGAAATAAACCTTTTTCTTGTCTTCCAGTTTCCAGCGCTTGCCTCATTATTTTGATAGCGAACCCAAAGTGAATTAGAGGTGGAACCCTGCACCGGGTAGCATTGAGGGTCTTAGAAGACTCGCTGCCTTTCACATAGACGTAACAAAATTAAAAATATAACAGTTGTTTAATAAAATACTTTTATTGGTTTAGTCACAGTGCATTCAAAATAAAGTGACCCTTACAAGCTAGTGCAGGCCATGAATTGTGATCACTGCCCAGCAGGTGGCTCAATAATAGACAGTGTACAACCCTGCCTGTTCATAGGTAGCAGGAAATTAACCTGGGCTCTTTGTTATTTAATTATATTAAATATTTGTATTTAACTGCACCAACAGGTAAAGTTCAAGACTGAGGAGACCTAAACTCAAAAGATGTTGAGGAAAGTCATGTCAATGACCTCTTAAAATTGTACTGCATTCTACTGCCAAAGGCTACATTATCCACTATACATGCCATTCCTCAAAATTACCAAAATATTGAAGGTAAAAAAGAGACAAAAACATCTGAAAATCTTACACACTACTTCTGAACCCCACTTGCAACTCTTAGATTTAGTTATCCACCACTTGGAACAGTTGGACCCCCCCTCCCCCTTGTTAATTGGTTTACTAGGAATATTTCATTTTTGGAATAAACTGCATTTTTAGGCCAATTCAAAATTCCCTATAGATTTCTGTTAAGACTAGGATATTTCTCAATCAGCACAAAATGTAGTTGATCTTTTCCCGACATTGCTCCAGAGAGGGAAAAAAGGCCAGTGATCACTGACATGCTCTGAATATGGTGGGACTAGTTTCGAGTAATGTTAAGACATTTACATTTCAGCAATTAATTAGGAACATGTTCAGTATTGGAGCCTTGAGGTTTATTTATCCTAATAAGCTCAGATTGCTCACATCGATCACCTCAGATTTTGTCATCTTTTTATGTTGTAAAAATGCAGACCTCGTGTTCAGAGAGACCGTGATTTCTGTGTTTAAGAGCTATGTTCAAATCTGCACAGAACTGTAATTGAAAATACAGGGCACAAATGTATTCTCCCAGAAATATTGCATCTCGAAAGAACATCTCTATAAAATGCCAAAGTAAAGAATGAAACCTGTAGGGAGCTGCAATAAATCTTCAATATTCTTACCACATGTGAAAACGAAATTTACGTCTGGAGGGGGGAGTCTGCATCGTAAGACTTTTTTACTGCAAGATGCATGTCTCGGGCAGTCCGACTTATTCAGCCTCTTGTTTGTGGAGAGACGAAAAAAATGCTAATGGATGATCAGAGGGTGTCCTAATGTTGTTGCCCGCTGAGTTCTGATGCGGGGGGGGTGAAGGTGGCAGGGTTAGGACTCGCCATCTGCCACTGTGTGCGCAGGTCTGATTTTTCCCCCTTGTCGTAATGATTTGCAGCCATGATGTGCGTAGTGGCAGTGCATTGATAAGATCTTTATTTGTTGTTTCTGTTGAAGTCGTTATCACGTCAGGCTTTGGTAGCAGGGGGCTCTACAGTTTTGAAGAAAATGTCAAAGGCCTTGCACAGTGGTTCCCAAACTGTGTTTGCGGCGCCCCTGGCTAGTTTTGATGGCGCACTTGGGTGCCGCGACGCACAGATTGGGAACCACTGCCCTAAGGCATTGGGGTACGACTCCTGCCCCTGCTCCCCAGAGCACGTACAGCCTGAAGTAAACGAAGGAGAGTGGCCTCCGGACCTGCCATACTCCCGCCCACAACTGTCCCAGTGTAAGGTGAGCCCGGGACCCCGGCCACACCGGTAGGGGCGAGGCGTAATTGGCGGGAAAGGATGGGGTAGCGCCGCGAGGGCTCATGCACTCGGCGCAGTCCACCCAGAAAATCGGAGGCCGTAACACAAAAGATCACCCGGTCACAAGCTGCCAGCCACTGAAAACGTCCTCCCACCGCAGCGACCGGGACAGGCCGCGACGACACGGTGCCGCCCCAGTGAAACCCACGGGCCACCCCGCTCCGCCGCGCTGTGGGAACGGGAGAACCTTAAGGAACGTGAGCCCATACCCCCCCCTTCACCCAACGGAGAGGGGCAGCAGGGAGCGACCCAACTCACCCCCGCACGGCCCAAGCCCAGCCCGGCTAATTAATCGGGTCGTAAATATTTAATGACGGGTCTGCTAATGCCCCCTGGCTCCACAGTTACCCCTGCATACCCCCCCCGACACGCCGTAGACCAAGGGCCGAGAAACCCGCGAAGGATGCTCGGCACAAAGACAGGCCCCAAAGGCCCTCCCTGCCCCCAGACTCACCGCGCAAGACGACCACCATTTGGTCCTTGATGCACAACACCGGAGACGCGGTTTAGGCATGCATACACCGCAGGGAAGACCGCACCAGGCCACCGACGCGAGGTAGACGAAAACGCACGACGCAAGACCCAAACAGCGAGACGGGTAGCGGTCAAGAGAGGGCGGGGGAAGGCTTTTGTACCCCTGTCCCACTCCCACGGCCGGAAGTGACGCGGCCAGCAGACCCCATGGTCCCTAGCCCAGGGAGCCTAGTGAGCGGACTTCTGTGCCTTCCTGTGGCACTAAGGCGGCCGCCCTTTTGGAGGGTCCCCTACGTGGCCCCCCTGGGCAGCCTTGGCATCCATCAGTCCTGGATTTTTCAGTCCGCAACGACAATGTATATAGTGAAACTACTAGTCCCAGAATGCACCATGCTGAAGGTTACGCAGTCAGGGCACGGAATACGTCACACCAGATGTAAAGCCCACGTGGCAGCTCTCTGACGTAGAACCCGTCTCCCATATCTCAAAGAAATGCATTGGCCTTGGGCTGAATGGGGCTCCCCTGAAGGTTTGGGATGCTGTTAAAACTGTCTTTCTTAAATGTGGGCCCCAAGTTTGCATGCTAGGATTTTTGAGGCAATGCATCCGATTAACAGCCATTTTCTTTTCTTCTGAGAGAAGTGGTGTTATTGCGCCATTTGATAACCAGTTTCATTGGCTTCTGTCTTTGTCCTTCGTATATGCTGGCTTCTTGATTCAGTAATTTGCTTGTTAGTCCCTCCTTAGTACGGCCTTGTCTTCATTTGTAACCCCCATGGCTACTGGCCCTTTTACTTCTGTTGTTACATGGTACATGTTATTTAGTCTGTAAGCACTACTTTCTTGAATGAGTTTTTCCTACTGCAGGCACGACATGCTTTCCAGCAACATTCAGCGCAAAATGCAAGCTTTTAATTTTCCAGGCAGCCCGTCACTTGTGTTTTTAACTAGTGCAACTTGCCTTGCTCGTTTTATCTTTCTCCCACCCCTGCCTTTCCGAGATGCCATTTATTTATTTATTTATTTTAAAGTGCTAGATCCGGATTTGCTAATAAATACAGTTGTTTAGCCAACGCCAAGGCTTTATTTATTTATTTTGTTAACTAGTTCCATTTTAGCTAGTTTCCATTTTAGTTAGCTGTCTGCACTTTGACTTGTTTTGCATGCTCTGCAAGTCACCGGGCTCTCACACCCTGTAGCTGTTATTTCGAGCTGCCTGGCGGAGGACTGCTTTTCTGGGTGTTCGCTCACTCGCCAAGATGCTGCAGACGGTCCAGGACTGGTTCTGGTGGGACTGGTTCTGGTGGGACCGGCTCTGGCTGCCCGCTAACTACACCTGGGCCAACTTAGAAGATGATGAGGAGCTGGTGCTGCCCAAGGCCTCGCACTTTTATATCACCATGCCTGGCGCTTCTGGTCTTCATGATCGTCAGGTTCTTCTTCGAGATGTCAGAAAAGCGCCAAGCGAGCGTTTTTGAGAGAAAATGGCGAGGCTCGGGAATGTTTGCGTGGCCATCGCGGATATCTCGAGCTGTCCCATGTGGGACGCAAAGTCTCTGTTTTAACCCTGCCTTCTGGTACTTGTAGTTCTGTTTAGAAACTCTTGTAAGTGTGCTGACATGACACCCATACAATGCCAGAGACCTCTGAGTCATAGATCTATCATGAGTACGAAATCTCAGCTGTGTTATTCTCTGCCTTCTGAGGCTCATATTACGTGGATGGTTGAATTAAGCGAGGAAAGTGCATTCTGGGACCCGTAGTCCCTGAGATCTCATCTCACCAGTGTAAAAGGTATTTAGTTTGTGTATATTCTGTTAATTATGGCCCAGCTGGGCTACTAATATTTAGGAAAGCAGTGTTTTTTTCTGTGACAGGTAATATCAGAGACCATAAGTACTGTGGCGCCCAAAGACTTGAGAACCCCCCCTACAAAGTATACAAAGCTGAGATGTATTCTGAGACCGCAGTGCCAGTGAGTGTGTTTTTAAAGTAATGAGCCTGCAGCGGTAAGGCTGGAGACCGGAATGGAAGGGGCAGAGGGAGGCGGCCCTGGGGGGTCCGCGCTCCTCTTTCGGGTTGCATGCTTGCCTTAGTGCTGGCTAAGCAAGCCGAAGGCAGGAGGCAGAGCCAGGTCTGTGAGCAAAGAGCAGCCAGGAACGACCTCCACCCGCTACCCCATGGATCCGTCTACCTTCGGGTACAGCGTTTTCTTGAGTGTTTACTAAATTCCTCTGAATGTGGCGTGCTAACCTGTCTCGCCATCAGTCCCAAAATAGCACTTAGTTCTTTAACTTTTGTGTGCAATGGTGTACACAGGCGCAGCTTTGTCGTGGTAGAATTCGTTCAGTTTAATCCTTTTGAAGTCTGACTCTGCCCTCCACCCACGCCCAGACAGTTATAACAGAAACAGGTCCTAAACACCCCACCTTCTCACTGTACCCCCTAGGCAAGGGTTGTGCGGTTTAGGGCAGGTACTCGGGCTTCTGTGACAGCCTCCCCCGCCACTGTGAAAGTGTGCAGTGAGTGAACCCGAAGAGTGTGCAACAGATTTGAGAAGGAAGCAGCCACCAGGGGGTAAGGGTGTGCCGATAGATGTCTGTTTCCCGGGTATTCCATTGCTCCTGTATAGGTGCTTTAGAAACAGATGATGGAGGGGTGACCCCAGGAGCTGACAGAGAATGGGGTGTGTTGACAGATGTTGGGTGATTGGTTGTGGTGTGTGAGGGCTGTCTTGTGGCAATATTGTGCTCCCAGGTGTGCATCTGGAGTTAAGAAAAGTGAGTCATAAGGTTTCTATGCTGTGTTGATGAACAGTTAAACTGTCTGCTCGGAACTCTCTGCTGCTTCTGAAGCTAAAGACAATCTTGCTAATCCAGTGATATTAATTGCATTTCTTTCTGTTTCTTTGAAGGAATGTCTGACCCACTCTTCCACATTTAAAGCCACTCCACAGAAAACAACATGAGCCTGAATCTGTATGATGGCTTACAACTTCAATGCAGTTTCTCTGCATTGATCCAAGATTAAAAATGCTTTTCTTGTATTCATCTTGCTTATAGGGTGTGAAGGTAAAAACAGCTGTTTACCTTATGAGCTCACTCTGTGACCACGGCATAAAACAGCACCAGTAATTTTGCAGTTTGTTAGGTGCACATTTATCTTAATGGAGGGCCAGAGATGAGAATGGGAATGTTTCCTCTCATCCGGAGCTGATCTCCGTTTTACCTTTTCACAAAAATAAAAAAAAGGATAAAACTTTTTTTTTCTTAAATATGAATTGCAGTTGTAAATCACACTGCATCACCCAGTGTGTAGTAATTGTATAGCTATTCAATTCCTGGTGGTGAAACATCCAGGATATTGTGCTGCATAGCTAAACACTTATAAAGTCCCAATGGCGAGACCGATTGCATTGCAAATGCTTGTTTTATATGTCTTAAAGAGGATGATAGAGGTGGTAGTTCTTCCACTAACACAGACATGGCCCTTATAAGTAGACCTCATAGAACTGGAAACCTCTCTTGCACCGGGATTGTGAGCATATATTTAATTTATAAAACTTTAAAGGGCCTCACTAAATTATTGTCCCATACATCTGTTTTTATCAACATTCCTGTTGATACAGAAGATTTGCAAATAATGTCCATTTGTAGCTGGATTATTTCACAGTGATGCATTAAGATGCATACAATAAGAGTCATCAACCACTTGTTTCCAACAGATGAAGTGCATTTAACATTATTTGCTTGCAGTGAGTTGTACTGTAAACTGACACGAAGGTATATAGCCATACAGAATGCCCTTCTATGTAATACTGGCTTGGCACATTACTTTTGTCTTCCATAAGCCAATTGTGAGAGTGGTTTTTAGGTTAAAAAAAAAAAAAGTTATTATAAATGTATAACGAGGGGAATTCAATCCCATCTTTTGGTGTTTAGCCACTTAGTGGTGATAGTACTTTTGATTTTTTTCCCGTGCTCTATACGAAATTTCTTATGTTTGTCCATTTTTTTTAACATTGATGCAGTGGTAAAGGAATGTTCTGCATCAAGTGCAATACTTTTAGGAGAGAACCCATGTTCAAAGCAAATATCTTCCCCAGTGGGTTAAATGTTTCTTCTCTCATCTATTGCAATGAGAACTGCTTAATAGTTAATTCCTTCCATTTTTTATTCATCCTCCAATTAATAAAGTGTACTGAATAACAGTTCTGAGTCTTTGGGTCTGCCAGTGAGGAAGGAGCGGATCCAGTCGAGGGCGGTTCCCTGTATGCCGGCGTCGAGGAGTCTGGCGGTTAGTGTGCAGTGGGAGACGGTGTTTAATGCCGCAGAGAGATTGAGTAGGATCAGAGCCGCGGTGTGCCCTTGGTCCAGGAGGGTGCGGATGTCGTCTGTGGCGGCGAGTAGAGCGGTCTCGGTGCTGTGGTTGCTGCGGAATCCGGATTGGGAGGGGTCGAGGATGGAGTTTTCTTCGATGAATTTTGTTAGCTGGGCGTTGACGATCTTCTCGGTGACTTTGGCCGCGAAGGGGAGGAGGGAGATGGGTCGGTAGTTCTTGAGGTCGGTGGGGTCCGCCGAGGGCTTCTTGAGCAGGGGTCTGACTTCTGCGCGTTTCCAGTCGTTGGGGAAGGTGCCGGTCTTGAAGGTGGTGTTGATGGTGCGTCATAGTTCTGGGGCGATGGCGGCTTTGTGGTAGATGTGCGGCGGGCAGGGGTCCGTGGGGGCTCCTGAGTGGATGCCTTTCATGGTCGAAGTGGTGTCTTCGGTGGTGACTGGGGTCCATGAGGAGACAGTAGGCTGTCTGGCATTGCTGGAGAGGGGGGTGGTTCCGGTGTCTGGTCGTTGAAGTGGCCGGAGAGGTCCTGGGAGGGGGTGATTTCCGTGGTTTCGCTGGGGAATTTGTTGAATTCCTGGATGACACTGAAAAGTTCCTTGGAGTTGCTGGAGTTGGCGAGGATCTTGTTTTGGATGAAGGTCCTTTTAGTTGATCTGATGCGTTGGTGACATTCTGTCATGGCGTGCAAGGTTGGTGTCGGTCGAGGCGGTGGGGGCCTCACGGTTAAGGGTGGAGTTGAGCTGCTCCTCAGTGATTTTGCTCCAGTTCCTTCGTGGAGGGCGCGGTGTAGGTTTGGGGTTGGTGGGTTTGTTGACGTTGAAGTGTACGCAGTGGTGGTCCATCCAGGGGGGTTGCGTGGTGTGGCTGAAATGGATGCTGTTACCTCCTGCGAAGATGGGGTCGAGGGTGTGTCCTGCCTTGTGGGGGGGCGTGGAGACGAGCTGTTTCAGGCCGATGTTGGCGAGGTTGTCCAGGAGGGTGGTGGAGTTGGGGGTGCTGGGGTTGTCGAGGTGGAAGTTGAGGTCTCCGATGAGTATGTACTCCATGGAGGCGATGGCGTGGGGTGCTATGAGGTCAGCGATGGTCGTCGCGTGAGGTCCGGGGTGGGGGGTCTGTAAGCGAGGGTGCCATGAAGAGTGGTTCTGGTCTGGATCTGGAAGTGAAGGTGTTCGGTGGTGGAGAGGGGGGTCAGTCGTGGTGGAGGTGGAGAGTCGGAGGGAGCTCTTGTGTGCAATGGCGAGTCCTCCTTCTGGGCGGTTGGGGCGGTCTTTCCTCTGGATTTTGTATCCGTCGGGGATGGCTGTGGCGATGTCGGGGGCGGAGGAGGCGTTGGTCCAGGTTTCTGTAAAGAAGGCGACGTCTGGTGAGAGGGTGTCGAGGAGGTCCCAGATCTCAATGGCGTGTCTGTGCAGGGAGCGCATGTTGAGGAGGATGCACTTCAGGGCTTCGGTGGAGTTGGCGTCCGATGAGGGGGTGGTGGCCGTGGGGGTGCTTATGGTGTTGAAGGTCTGGCGGCAGTGGCAGCAGGAGAACTGTCTGTGGGTGGTGCTCGGTATGGACCGCTGGCAGTTGTTGTTCCTCCCGGGGTTGAGTGCGAGGAGGGTAGCTGAGTCATAGCTGTGGATGGTTGGAGATCCAGGGTCCCTGGCGCTGGTCGCGGTCGGGTCGCAGACGGGCTTGCCTTTGGCACCACCCTTCCTCTCCGAACTCACGGAAATCAACTGCGGAGCACCCCAAGGATCGTCGCTCAGCCCCAAGCTCTTCAACATCTACATGGCCCCCCTCGCCGCCATCGTCAAACAGCACGGACTCAGCATAGTATCCTACACCGACGACACCCAGCTCAATCTCTCCCTCACCAAGGACCCCGTCACCACCAGACTCAATTTCCATGAAGGAATGAAGGACGTTGCATCCTGGATAAGCAGCAGCTGCCTGTAGCTCAACTCGGAGAAGACAGAGGTCCTCGTCCTTGGACCCTTCCCTTCCGCATGGGACAGCACCTGGTGGCCCACCGCCCTCAGCAGCCCTCCAACCCCCACGGACTACGCCTGAAACCTCGGCATCGTACTCAACTCCTCCCTCTCCATGACATGTCAGGTCAACGACGTTGCCTCCAGCTGCTTCAACACCCTCCGCATCCTCCGAAAGACCTTCAAATGGATCCCCCCCGAATCAAGGAAGACTATCACCCACGCACTCATAACCAGCAGACTGGACTACAGAAACGCCCTCTACACCTGGATCAACAGGTCTCTGCTCCACAAACTCCAGACCACACAGTACACCCTAGCCAGACTCGTACTCGGCATCCTTCGACACGAACACATCACCCAACACCTACGTAACCTCCACTGGCTCCCCGAGGAGAAGAGAGTTACTTTCAAGATACTCACCCATGCCTACAAATGCCTCCACAACACCGGCCCCCAATACCTCAACGAGAGGATCTCCTTCTACGTACCCAAGAGAAACCTCCGATCCGCCGACCTCGCCGAAACCCCGTGCATCCGAAAAGCCAGAACAGGTGGAAGAGCCTTCTCCTACATCACAGCCAAGACCTAGAACGAGCTACCAATCGACATCAGATGCGCCCCCTCCTTGAACAGCTTCAGGAAGACGCTCACGACCTGGCTCTTCGACTGAACGGAGCGGCTTACCCCCCCAGCGCCTTGAGACCCTCATGGGTGAGTAGCGCGCTTACAATTCCCCTGATTGATTGATTGAGCAAGTAAGAACATTTCTGACCTCCCTGATTCACTTTCTGCCTAGGTATTATACCCAACTTTTTTATTCATTTTAACAGATGACTACCAGTTCTCCCTGGGTTACTGATCATGAACATTATCAGACCCCTTACAGAGGGCCACGGGGCAGGCAGGGGCTACGGGGCCCTTCTGTGGTTGTTGAGTCTTGTTACTCCTAATTTCCCGGGGGCCGACCTTCTATGGATCCTGAGCAGCTGGGCCGAGTACCCCTCTTTGACTTGACTCTCAGTGGTAGCTGTGGACTAGCAGTCAAAGGCTGCCTTGGACGGGAAGTGTAGATATAGGCAAGTGAACACAACTCATAACTCAAAGTGCACACAGTATGAACAATAAATCAATGTCCACTCCAATACTTGGTTTTATAGGAAAAAGAAGTACTTTGTTTCTAACTCTTCACCTACAAAGGAATAATGATACTCCTATGAAATAACACACTACCCTTGAGGTCGGGGCTCTTGTAGTTGTCAGGCAAATCCCTGTCTACACTCTTCCTTGTATTGTGTCTGGGATTATTCCCCATTAGCAGCTGGCCACAACCATGGAATGCATACTAGTAGACACAAGGAGATAATGGACGGAGTGCTGAAACTTTTCAAACACTCACCCCAGTCACAGATCTGGGTTGAATCCATCATCATTCTTTAGCTCACTTTGCCACCCCAGTTCAGACATAGCTATATGCAAATCAGTCTTGATCCTGTGCCTCATGGGAACAGTCCAGACCAAACTGCCAAGCCATGTCTTCCCTGGACCGGCACCAAGCATCCTGGGACCGGTTTCGGGCTAACAGCCCTCATCAGCCAGGCTAGCTTGAATCCAGTGGCAAAGTGAGCAAGGGACCCACGTCTGGGCATAGCCTGCCAACTTAGGGCGAACAAAGCAAACACAAGGAGATGATGGACGGAGCGCTGAAACTTTTCAGACACTCACCCCCAGACACAGATCTGGGTTGAATCCATCATCGTTTTTTAGCTCACTTCGCCACCCCAGTTCAAGCACAGCTATATGCAAATCAGTCTTGACCCTGTGCCTCATGGGAACAGTCCAGCCTGAACTGCCAAGCCATGTCTTCCCTGGACCGGAAACAAGCATCCTGGGACCGATTTCGGGCTAACAGCCCTCATCAGCCAGGCTAGCTTGAGTACAGTGGCAAAGTGAGCAAGGGACCCACGTCTGGGCATACCATGGATTTAGGCCCAGATCTCTGTACTGGGGTGAATGTACGACATTGTTCTGCATTCTGTCCATCAATTGTTGTTTTTGCATTTGTCACCCCAAGTGGGACGGGTATGCCCAGACGTGGGTCCCGTGCTCTCCATGCCACTGAGTCAAGCTATCCTGGCTGATGAGGGCTGAAAGCCCGAAACCGGTCCTAGGATGCTTGTTTCCAGTCCAGGGAGGACCTGGCCTGGCAGTTCGGGCTGGACTGTTCCCATTGGGCGCAGGGTCAAGACTGATTTGCATATGGCTGGGTCCAAACTGGAATGGCATGGTGAGCAAAAAACGATGGATTTAGGCCCAGAGCTCTGTACTGGGGTGAATGTACGACATTGTTCTGCATTCTGTCCATCAATTGTTGTTTTTGCATTTGTCACCCCGAGTGGGACGGGTATGCCCAGACGTGGGTCCCGTGCTCTCCATGCCACTGGAGTCAAGCTATCCTGGCTGATGAGGGCTGAAAGCCCGAAACCGGTCCTAGGATGCTTGTTTCCAGTCCAGGGAGGACCTGGCCTGGCAGTTCGGGCTGGACTGTTCTCATTGGGCGCAGGGTCAAGACTGATTTGCATATGGCTGGGTCCAAACTGGAATGGCATGGTGAGCAAAAAAACGATGGATTTAGGCCCAGATCTCTGTACTGGGGTGAATGTACGACATTGTTCTGCATTCTGTCCATCAATTGTTGTTTTTGCATTTGTCACCCCGAGTGGGACGGGTATGCCCAGACGTGGGTCCCGTGCTCTCCATGCCACTGGAGTCAAGCTATCCTGGCTGATGAGGGCTGAAAGCCCGAAACCGGTCCTAGGATGCTTGTTTCCAGTCCAGGGAGGACCTGGCCTGGCAGTTCGGGCTGGACTGTTCTCATTGGGCGCAGGGTCAAGACTGATTTGCATATGGCTGGGTCCAAACTGGAATGGCATGGTGAGCAAAAAAACGATGGATTTAGGCCCAGATCTCTGTACTGGGGTGAATGTACGACATTGTTCTGCATTCTGTCCATCAATTGTTGTTTTTGCATTTGTCACCCCGAGTGGGACGGGTATGCCCAGACGTGGGTCCCGTGCTCTCCATGCCACTGGAGTCAAGCTATCCTGGCTGATGAGGGCTGAAAGCCCGAAACCGGTCCTAGGATGCTTGTTTCCAGTCCAGGGAGGACCTGGCCTGGCAGTTCGGGCTGGACTGTTCCCATTGGGCGCAGGGTCAAGACTGATTTGCATATGGCTGGGTCCAAACTGGAATGGCATGGTGAGCAAAAAAACGATGGATTTAGGCCCAGATCTCTGTACTGGGGTGAATGTACGACATTGTTCTGCATTCTGTCCATCAATTGTTGTTTTTGCATTTGTCACCCCGAGTGGGACGGGTATGCCCAGACGTGGGTCCCGTGCTCTCCATGCCACTGGAGTCAAGCTATCCTGGCTGATGCGGGCTGAAAGCCCGAAGCCGGTCCTAGGATGCTTGTTTCCAGTCCAGGGAGGACCTGGCCTGGCAGTTCGGGCTGGACTGTTCCCATTGGGCGCAGGGTCAAGACTGATTTGCATACGGCTGGGTCCAAACTGGAATGGCATGGTGAGCAAAAAAACGATGGATTTAGGCCCAGATCTCTGTACTGGGGTGAATGTACGACATTGTTCTGCATTCTGTCCATCAATTGTTGTTTTTGCATTTGTCACCCCGAGTGGGACGGGTATGCCCAGACGTGGGTCCCGTGCTCTCCATGCCACTGGAGTCAAGCTATCCTGGCTGATGAGGGCTGAAAGCCCGAAACCGGTCCTAGAATGCTTGTTCCCAGTCCAGGGAGGACCTGGCCTGGCAGTTCGGGCTGGACTGTTCCCATTGGGTGCAGGGTCAAGACTGATTTGCATATGGCTGGGTCCAAACTGGAATGGCATGGTGAGCAAAAAAACGATGGATTTAGGCCCAGATCTCTGTACTGGGGTGAATGTACGACATTGTTCTGCATTCTGTCCATCAATTGTTGTTTATGCATACTAGTAGGCTATACTCAAGTGTTCCCCTTTGACTCCTTAATTATTTGCCAAACGTTTCTATGGTGCTGCAGCATCATTAGTGGCGAGTCCCCCCGGCCTCACAGGCGTTGTTCTGCTCTCACCCGCTCCGGTGGTATGGAAGTGTTCAGCGGTGCAGCGAGTGCCCTCTCCGTGGGAGCTCCAGAGTCCAGATCTTGTTCGATGAAGACAGGCCGCACCCAGTCATATGGCAGTACCAGGCAGGCACTGACTCGCTCCTCCGAACAGCTCTGCCGGATCGTCCAGCAATCTGCGGTATGTCACTGTTCCCCTAATGATGGATGGGACGGGATTCCCTGGCTCCCAACTAGAGTTCCGGCGAGAGCGCAACATCTTCAGAGGCGTCCTGCGATCCTGGGAAGCAGTCAGAAGCAGTTAGGGGGACTTGACCTCCCGACCACTGCAGTAGGATCACTGATATAATATCGATGATAGAATATCAAAACACAAAAATATCGGGTGTTAAATATCGATTACAAAAATATCGGCTTCCTATACTTGATTAGAAAAAGCACAAATATCAAGAACACAAATATCGTTGTCAAAAATATTGATCTGTACCAATATCAAAAACAAAAAAATCTGAAACAGAAATATTGTTGCTTTTAAATAAACATATTATATATCCTAAATATCAGTTCAACCAATATTGACTACAATATTATCACCCAAATTATTAAATAATCATTAATAAATAGATAAAAAATATTTTTTTACATAAAACAATTGCTTCAAATAAACCAAAAACGTATTATATATATATATATTTAAATTAAATAACAATATATTACATCAACAAAATATTTACCGTTCACCCTTAAAAATTTTATATCTAAAATATTAACAATACAACCCCCTAAAAAATAGCATTAAGTACAAATATTTAAACATCAACCTAAATATTAAAATATATATATATATTTATATACATTTATATACAAAATTATCAAACTATGTATTATACATCAAATATAAAACCCAAATTAGTGTTTACCATAGAAGGACTCCACTGATAAAAAAATTCAAACTAAATTAAACCAACCAGTAAAATATAAGTATAAACAACTTTAACCAATAAAATCAAACAAACTATAAAATCAACAATAAAAAGGCAGACTAATTTAAACAACTGAGGGGTATATTCACAAGAACGTGTGATAACTACCGCAAGAGTAGCGTAACGCAACTTTCAATATCGCAGCCTATTGCGGGAAAATAACCCCGTGTCAACGCGGAATTCACAAGGCGGTAGCATGCGATAGTCACCAGATAACGCGTCAAATGTCAGTGTGAAAATCAACGACACGCCGAAAAAATGCGAAACCCGAACGCGAGAAATCATGCGATGAGGTAATCGCTGTAGAAAAAGTAGCGAAAAGCAGCAACAGGCCTGCAAATCCCACGCGTCTGGCGGGAAATTGCACCATAAAAACCACAGAAACAACACACCAGAAACAAGCCAAAGCACGTAGCAACATGGATGCACCCTGAACCAGCGCAGAGGTCAACACGAACCCCACAACCCCCACAGACCACCAGCAAGGAACAACCGGGTCGGGGAAGGCCAAGGAGAAAAGGGAGAGGAAGACGGGGTGCAGACCGCAGGAAAACAAGACCAGCGTCACAGAGGTGACAGAACACTACCAGCAACTGACCCACAAGCAGACCACCTGGAATGCAGTCGGAGTGCCCAGGAGGCCAATCCAGGAGGCCAAGAGGCGCCGGCAGGACGTGACAACCTAAACCAGGTACAAACCCGCTGCCAACAGGAAGGCAGCAACGGCGACAGGAGGTGGCAGTCCTGCGCTACAGGAGGAGCTGGAGGAAACCCAGGCCACAGTCATCAGTGTGGAGACGGTGCAAGGAGGTGGGAGTACGGACACAGCTCGACAGGACCCGACACAACAACAACAGGGTGAGGATCCAACAGGGACTGGGGAACGGGCACAATGGCACACATGCACAACGAGGTGTAGCACACTGCACACCCACAATTACCCAGGGACATGTCCCCCATCCCCGTGGCACACTGCAGCACACCCACATAGCAATCACAGCACATACCATGACAATATGGCACAAAGTGCAACACCCACACTGCAGAACAGGGGACACAACTGGGTTCGCCCAGGCGCAGAAACAGAACAATCACATTGGACAGAGCAGGGAACTGTGAGATGCATATCTATGGCTACAACCCCACATCAGCCATGTAGGCCAAATGTACACTGTCCCAACTCAAATAGCCACCACCGCCCAAACAGTCACAATGCACATTGTCACACAGTCTGCATGTCGACAAGAACAAGGCGCCAACACAATGTCAACATGCACCTCCCCTTCACAATGCAGAGGGACAAACAACACCTCCAGCAGGTCAGAACAGACAACCCATCAGTGATGCCCGAGAAGAACACCACACCTTCGACACCGACGCCCTACAACAGCCCATGGACATCCCACACAACCCACCACCAGGACCAGGGCAGACAAGCTACTCAGAGGAGAACCCAGCCCCTGCAACAGACCACACAGCATGAAGCACCCGCAGTCACGGCTGGCTCACAACACTTCACCGACCCACACATGGCACCCCAATGCCAGGTGTCAGAAAGCCAAAAGAAGGTGGCCCAACAGGTGCGGGTGTTGCCCAACCCATGGAATGCGAACTAGAACACATACGTGGGTGTCCAAAACCCTTCAGGGACCACCTACACCCCACAAAGGAGACCCACACTGCCATAGAGACACATGCAGATGCACATACCCAGTACAGAACCACGCCCAGGGGCACGCACATATCAGTCACACACCCACATTGGCTCTGCGTACGATAGCACAGTCCACTCCCCTCACGAATTGAGTGGGTGACAACAAAGCTACATGTCCAGGTTCTAGCCCGCTGCCTGCGGTGACATGTCTGTGTCCGCTGTACACAGCACAATGTAATGTCGTAGGGCCCAGGGCCCCCATGCATACAACAAGACCACAGGGACACATGCACATATCATGTTGAACTGGCTACGGGCACGTGCGCCCGGCCCCTTTATTGGCAGGGCCACATGTACAGTGACGCCTGTGCTGGATGTGTGTGGGGTGAGTATAAGCCAGCCCGCACGGAGTGCTTGGTGCTTGCAACAACCTGAACAGTGGACACCAGTGTAATGGAAACAGAAAACACCAGCATAACAGAGTCAACTGCAGAGCAACATGGAGGGATCCGGAGTAAGGACAGAGGTCACCCAATATTCAGTCAGGAGGTTCCGTGAGTTGCAGTGCACTGAGGTAGGGGCACTAGAGAAGAGCGCGCTCATGTGAGGAAATTGCTAGGATTGTGTCCCTTCGGGTTAGTCCTGATGCAGATGCAGTGGGGTGTGTTACACCTGCGTCAACTTCCTCATCAACGTCCCAGGTCTCCCACACTGCCTGAGGTGACAGTTGCGTCCGCAGTCCACAGCGCAATACCCAGTAATAGATCCGGGTGTGTAGCTTGACTACCACCACCAGTCTGCATTCCTGCCTTGGGGCTGTTGCCTCCTGCCCTCCCATTGTCTGTGCCTTCTCCCGTCTGCACACATGACACATCTTCCTCATCATAGTCCCAGGTCTACCCCACTGCATGAGGTGACATTGCTGCGCAACCTCACAACAGCCCAAAACTCAATCAGTAACAGACAATGGCTTGCGGTGCACTGAGTCTCTGGCACCTGGAGTGCTGAGCAGGGTATCAGGCCGATGATGGCATCCACAACAGGTCTGAGCAACTCCGTAGGTCTGTCAGGACCACCGTTTCGACTCTGGCAGATGGCGGTTGGAGGTGGTCCTTGCGGTGGTGGCGTGTGCCTCCTGCGGTGATGCGATGTCCGGGCCGGTCAAGACTCGATGCTATGTGTGGGCCTTGGTGGCCCGCAGTTGAGGCCGGAGGATGCGGACAACGCAGGGCCACAGACACATGGCGTTGATGACCCCAAGACCATTGCTACAGAGGCCATTCAATGTCTCAGAAGAAGGGGTCTCAGGCCTGAGCAGCACAGAGTTAGTGGCCCCGGATGCACTGCGGCCGGCAGAGGCACCCAGCCACGGGACGGTGACTTGCGGTGCAGTCAGATGGGCCATGCGACCTGAGCGGGTCCCCATCAATGTCCGAGGTGTATGTTGCGGAGGACAGTGGAAGGTGTCCTCCAGGGCATGATGCGGAAGGTCTGATGTTATCTGGAAGCAGCAAATGGAGGAGTGGAAAGCGCAACCCTCATTTTCACCAACAATTCGGTATCAGCTACATGAGGATGAAAACTAGCCCCTAGTCCATAGACTCAAACGCCACCAATGTACGACCAGTGAGTGTCCATGAATGTCGGGGAACACACTTAGTGGCACAGGTGCTGAGAGGGGATGCAGTCTGCGATGATGCCGGTACACAGATGTGAACTCCATCATTGCCAAATCAAGACTCTGTGACCTACTGGACCGCAGTGTAGGCCGGAGGCAGCGGTCAGCAGTGGCCCACAGCCACATGTCGTTGGCTCGCGAGGCACAGAGTTAGTGACACAGTGGCAGTTGTCGGTAGTGTTCAATCACCTCCGTAACGATGATCCTGTTCCCTCCGGACTGCAACGCGTCATCCTCTTATGCCTCTCCGTGCGTGCGATGATATGTATTCTGCCTTTTGAATTACCGATGTTCAGTTCCAAATCTGTGATCCCACTCGTGCGCAGCATAGGCCCTGTGCAGTGGTCCGCGTAGGCCCACAGACACGTGTGGTTGTGATGCCATGCACAGACTTGTTGGCACCACACCGAAGGGAGTATAGTGAATTGTTCTCTGCCTTACATGATGTTCACTGCCATGGTGTAATCAAGACTCAGTTCCAAATGTGTGACCTACCTGACCGTGGTGTAGGCCTGAGGCAGCGGTCAGCACGGCCCATTCACCTAGTGTCGCCGGCATAGGTTGGATGGCCCCACCGGCCTGCGTTGTTCAGGTTCAGTGGCACCACGTGTTCAGTCACCTCCGTGTATGTGACCCGGCATTCGTCCGGACTGAGCCGCATCTTCCTCTTACACCTCTCCGTGCGACCACTGGTGTGGACTCTGCCATTCGTGCTTTGCGACTAGGTGCTGGATGTGTGACCTACTGGTCCGCAGGGTAGTCCTGGTCCCTCATCCACGTGTCGCCGGCTGGCGTTGAACAGAGTTAGTGGCACCACGTGTAGCCGGCTGGCGTTGAACAGGGTTAGTGGCAACAGGTGTAGCCGGCTGGCGTTGAACAGGGTTAGTGGCACCACGTGTAGCCGGCTGGCGTTGAACAGGGTTAGTGGCACCACGTGTAGCCGGCTGGCGTTGAACAGGGTTAGTGGCACCAGGTGCAGCCGGCTGGCGTTGAACAGGGTTAGTGGCACCACGTGTAGCCGGCTGGTGTTGAACAGGGTTCGTGGCACCACGTGTAGCCGGCTGGCGTTGAACAGGGTTCGTGGCACCACGTGTAGCCGGCTGGCGTTGAACAGGGTTAGTGGCACCATGTGTAGCCGGCTATCGTTGGACAGGGTTAGTGGCACCACGTGTCGCAAGATGCTCATATGGAACTATGCCTCACTGATCTGGGGGGGGTCTGGTGCTGTGGCCGCTGGCCGGGATTTGGGGTCACTGCCATTCATGACTCAGGACACAGTTTCACATATGGGACCTACTGGTCCGAGGAGTAGGCCGAAGGCGGCAGTGGAGTACGTCAACGAAAAGGGAATAAAGCGGGCCTGTGTCGTGGAGCCCGTGATGGTCTGAGGTGGCTGCCAAGGTCGCGGGACTCAGGCTTGGAGCTTGCGCTGGCACGTGGTGGGCCCTCCTTGACACACGCCGGTGTCGGCAGGTGATCAGTGTGGCCTGGCTGCGCAGGGGCGGGCCTGACGGGTTCGTGGTCCAGAGTGCCGGGGTCCGGCAGGCGCACAGCATCGCAGGCAACTACGCTCACGAGGATGGCGTCGGCCTCGTGGCGGGGTGGGAGGCGCCACCCTGGCAGGGACGTGGGGCTTTCCGGGAGAGGACCACGCCCAGGCCTACGTGCTTTTTATTCACACCCCTATGCTGGTGTGGCCTACGCCGGGCCATCCCACTCCGGTGACGCTTAGGGGTGGCGTCACAGGCAACATTTCCGCGAGTTCCCCCACTGGCTGTGGTGGCATGGTTCCGTCCACTGTCCACTGCACTCCATACGCCAGAGGTGTATGTCACCATGGATATGGGTGTGTTCTGCATACTGCGGTCTGTCCAGCACATCTCCGCCACTCTTGGCATTGTGTGCTTTCCCGATCATAGCTCTACTGCATCCTTCACACATGCCTGGTTGCCACCCCTACCCACATTCGGCTATTATGTGGCTGAGGTGCCATGCCGTTGATGGCTCATGTTCAGGGCTTGCCCAGGTTACCATTGTAAGTTGTTCTGTCGTGTCTGGTGGGTGGTCATGTTGGTTGTGATTTTGTGGCGTGTGCATTGCCAGAGTTGTGAGTTGCATGGTTGTGGAGTTGAGGTGTGTGGGGTGTTCATTTCGGACTTGCCAAGGGGGTGTGCATTTCCCTTTTTGCCATCCTGGGAACGCTGGTTGATGATGGGCTGTCGGAGGATGAAGGTATCATGCACACTGGCTGTGTATTTGAAGGCGACATTGTTGGGGGTTCCACGGTGTTTTGTTGTTGCCTGCACATTGATGTGAGACATGTGCTTCCTGTTGAGGTGATTGTGTGCTGTGTCACCAGGGGGCACAGGTAGTACGTGTGTGCTGTGGATTGCCCCCAACACGTGCGTGCATCCTGCTTGGGCGTATGGTCCTTGCTTGGTCTCCAGCGGATCCTGCGCATTGTGTTGTACGTATGGGGACTGGGGTACCAGGGTTATGGTGATGTCCAGGACAGGTGTGGGGGACTTGGATGTGGCTGGCTGTGTGACTCCTCCGACTCTGGCGGGTGTTGTTTGGGGGGTACCAGTGGCCAACAGGTGCAGCCAAGCCATCAGCTTTGTGTGGGGTGGGATGTTGGTTGTCCGCTGTGTTGGTGCCGTAGGCCTGTTAGGCGATGATGGTCAGTAGGCGTAGGATGGTTGTCCCTTTCAGCCTGTATTGGACGGTGACATTGTCAGATGTTGGGTCTGTGCGGCTCATACGTTTCCTGGGGTTCCGCTGTCTTTGTCTGCGCTGCGTCTGTGGTGGTCCGGGGGGGGGGTGTTCCGGGTGTGGGTTGGGGTCCTGGGGTGGTAGAGGTGGGTGTTGTGGCCCTCTTGGGTGTCCCGGCCGCATGATGGGTGGCTCCATGGCATCTGTTGCCCTTCGGATGTGGCCCTGGGCTGTGCTCCCTTTTGTGGTGCTGGCTGCCGTCCGACTTTACACCAGGTCAGAGCAGGTGTAAATTTCCTGGTGCTAACGCGCCTTATCGCCTGTTTTGTGTTTTTATCGCCGATGTGGCTGGTCGTTGTGAATGTTGAGGTGTGCTGTTGTCTCGGCTTTTGGCACGGGAACGCCTACTCTGCATCTCATTAGCGATATTTGCGAGGGTCCTCTGTGGCGATGTTTTTTGCGGCTGCTATGGGCTGTTTACACCGGCTTGTGAATGGGGAGGTAAATTTATCACAACTTTGGCTGGGATAAAGTGCAGTTAATTCGGCGATAGCTCCTTGTGAATATGCCCCTAAATACCTTAAAATTGACAAACGCTGCAAGACAGGGAAACTCTGCTGGATTCTCTCACCAGACCACTAAAGAAAAATATATGCATCTCAACAACTACCTTACCAAGTAAGTGAAACTGGAGGTACCAGCACCCAGTGGCACACTTCTTAATTTGGCAGGCCTCTCACGCAATGCATCATTGAGGGATCTGTTCTAATTCATGGCTAATGTTACACTGTGCACTTAAGTGACCTCAGATGCAGTTTTATGAATAGTGAAAATGCGTAACTTACACGAACGTGTAAGTTTAGATGGTGAGGTTTAGGGGAAAATGTGAATAGCCCTGTTATAAAGCATTTAAATGTAGTGTTTATATGAGCATTTAAATGTACTTACAGAGACTCATTTTGAATCAAATCAGCATTTTAATGTGGGGTCACTTAAGTGCAGAGTGTAACATTAACCATGAATTGGGGGGATACCAGAGACCCTGCATGAAGATATATTTTTTTAATCTGATCCATGGACCAGAGCTACAATCCTGCAGCACTATCCTCTTAAATCGAACTGCTGCCACCTCACTCATGCTGGTCAGAGGAGGAGAACAGGAGAAGCAGCACTACACGTAATTGCTGGCTCCCAGGGCGTAGCAGGCGCCAGGGAGCCGGAGAAAGCCATACTTGCTTCAGCCTGCTCCGTCTCCGGGCAGCCGCGGCAGAGTGGGCGTACTCCCATTCTGTACCTGGGAAAGTGGCATTACATCTCGAAACAATGTTTCCAATGTTGCTTGTGCATGAATAGTCTTGTGTGCAGAATGAGCTAGAGATAAAAACAATTACATGAAAGAATTACATTGAAAGATGGCTGCAGATAGCAACCATTTTGAAATCAAGGCCTTCATTAGCTAATGTTAGCATAAGAACAGTTCCCTCAACACAATGCCGTGATTAAAACTACATGCTAATGCTCTTTTATCATGTTAACGCTATTATGCACATAATTATAAAACTCTACACCACTGGCATCACATAGTTATACTGGAGAGATCTCTGACAAAGTAGAGAAGAAGCCCGAGCACAATGCCTACACATGTAGAAGCAAGACAGAAGGGATATGCACCTACTGCAGATACAAGATTGAACCAAATTAACAAGGCGTGATCTCGGACCATATTAAGCTGCCAAGCGAAGTAATGCAGGTGAGAAACTCGTGCCACTATCAATACCAGATGGAGATGGACTGTGAAAAGCACAGCGGATGTATGAGGGAAACCAGAGAACGCAGTGAGTGTGGTGGTGACTAGTGAAACAATGGACCTTACCATAGAAACGTTGCAACAGCCAGACACTCTCACAAGGCAATAACAGAAGATAAGGGAAATGCAGTCAAACCACTGAGTCAAACACTGGCAGTGGAAGTGGCAAAAAGTCTGTCAGACAATCAGAAAACTACCTGAAGAGAAGAGCAGTCACACCTGCACATGCCAACAAGATTCTCTAATATACAGCGAAGCAGACAGGAGACAAGAGACGTCACACTCACAAAGATGGGCCCCAGGGCCCAGCAGCCAAATAACATTATGGCACTGTTCCAAAGCTCCAGTACAGCACTTGAGACCAAAAGAGTGTCTGTATGGAAGTGAATATAATAAGCACAGACACAAGGACACAGTCAGCTGTTGAAAGCACAGAGACACTAAAGCATGAGGTGATGACTGGAAAAAAAGGCTTTGCTGTGCTAGACGAACGTATTCACAAACTGAAGGGAAGAGCTGAACAGGTCGATCTAGAAGAAACAATTTGTGGTTCCTAGGTTTGCCTGAAAAGTGGATGGCCATTCAGCTGACAAATCTAGATCACTGGATATTTAAACACTCTAAAATACAAGTACCTCTCTACCATCTTTACAAAAGAAAGAACCATTAACACTGGGGACACCTGGAGCGGTGCCAGGAGATCTGATTGGCTGTGTGTTCAATTATCCTGATTGAGACAACATTCTGTGACCTGCCAGGAGAGCTGGAAGCCCTGACTACAAACCCCATACCATTATAGTTTTTTCAAATTACATAATGTTTTTGTAAAGCACACGTTCACCCGTGGGCATCTTGGCGCTGAATAACAGATGTTTATTGAATAACATTTGATACCACGCATGCCAAAACAAAGTGTGGCTTAACAACGCAGTCAATACCACAACTGTGTCATTACTATGAGTTCTATTACAGCGACTTGCTTTAGGGAAGCGCTGGACTTTGGAATAGTTTAAATCACTATTACAACTCCCGTCGGAGTATAAGTAGGTAAGGTGTTGGACTTAAAATCCAACACCGCATTCCTTAAAGCAAGTTGTTGTATTGAAACACGTGGTAACGTCACAGTACTGACTGCATTGTAGTGCCTGTGTTCCTAATAGATGTTTCCCATTTTATCAACCTCAGAAGGATGAAAGGCTGAGTGGACCCACTAGGATTTGAACCTGTGACCATGATGTCAGACTCAGGCTCCCACAGTGGATGCATTAATCCACTAAGCCACCAGACCCCGCTTCTAGACTACATGAGGAAGGTACGAGACAAGTGAAAGGTATTTCTTGTGGTAAAACAGAAGATGACAGAACTAACATTGTAATACTTGCTGATGTATCCAGCAAAGCTCACATACAGAGAGGCAAATCACATTTCTTCATGGCCCAGAAAGAGCGTTTTGTGTCTTTAAATGTGACATAAGACTCTCCCTAAGACGCATCTAATTGAGAGTGGTAGAACCCCCCAGGGAAAACTATGACACCTTACAAAAAACAAAAAATACTATTGCTTCTGAAGTGCAAAACACTGCTGAGAGGTTAGGCAGGATATTAGTACAACTTTATGGAACATTGACAGACTGTTGTGTAAACTGGGCACCTGGACAGTGCACTGCTGACTCACAAGAAATGGAATGTGATGGTCACAACATCATTGTGGACAGTTCCAACTGAGATATGAATAGGACAGTATGGAAAAAATGAACCCATTTGATGCAAAAGAATGCTGATATAAACTCACGAATTGGGACTACATTTATGGCCAAGATGAACACTTGCTTATTAGAGGTGGGACACTGGGATAAAATAATGAATAGATTCATGTTCTGATCCACACGGTTATCACCTTTCAGAAGACATGCCAGAGTGCTGTACAGTAATGGAGCGGGATGGGGGTATTTTAAGTTTTCCTTAGGAAGCACATGTGGGGAGTTGTTTCACACTTGAAATACCCTCATCCAGATTGAGGGGACGGCTGTGGTCCATGAACACCCCCCAGCAAAATCAACATAATTAGAATTAACAGTGTTAGGGGATCACTAATTTAGGGGAGAGACACATAATTCATACTTTTTTTTAACCGTTTCTGTTCATGATATTAGAAGGTGGAATAGAAAGTTAGTTAAGGGTGGGAGAGAAGGGCTGTGATGTGCTGCAGAGACCAGACTTAGAGTCAGGCTCCTCACTGCGGTGCTGAATAGGTGGAAATCCAGTTTGGGATGTTGACGGTTATATATTACGATGTCTGCCCGCGTGAGAGAGGATGTAGACCTCGTTCACAGTCCATGATGACATACATGTTAAAATGTATGCATTCAGAGAACACATCAGAATGGGTAGAGGCTGAAGGGCTGAGGTCTTGAGGGCTAAGGCTGCATGATTAAGAGAGGGGGAGGAATGAGATGAGCTACTACAGACAATATGGTGAGAGCCTCAATGCCTACCCTAATAGGCACCAAATATATTCTCACTTAACAAGGCATGGCCTAGCTACAGCGATGCTTCAGGAAACACACTTGACTTCGGTAGAGATTAACAAGCCAAACAGCCAACTTTATGCAGATATACAAGGGGAGTCATGATCTGGATGGTTGCTGCTGTGCCATCTCAAATGAGAGAATTGAAAGCAGATCAGGGCAGAAAGTATATTTTGGTCTCTGGCTTGACGGGGGGGGGGGTAGAAATACGCCTTGTTAATAAATAAGCACCAAACATAGATCACAAGTAGTTCAATCAGTCGTCATCTTTATTTTTTCCAGACAGCAGTATCTGTTACATTTCTATACACACGTCAAATCACAATAAGTCGATCAATTGTATATGTGTGGGAAAACACACCAAATAAACATGCATAGATCTATATGCAAAAAAAAGTAAAACAAGAATATCCAGTGCATAACTGTACCTTCTATAGAAGTACTACATGTTACAAGGGTCTAAATTAAAAACAATCCTATCGGCTCATTGCAGAACCATCTTTAAAAAGACCAAACATTTTGTATGCCTTAATGCTGCCTTGTACATATTGTTCCCTTTAACACAGTTTTCTGCGTTAAAAGGGGCATGCAACGGATGTTGCTGGGGGCGTCCCAAGCAACATCCATAGCTTGTTGACACTGCCCCAAATTTACGAGAAATCATAACTCTGAGGCAGCGCCAAAAACGTACACCTTCCCAGGGGAGGCATAAGGGAGGCACGAGGAGGAATATCTTTATTTCTCCTCGTTTTTCCTTTTTCTATGACTGCAGAACATATAGAGGAAAAAGCCTCTTGTCATTGTTTTTGTGCAGAAAGGTTTTCTTTCCTGCACAAAAATAATCATCCCCGCAACGCAGGCAACCTTGCACCATGGTGCGAAGGTGTCTGCATTGGCGCACGGCAGCCCTTGTGCGCCGGTGCAGGGGAAAAGGACAGGAATGCGCTATATCTGATACGGTCCTTGGTTTTGAAGACTCTTTAGAGAGGCGATTTGATGTGTGTTTTGGTAAAATTGTTACCTAGGTCTCTCCCTAAAAGTAACAAATATACCAAGTAGTTGTTTGAGGCCATTGGCCGTTCATGAGAGTAAGTCTGTATCATTAGCATACTAAACGACAGAATTAGGGTGAAAGCCCACTAAAGGCATATCCTGTCTCTTTGAGATCAAAGGTTTCTCCAATTGATTGATATATATTATTAAAAGAAATGGATCTAATATGCAGCCTTGGCATACACTCTATTAAAATTAAAAGAACCAGTGCAGAGGAGTTATCGGTGCATATAGGCTAATGGCGCAACCATAGAATTGCTAGGGTCCCTGATATAGAGTCTTTCCAGCAAACATCTTAATAATTGAGGGGGTTTATTAAACAAAAAACCCCTTCTAATATATATTTTTCCAATGTTTTCAAAATTGGGACTATATATGTCAGACACCACATAGGATTCCTCCATAAATATAAATAGGGTAACATCAAGGAACAAATGAATTAAATATTATATTAGCCCATATAGGGCATGATTGTAATTTGAGTTAATCAAAAGACATGGGGATGTGAGATCACTGTGGGACAGCCCATACAGGGCGCATTTTTGGAATAAGTACAGCTGTGTATTTATTGCTGTATGGATTGAGTATTGAATGAAATTAATTATTGAAAATGAATAATTGCAATTTTCGATTGAAGTAAAGCTGCAATTATTGTCCAGCAACTATTTATGTTGGATAGGCTAAATATCATTGACATCCAAATTTTTTTGTATTGGAGATAGATAATTCAGACAAATGAATTTGTGATCACTTTTAGATGGCCGCTACGAAAATCCGACATGTAATATATTGTGAGCCCTCTTTTATGTTGTTGAAATCCGCAACAAATGAAATGCCACTCTACCTCTTAAATTTTCGAATAGAACACAGTCGCACAGACATTGAAAAAGGTGACCATGCTGAAATGCATCTGTCCAGTTTTAGATTTGCGATGTGGCAATAAACCTTGATCAAATATAAATTTCATAGTGGGCTTCGTTTATATGCGGCCAGGATTGGGCCGTGAACTCAGTAGTTGTACATGATTCACCTTCACAGAAAGCGGCACCCGCGGCGAATGGAGCGGCAGCAGGTAAAAACATATGAAGGTATATATATATATATATATATATTTTTGCACACGAAACTCGCAACTTACTGCAAGGACGAGCCACACCAATCCAGGAAGTTCAATGTATATTTATTCGGGCACAACGACGCGGTTCGACCTCAACAGGTCTTGGTCACATGACCAGCTAAGCAAGTTTCCGTGTTGTAAAGGTTTTTTTTGGGGCGTCCCACATGACGCCAATTGACATGGAAAACAGACTTCATTGAAGCCACAAATCACCGTGAACCATAATTCATATACATAATTGTGAAATACATAAGTGCAAAAAAATAAATAAATGCAAAAATAAATTAAACAGTCCATTAGTTATGGGTACAAATGATGACTTGTAATTTACAGCTTACAAATGCATCAATTCAGTGTTTTGTTCACACTGGCTAACATACCATGGCAGAGACACAAGCGTGACCAATCGGGTATAGTACCCAAAGTGGGTCAATATTCAACATTTTAATTGTTACTTTTATATACTCTTGATTAGTGATCTAGTGAGCGTGATTCCTGTAACAATAATACATGATTTACAAGGCTCCTAGGTAGCCAATTTATAACATAGGTGTACAACCTGTTTAGATGTCGAAAGCCTATACACAAATATAAGACACAGAGACGATCTTAAAGCCTGTGAACATTTCTTAAAGACTAGGAGCATTCACCTGCTTGAACATACGAACATGTTGCTCCAGATGATTGAAACCTGTTTAACAGAGAATGTGTTTATGTTTAATGGGGCATACTACAAACAGGTACAAGGGACTTCTATGGGCACCTGCTTCGCTCCCAGCTATGCCAACTTGTTGGTGGGCTGGTGGGAGAAGCAGTTGCTCTGGAGTGAAACACTAGAACACTGGACAGGCAGGGTAAATATATGGCTAAGGTACATCGATGTCTTTTTTGTGTGGGAGGGCAATGAAGATCTGTTGCAATTTGTCACGGAATTGAATTGTAATACTGTAAATTTAAAATTTACCTTGCAGCATAGCCAATGTACTGTAGACTTTTTGGATATCAGATTAACCATTGCGGACAACAAACTACATACCGACCTTTTTAGAAAGAGCACAGCAGGTAACTCTTTATTACACTCAACCAGTTGTCATCCCCCGAATTTCAGATGGAGCATTCCATTCAGTGAATTCTTGCGAGCAAAAAGGAATTGCAGCTCTACAGGCAATTATGAGAAGAACAAGTTAGAAATGATGGGTAGATTCAGAGCAAGAGGGTATCCCCTCAAAATGCTCAAAGTGGGAGCCGAAAGAGCAGACAAGATTGAAAGAAGGGAAGCATTGTACAAAGCACCTAAAACTAGACAGGAGGAAACAGAGGCCCCGATTAGATTGACTACAAGTTACAACACTCAGTCCACTGACTTTAGGAAAATCATAAAAAAGAGATGGGATATTCTGACACAAGATCCCATCCTCAAGGCCAAACTAGGACAGAATCCATCCATTACATACAGAAAAGGCCTCTCTATCAAACATATGGTGGTGCGTAGCCATATGGAACATCGGAAGTCCAATTGGTTGGAAAAGGCAGGAGGGTTCCACAAGTGTGGGAAGTGTAAAGCCTGTCGCAACAGTGACAATGTCAGGGAGGCTACGCTACGGAGAACGAACACTAAATGGAAAATCAAGAAAAACATTAGTTGTGTAACGGAGTATGTGGTATATGTCATCACGTGCCCATGTGGCAAGTGGTACATTGGGTCCACAACCTTCCCTGTGAAGAAAAGAATTCTAGAGCATTGGAGGGCTATAACTAATAAAGACTTTAGTTATAGCACGGCAAGACACTTTCATGAAGCACACAATGGTGACTGGACCACTGCCAAATACTTCGCACTAGACACTATCCCCAAGAACCCGAGAGGGGGCAACCGAACATTAGCCTTACGTAGATCAGAATCCAAGTTTATTTTGCAAACCGGGAGTGTTTTTCCCATGGGCATGAATAACGATGAACAGCTTCATGTTCATTTGTAAACAGTGTAAGGATCTCCCGTTTTATCTTTCAGGAGCTAGAGTTTCTGATTAACTGTCAGAATGATCTTTGTTGTAAGAAACCTTTTTTTATTTTAGCTTACATACAATACATATCACCTACACATTTCTCTTTCTTTCTTTGTTAATTGTATGTGTTAAAATTCGAATTTTTAATCATGGGTACTGGTGTGCAATGCACAAGAATCTAATATATGGCAACAGGATTAACCTGGTTGAGATGTGTCTATATTAATGAATTGGATACAATGAACAGCGAGTAATTATATTTATTCTTTCTTTTCTTACAGCATGACAGTGTTTGATTGCTTGGTCCCATCACGTCAGGTTACTATTAGAGATGTATGAGCACGGAGACCCGGACTGGTTCAAGTAACAGCCGCCATTCTCCTTATTAGAATCCTTGTGTTTTGATTAAACATATTGAGCTTGCAAGGTATAGATACGTACACACTGTAAGAGAGTGAAGGGGCCACCACATTGAATTAAGGGTACTATACCCGAGAGAAATGCACTGCTAGGTGAATTTATCTAGTATATAATGTCATGCTGTACCATTATGATCGTACTTGAAGAAAGGTTGTACACCTACGTTATAAATTGGCTACCTAAGAGCCTTGTAAATCATGTATTATTGTTACAGGAATTACACTCACTAGATCACTAATCAAGCGTATATATAAGTAACAATTAAAATGTTGAATATTGACCCACTTTGGGTACTATACCCTATTGGTCACGCTTGTGTCTCTGCCATGGTATGTTAGCCAGTGTGAACAAAACATTGAATTGATGCATTTGTAAGCTGTAAATTACGAGTCATCATTTGTACCCATAACTAATGGACTGTTTAATCTATTGTTGCATTTATTTATTTTTTTGCACTTATGTATTTCACAATTATGTATATGAATTAGGGTTCACGGTGATTTGTGGCTTCAATGAAGTCTGTTTTCCATGTGAATTGGCGTCATGTGGGACGCCCCAAAAAAACGTTTAAAACACGGAAACTTGCTTAGCTGGTCATGTGACCAAGACCTGTTGAGGTCGAAACGCGTCGTTGTGCCCGAATAAATATACATTGAACTTCCTGGATTGGTGTGGCTCGTCCTTGCAGTAAGTGGCGAGTTTCGTGTGCAATTAGAGGAGCGGGAGCGCCTGCTCGTAACGAACCCCGACCCGCCTTGGAGGGGCGTTCACATAGCGCCGGCTCTCTTGTGGATATATATATATATATATATATATATATATACTGAAAAAACCAAAGGTTACAGGGACATTATAGTTAGGAACTAGAATTAAAAAAGCCTTAGAAATTCACTAAAAAAACAAAAGTTACAGGGACGTTAAAGTTAGGTTCAGATTGTACACACACAAAACCATAGCAATTCAACAGTTATAGTTGTAGTTATCTCAAGTAACTATAACTCGTGCCCTAAGGTATCTATAACTCGTGCCCCCACCATGCAGTTTCCTCATCAATAATTTCACTGCAAATGTTGCAGTGATATTATCAGTGCTGTCATAGAAGATACCATGACTGTTGTAATATGTGGAGTAATTAGCATTGCATGGCGAAGGCGCGAGTTATAGTTACTCTTAGGGCAAGAGTTATAGTTACTTGAGATAACTCTATCTTTAACTGCTGAATTTCTATGGTTTTGTGTGTGTACAGTCTGAACCTTAATATAACATCTGTGTAACCTTTGGTTTTGTAGCGAATTTCTACGTTTTTTTAATGCTATTTCCTAACTATAATATCCCTGTAACCTTTGTTTTTTTCAGTGACGGTAAAGTCAAAGTTATATGAATTATGGAATCAAATCTAATTTTAGCTGGTCTGCATTGCACATTTCTTTTAATCAGGGACTGAAGCATGCATATTCAATCAGGAAAAATCCCTCAATCAAAACATTTATTTATACAAGGCAACATTTTCAGAGTTTACACAAGAGAATTATAATTGCCTGATTGAATTACATTTTCCTCTAATTAATTGCCTAGCTATAAGTTATCAAAAGAAGTGATTAGCATCCTTGCCTTCATGCAGAGCAGCAATTGCAGTGCCTTTGTTGTTTGTTTTATTGCATTGCATGTTTTGTGCTCATGTTGTGCCTCATTTATTTGATGTTACTGAAATGATTTCAGTACCCAAAGAATACTTTTGGAGAGAGGCTTTAATGTAACCTGTCTGATTCTGTTGTCAGTGAAGAAGAAACCTGGTCGAGGCTGTCTCTTTAAATCAGTTCTGTAGTGTTGATGGACCCTGTAGCAAGCGCGGCAGAAACCATTCTCACCTCAGCAGCAGGGAGCTTGACAGCCTATATTCCTTGTGCAGGAGTTTAAAACATAATGAAAGCCTCCCTGTTGTGACTTGCATTTCAAATCCCTCTTTTTTCTCGCTTGTTGTACAACATACAGGAGTCGACGCTGCTTGCCGCGCGCCACTGCTTGTGCTCGTGGTGGCTCCGTCCTTGCAATCTGTCGATAATTACACTAGCTGGCTGCATCTTATTGTCTTTCAGGATGGGAACTTAGGGGTTTATTTATAAGAGGCTTGCGCTCCGGAGCGTCACTTTTTTTTACTCTTTTGCGGCGTAAGCCTCTCAATCACATCTATGAGGCGGCTCAAAGCCACCCTGCGTTGCTTTGCATGGCCTCATAGATATGGAGTAAGACAAAGCAGTGCAAGTCGCTGCCTTGCCTTACTTTGTGTCAATGAGGCATTCCATGGGCATTGTGGTGGGTTTTCCCACGCAGCCCGATGGATTTTGAAGCTGTCCCAGATTTAGTTAGTCACATAAACCTGGGGAAGCGCCAAAATCTGACACCTCCCTGGAGCAGGCGTAACGAGGAGATATATTTGTATTTCTCCTCTTTTTTTCTTCTTTCAATGTGTGCTGCATTTTGCAGCACACATAGAATGAGGAAAACGCCTTTCAGATTGTTTTTGTGCAGGAAGATGCCACTTCCTGCACAAACACAATCCTGCCTGCAACTGAGGCACCCTTGCACCATGGTGCAAGAGAGCCCTGCGTTGGTGCTAGGCAGCAAATTGTGCGCCAGCACAGGTGGGAAAGGACAGAAATGCACCGTATTTCATAAAAACGGTGCTTTCCTGCTCTTTCACATTGGCGTATGGCAATAGGTAGTTATAGTTAGGACCTCATTTCTATTCAAAAAGCGTTTTTTCTTTTCCCAATAACTTTGGCGCCGGTTGACGAATCTTCGCGAAATTTTCAAAACTAGTGGGGCGCTCCGGTCAGCTCCTGTCTTGAAAGTTTCGGGGTGATTCGTCAAGCGGGGGCCAAGAACAAAGGGGGGTCCCAAAACGCGTTTTCCCCATGTTAATGTCCATAGGAAACTTTAGACAAAGCTACAGCCCGAACTGCTGATCGGAATTACACCAAATTTGGCAAAAAGGTAGCGCTTGGTATAGAAAGCGACCTTTTTTTTAAATGGTGTAAATCCATTCAGTAGTTCCTGAGAAATTAAAAAAAAGAAAACTTTCGATATCTGGGCGGAGCCTAACCACACACCTCCTCCCGAGCACAAACTTGCCTCTGATTGACTCCAAACCAGGAAGTGTTGTCAGCCATCTTGTGACTCGGTAGAACCGAGTCACAAGAAATGAGTGAGAAAAAGGTTGAAAAAGAAGAAAAGGGGGCAGGGTAGAAACACCCTGACCCCCTAGGCCTGCTCAGGGGGTCCCACAAGGACCACCAGGCCCAAAAAAAGCATTTTTTTATAATTTTGGCCGATTTCGCGTAGGGTCCGCGAATTTGGCCGAAATTATTAAAAAAAAACGAAGCGTGGGCTCCCGCGCTTCGTTTGTAAAAAAGCCCCTGGGTGGGCCAGGTCCCGGGGGCAATATAAAACAATGGTATGGGGCCCTGTGGGGGCCCCCACAGCCCCGGGGACCACCACCTCCCCGGGGCTTTTTTAAATAATGAGGGGGACCTCGCGGGCCCCCCCCAAACCCTGGGGACCACCACCTCCCCGGGGCTTCTTTAAATAACGAGGGGGGGCCTCGCGGGCCCCCCAAGCCCCGGGGACCACCACTTCCCCAGGGCTTTGAAACTGAAGGGAGGGGGGCTGCGTGGCCCCCCTCCTGGAGCCCTCGATGGCCCTGGGGACCGCCACCTCCCAGGGCCGGCTCCTGCAGTGTCCCGGGGTGCCCACCCCCGGGACACTGCTGTTTGCTATGGCAGGGCGGGAGCCCTGCGGCTCCCGCCCTGTCATAGCAAACTCTGCTTTGCTTCCTTGAAGCAAGAGCTGGGAAACCTGCTCTCGCTTCAATGAAGCAAAGCAGAATTGCTTTTGAGCAAGGGGAGCTGCATGTTAGCAGCTCCCCTTGCTCAAAAGCAATGCTGGCTCCCGCAGGAGGCGGGGAGCCGGTGGGACCATGGGGGAATTGGGGCTCCCCCCACGGTCCCCAATGGAGAGGCCAGGCCCCGGGGGATAGGGTCCCCGGGGCCAGAAGTGGCCCGGGAGGGGGGCCACGCGGCCCCCTCCCTGCAAATAATTAAAAAATAAAATAAAATAAGGCCAGGCCCAGGGGGATGGGGTCCCCGGGGCCAATAGTGGCCGAGGGAAGGGGGCCACGCGGCCCCCTTCCCGTTTTTTTTTTTTTTAATAAAGAAAATGCTCAGGCCCCGGAGGATAGGGTCCCCGGGGCCAAACATGGCCCAGGGAAGGGGGGCCACACAGCCCCCCTCCCATAAAATAAGCAATTAAAAAAAAAAGAAACCAGCAACTCGCCGGAGGCCCCGCCCCCTCCCTGCAGCACTCTGCAAACGCGTTCTAAGTTGTGGGATTAAGTCCCCTTGAATACTGAGGGTCCCTGGGGGCCAACTAGCCCACCAGGTACCTTCAGTAAGCGCCACAGAACTGCGTTGCAGAGAGGTGGTCTGAGGCCACGCCCCTTTTTACACCTCTCTGCAACGCAGCTCTGTAGCACTTACTGGAGGTACCTGGTGGGCTAGTTGGGCCCCAGGGACCTCAGGATTCAAGGGGACTTAATCCCAACCTACAACGCACCAGGAGGCGCGTTTGCACAGTGGTGCAGGGAGGGGGCGGGGCCTGATATAACAAGTGTGCAAACGTGCCCCCTGGCGCATTGTAAATTGGGGGATTAAGTCCCCTTCAATCCTGAGGGTCCCTGGTGGCCAACTAGCCCACCAGGTACCTCCAGTATGCGCCACAGAGCTGTGTTGCAGAGAGGTGGTCTGAGGCCACGCCCCTTTTTACACCACTCTGCAAACACGCCTCTTGGCGCACTGGTGGTGGGGCGATGAGGTCCTCTGGTGTCCTGAGGACCTCAGGACACAAGTGGACTTCATCCCCGAGCAGCAGTGCGCCAAAGGCGCGTTTGCAGAGTGGTGTAAAGGGGCGTGGCCTCAGACCACCTCTCTGTAATCCAGCTGTGTGGCGCTTACTGGAGGTACCTGGTGGGCTAGTTGGCCCCCAGAGACCCTCAGTATTCAAGGGGACTTAATCCCCCAACTTAGAACACACCAGGGGGCGCGTTTGCAGAGTGGTGGAGAAATGGGGCGTGGCCTTTGTCCACCTCTCAGCAATCCCACTGTGTGGGGCTTACTGGAGGTAAGAGGTAGGATAGTTGGCCCCTAAAGGACCCCCAGCAGCAAAGGGGACTTTAATCCCCATCCAAGAGCGCACCAGGGAGCGCGTATGTAGAGTGGTGGGAAGAGGGGGCGTGGCCTGCTCTTCGAACTTAGCAATGCTGCTGTGTGGGACTTACTGGAGGTAATAGGAGGGGTAGTTGGCCCCCAAGGATGTCCTTGGGGGCCAGCTACCCTCTTGTTCCTCAGTAAGTCCGCACAGTGGGATTGCTAAGGCGTCTTCGGAGGCCATGCCCCCTTTCTCCACCATTCTGCAAACGCGCCTCCTGGCAGACTACGGGATGGGGGATGAAGTCCAATTTACTCTGAGGGACTTTGGGTGCCAAGAAGCCCTACTGGTACCTCCTGTAAGCCCTACACACCGGAATTCCTGAGCGCTGGTCGGAGGCCCAGCACCCTTTCTCCACCACTCTGCAAACGCGACTACTAGTTAAAGAAGTGTTTGCAATGTAATAGTGATCCAGCGAGTTACTAGCAACAAGCATTCATACACTAAATACTCACCTGGGCCCATTCATTCACACTAACTAGTAATTACCGCTGGGGGGAATCAGTTGTACTCTTTATCAATATCCCTGCTACCAATTACTTTACCTGATTGAAGAGTAATTACTTACCAATGGACCTTTGACAATTGGGGATTAAATGAGAATGTACAAAACATAATTTTCATCAACAACCTGAAATAACCACTGACTCAGAAAGTTTTAAAATGTTTATCTAAATTCTTTAGCAGAGTAATTTACAATTCACATAATACTTAATCGCATATCAAGGAGGAAGTACACTATAAAGTCACCTATTAAGCATCAATGACGGTCCCTCAGAAAAGAGAAGATAGAGACAGCAGTACAAACTAGATTACGCATTTATAGTTACCTAAAGGTGTGAAAACCAAACCCCTTGGCCAAGGAGTTGGAAAAGGGTCCCAAGAAAGGATGAAGACCAAGACCTCCAGACCAGGTTCAGGACAGGATAGGTGACCTCTCTACTAACGACGCCTGCGTCGTTCCCCTCTCTGACACTTCGGTTCCTCCTCAATTCTTCCGTGTCTTCTTTCTAATGGAATCCGCCGCCCCCACCTCAGGACTTCTTCGGACAGCATTTCAGTAATCGATCAGCTCGTTCTGTGGTCTTAAAACTGTCAGCCTCACGCTCTGCACCCTGTGCTCCTAATGCCTGTTCTAACTAATTAGCTAATTCTATATCTATTATACCCTTCTACGCCCATGTACCTCCCATTAATGTTTCAAAATTATGGGCCCACTATTTCTGATTGGTCGGGGACAGGGGGTTGATCCTCACACCATGTCATCTTAGTTCAATTTTCTTAAGCCCATTGTTTTAAAATACCGCCCCTCTCAATTAATACATTTGCTTTATTTCCCACCCGTCTCATGACAATTTTCAATACAAAGTGTATACAATGTATTAACTTTAGGACATCTCAGATGTACAGTGAAGGTGACCAACGGGTCATGTCCTTTTGTGTCTTCCAAGTTGACTTCATCGCTTTGGCTTGTTAGTTTCAGAGCGCATGCGCAAGTTCCATAGCTCTTGAGCTGCTGTTCAGTTAACCCAGGCCCATTTTACGAACTAATAGAAATCAAAGAAGAAACATATTAAAATCAAAAATAAATGTTTTCACTGTACACCACCTACTTCTACTCTATTCCCATTTAATTATAAACGTCTATCCCGCATTAGTAGCGTTAGAATATCACATTATTAATTGCAGCAATGCGAAAGCTTTAGCATGTGAGAACATTAAGCAGCCATTTTAGCATACACTGCGCAGAAGCATAAGTTTCCCTCCAAGCAAAGAAAGACGTCACACCATGTGACATGGTTGACACATGCGCAGTAGAGTTCCCGCGCTTTAGCGGCCATTTTACATTAGACAAGGATTACTTATTAGCGAACATACATAGGCAAGCGTCTCTCGGATAAGTGTAATGTTTGCACATTTATTAATAATGACATTACAAGGTTTTAGTACAAATTAATTACTATTGTGAGAGGATGGCTTACGAGCAAGTCTCATTGTGAGTCCTTGCTCCATCAATCCCCTCTCTGATGGCGTTTCTGAGCCATCAAAATCTACCCACAACCAGATGCCAACTTCTAGCATATTTCTGTCACACTTTCATTCTTCCATTATCTATTCTTATCCTCTCCTTTCAGTTTCTTGTATATTTCACTTTTCAGATCTTCAAATTCGATTTAATCAAATTTCCGTTTCTTGCCCTTTTCTGTCACTTTATATGTTCTGTTCTTTTTACAACATTTGCACCATATCATTATTGACACTACTATTATTGTTATCCCTACTAAGGGTACTAATATTTGACCTATAAGTCCTTTTCCTACATTAGTAAACCAGGTACCAATTGACGCAATGCTATTTGTCAATCTTTCCCATACACTATCAACTTCCAGTGGTTTCAGTTAATTCTCAAGTTTTGTTATATTCTTTATATACGTTCCAATTTCTGCACTTTTGTCAGGAATATACGTGCAACAATGTTTCGTTTTCAACAATTTACAGACTCCGCCCTCTTTTGCTAATATAATATCAAGAGCAAGTCGATTTTGCATAACCATAGATCTAATCGCAACCATCTCCGCATTAATCATTAGAAATCCTCCAGCAGTATCCGTTGATAAACGATCAACCACTGTAGACAATTTACATATTCTCCTTGAGTTCAGAATTACTCCCACTGAAGGTATTAATGCACCAAATATGTCACCTACAATTTCTGAAAAACTAGTTCTTTTATTACGTGTTAATTCACTATTATTTTCATTGCTCCCAGTGTTTCTTTTTACGTGGTATGCCTTTGGAAAAACTATTCCAAAATAACAACTTCCATACCACCGTGCAGGAAGCCTAAAATAAGCCTTATTCCCGCATACATAATAAATTCCAGGAAAAACTGAATCTGTTCCTTTTAGTCCCCAAACTCCAAGAATTAAGAAATTATGTTCACATTCACTGGTACCGATGAAAATATTGTTATAATCAGTCTTTAACCTATGAAGACAAATTTTCCCTGTTTTTACAAAATCCAGAGCCATAGCAGCTTGAGCCCTGCCAGGTGTGTAAATACCCTCTTTCTCAGCCCAAGGTGGAAGATTAGCTTTATGCTCTGATGCTTTCTTTTGGAAATTCTGTCTTCTATTCTCGACTAAGTTCAAAAATATCTTATCTTCCTCACGTAATGAACATGTTAGATTGCTTCTATGTGCATGTGTTATATCTATCGACTTCATTGTTAAGAAAAATTCTCCCATAAATTGTGCATCTTGACTACTAAGCACTGGGTTCAGATTCTTTCGAATAGGAACCTCTGAAAATATCACATCTATATTTGAATAATAATACTGAAGTTTCCCTGTTCTATAAAATAAACTAGTCAATACACTACATGATATGCCATAAGTTAAAGGCAAATGATGATATGTTAATCCTTCTGCTACTGATTCAGGTAACTTCATACAGACATAACATTCACTAATTTCCATTGTATCTACGTACTGAAATAATAGTTTAGTAATAACATTTAAACAAGTATCATTTTCTGTTACTTCGTGATGAAAATCTGGTTCATCCTCTGCTTCTATTTCTACCCTATCACTTATCAAATTTTCTATCCTTCCTTTGGTGTCATTGTTACTCTTCTTGTCTATTATCATAAGGTAAGGAATTGCTACGATCACAACTAACCATACTATAAGCACCACTACCATACTACATATGCATATAGCACAGCATTTGCTACAACATTTCCGTTTTGGTTTCCCAGAAACTCTGTCCTCAGCCATTGTGACCAAGAAGATTTCTCTTCTTTATTTTCTCCTCGAAAACTTTAACGTTATTTATATCAAGGTGGTTTCACTTCTTTTTCAAAAGTCAACTCTGCACTTGTTCTTTCGTCACCACTTTCATTTGACTCTGAACTCTCGTAGTCTTCAAGGATTATATAAGTCCAATCAGGACCTTTAAACTTATTGTTCACAAGTTTCAATCTTTTACTTTTTCGTGTCAGTCCCACTTGTTTGTCCAGATAAGCTTGTTACTTCATTTTCTTGTTCTGGATCTTCACTTCGTGTTTCTATATGGTATTTTACTCTTTTAATAACACTAGGCCAATGATCACCTTTTCTGACCTTCTTAGGTTGCACTGTATCTCCACTTTCCGAGTCTTTTCAGAAAACCTTTTTATTTTCAAGGTGTGGCACAAGTTGATTTTCTTCAGTTTCAGTTTTCTATTCTATCTGCTCTTGTTCAGGTCTTCTTGTTGTTTCTTCAGTTACCTGAGTGTGTGTTTCTACTAACTGACCCTGTTCAGGATTGACGTTTTCGTGCTTGAAGCTTTCTTGTTCGATGTCTTCTTGGCTTTCTTCTCCCTGAACGTGTTTTTCTTGTTCTAACTGGTTCTGATCAGGGCTTATTGCACTGTGTACTTCTGCAGCCTGACCGCATTCTTCTAGACCTGTCTGTCCCTGCTCAAAATTTGTTGCTTCGTTGATAGTTTGAGCCAAATTTCCTTTCCCTATCTGGGCCTGCTCAGGTTCTCTTAGTGTTTCATTCTCCCTATCCTGAGCTGCTTCTTCTACACCTATCTGGTCCTCACTAATTTCCTCAAATCTAGCTCTACTTCTTGTTTTGATGAAAACTTCTGGTATATCAACCACTGGTAGCCAGTCCTGACTTGTGCTCGGTTGTTCTTCTTCAGCTTCTCTCGAATCTCTCACCTGGGATTCTTCAGCTGGCCAACCTTCAGCTTCCTCAGCTATCGATGCTGACTGAGGATCTTTTTCTTCAGGAGCTGGCACCCTTTTGGTGTGGCTTACATGAATCCAATTAGGCAATCCTGCACATTTCACTGCTGTGTTTGTAACCAATATAACCTGACAAGGTTCACCCCACCTGGGTGATAAACACGTTTCTCTGGTGTGATGCTTCACTACCACCCAGTCTCCGGGGTTCAGATCATGCTCTTGTTCAGGCTGCCTGGAAACTGCGTCTTCTCCAACCTGGTGAGAGACAGAACGCACTAGGTCAGCCAATGCTTTGCAATAATCTAGAACCATATCATCAGTTATGTTCAGCAGTTTATTTCCAGGTACATGTGCTTGTCTCATTGCTCTTCCCATGATGATTTCATGTGGACTCAATCCTGTATTTCTATCAGGAATGCTTCTGAGTCCCATTAAGACAAGAGGCAATGCATCTGGCCAATCTAACGATGTGGATGCACACATCTTTGACAATCTTGATTTTATTGTGCCATTCATTTGTTCAACCACTCCAGAAGCCTCAGGGCGGTTCGCACAGTGCAATTTTTGTTCAATTTTAAATGCTTCACAGATTATTCTAATTACATCGTTATTAAAGTGACTTCCTCTATCTGATTCCAAAGTTACTGGAAAACCAAACCGTGGAATGAGTTCTCGTAACAACAATTTTGCAACTGTAATGCTGTCATTCCTCCTAGTAGGGTAAGCCTCCACCCACCTTGAAAACAGACATACTATGACAAGTACATATTTCAGTCCTTTACATGGTGGTAACTGAATGAAATCTAACTGCAATCTCACAAATGGACCCTCGGCTTTTCCAATTTTTCCCAGGCCAATTACTGTTCTCCTTCCAGGATTATTCATTTGACAAGTTAAACACCTTTGGCAAAGACTTTCTGCTGCAGCCCTAAACTTTGGATTGTACTAACTCTGTCTGAAAAGTCTAATCATGGCATCTCTCCCTACATGTGTGTCTCCATGATACATTCTAGCCATTTGTGAAATCAGGCAATCCGGCATGACTGGTCTGCCATCTGTGTATACCCACACATCATCCTCTGATCTTCGTGTGCACCCTATTTTTATCCAAACATCTTTTTCACTCTCCTCAGCATCATCCTGCAATCGTTTCACATCATTCCATGTTTCAGGTGTTGAACATAGCATAGGTTGGCAGCTGATTCCCATCCTTTCGACTTTTCTGTTTACTGCCAATCTGTTTCTGGCACAATGTTGAGCAATTAAGTCTGCGTATCTGTTACCGGCTACCACCCAGTCATCTCCTGACTGATGTGCGGCACATTTCACCACTGCCAATTCTTTTGGTGATTGTATTGCCTCCAATAATTCCTTTACAAACTGCCCATTTTTGATTGGGGATCCTGAAGAAGTCATGAAATCCCTCTGCATCCACAGTTGGCCAAAATCATGCACAACCCCGTACCCATATTGACTGTCCGTAATTATGGTTACTTTAAGATTTTTCCCAATTTTGGAGGGTTTGATCAAAGCAATTAATTTAGCTACTTGTGCAGATTTGACTCCTGGTAAATAGGATGCTTCGACTATTCCAGATAGTTCACATACAGCATAGGCTGCACTCAATTTTCCATCTTCATGCCTTAAGCATGAACCGTCCACAAACAGCTCCCTGTCTGCATTTTTAAGAGGCAATTCCTGAATGTCAGGACGCGGTTTGGTACACAATTCTGTAACCTGTAAACAGTCATGTTCTGGATCGTCCTTAACTTCTTCACACTATGGATCTGGCAATAATGTAGCAGGATTTACAACTGTACACCTAGCTATGGTCACATTTTCAGCTCCTAAAATTATTCGCTCATATCTTGTCATCCGACTAGGTGTGAGATGCTGAGTTCTAGTTCTTGTCAACAGGATCACAACTGCATGTGGGACAAACACTGTAACAGGATATCCCATCACTATTGACTCACTTTGTTCAATGCTCATACAAGTAGCAGCAACTGATTTTAGACAGCCTGGCAATGCTGCAGCCACTGGGTCCAATGTAGCAGAAAAATATGCTACAGGACGCCTGTCTAGTCCATGTCTTTGGGTTAACACTGAAAGTGCACAATTTTCTCTTTCATAGCAAAATAGTGTGAATTCTTTTGTATAGTCAGGCATGCCCAAGGCAGGTGCCTCACACAAAGCATTTCTTAATTTTACAAATGCACCTGCACTTTCATCATCCCATTCAACTGGATCCTTTGCTTTCTTTTGGTTAGCTGAATTAAAGGCTTTGCTAGTAGTGAAAACCCTATAATCCATTGTCGACAGTACCCTACTATTCCAAGAAACATTCTCACTTCTCTTTGGGTTACTGGCATTTTCATTTGCTTAATTATTTTTATTCTTTCAGACGTTATTCTTCTTTTCCCTCTTTCAATTTGGTGTCCTAAATATTTAACTGCTGTTGTACAAAATTGTAATTTCTCAGGTGACACTTTGTGTCCTTCCTCAGCCAAATGGTTTAGTAATGCAATTGAATCTGCGACACAATCATCATGAGTTCTTGACGCTACCAACAAGTCGTCTATGTACTGCACCAGGACTGCGCTCCTGGGCAGTACTAATTTTCCTAGACACTTTTTCACTATTTGATTAAAAATGGAGGGACTTTCTGTGTACCCTTGAGGAACGCGATTCCACACATAAACATGGTTTTCGAATTTAAACGAAAACAAATACTGACTATCTGGATGCAATGGTATTGTGAAAAATGCTTGGCACAGATCGATTACAGTAAACCATTCTGCATCCCATGGTATCTGGTATAGGATTACTGCAGGATTTGGTACTATAGGACAACAAGGTACTACAATTTTATTAATTTTCCGCAAATCCTGAACGATCCTATATTTTCCACTAGGCTTTTTCAAACCCATTATTGGCGAACTACAAGGGCTACTCAGAACTTCTTTTAATATGCCTTGTTTCACCATTCTGCCAATTTCTTCAGTAACTCCTGCCTTTACTTCTGCACTCATTTTGTACTGTTTGGTATTTGGGAAAATTGCGCCTTCCTTTACAGTGATCTTCACTGGGTCTATATTTGCCATAAGACCTACTTCTTTCCCAGTAAAATCCCATACCTTAAAGTTCACTGTAGTTCTTAATTCTTCTGGTAACTCATCTTTGGTTATCAAGGAGAACATTTCATCTACCTCCATACCTTGCTTGGCTATCATGAATTTATATACGTGATCTTCATCCGGGGTCTGTATTGCAACAGCATGCGGTGTACAAAAAATAGTGCAATTCGTTTTGCACAGTAAATCTCTGCCCAATAAATTTACTGGACTGGAATCACACACCACAAATTGGTGCATTTCTCGGAAATTCCCTATTCTTACTTCCATGGGCTCAGTAAGGGGTGTTCTGATCTTTTGATTGGCTACACCTACAACTTGGATAGCTTCTCCAGAGAGAGGGAGGTCTGGGATGTCTGCTGTTCTCACAGTAGAACGGGTAGCACCAGTGTCCAAAAGAAAAGTGATCTCATTACCTTTTACTTTCCCTTCAACATATGGACCTGACTGATCTACCGGCAAGGATGCGCCAAGTACGCACTCCTTCTCCCCCTCTCTTAGGCACCGTCATTGATAACTATAGGGATTAAGATCATCCTGTAAAAGAAACTGTGAAGTTACATATTCATTCTTACCACTTCCTCCTTGATATCCGACGTCTGTACCGTGCTTTGCTCTGCTTACATTACCCTGTATAGGGGCAGGTGGCAACTGACTCTGAGGGTTTACACTCTGCTGTGAATCATTCTGCGTCTGTGGATTTAAATTATGATTTGGGCCATTATTATTTTGAATCTTTTTACACTCATTCTTCCAATGTCCCAACTTTCCACATCCATGACAAGGAAATTTCTTTTTAGCCTCTTCTCTACTCATTCGTCCTCTCCCTTTTCCACCATTCCCTGTGTCACCATTTGTTCCAGATTCTTTTCCCTGACTTTCTGTTGGATTATCTAAATTAATTCCTTGTCGCTCAGCCATTTTCACTTGAGCCCACATCACTTTTTCTTGTAGTTTCTTGTGCCTGTCTTCAATGTCATCTCCACAATATTTAGCATATTTCAAAATGTCATCAATAGGCTTTCCCTGCCAACATAACGTGTTGCTTAATCATCTGGCAAATTTCTGGTTTTAGACCATAAACAAATCGATAGACAAACTGACTCATATTTTTATCTCCAATATCTTCAAAGCCACTATACTGTTTGAACACCTGCAATAAACGTTCGTAATAGGCGTGTACAGATTCATTTGCCTCTTGGGTAGTCCTGTCTATTTTCACCCAATCTGTTTCTTTTGGTGGTATTTTCCCTTTCAAATAAGTTATTACCTGGTGATACTTTTTCATCACATCATTTGATGGAGCACCTGTCTTTGCATCCCTAGGATACTCTTCACTAGGCCAGTCAATTGTAATTTTACAGTCTGTCCATAAATCGGCAGGTACTACTATGTCAAACAGACCATCCAGATCCTTTAACAAAACCTTTGAAACCTTCACAAACCTCTCAACCTGCTTGTACCATTCAATTGGTTTTTCTCTCAATTTTGGAAAATCATTTGTGAATGACAAAATGTCTTGCCTGCTCCATGGGACATGAACATAACCTCCTCCTGGAACTTCTCGCATTGGGTACATCTGTTCTACCTTCCCTGTTTCCTTCAATAAATACTCAGATGTTGTTCTGTGCAAACGTGCTTCTTCCTTTTTCTTTGTCCATCTAGTATCCATTCATCCAATTCTCCCCATTTCTGTAATACTGACATTAATTCTTTTACTTGCAATTTCCTACCAGATGCATTCATATTTTCTAAATCCATGTCAGTAAAGTCTGCTCGATATGGTTTCTGTAGTACTTTTGACTTTCTTATTTCAATTCCCATTTCTGAGGCCAAATCTGTTAACTTTTCATGGAATATCTTTACATTTCTTGTTATGCTCCTACATACGAACAATAGTTCTTCTTCACTGTAGGTATTTAAACGATCTACTCCTACATTGCCTGCTATCATTTCTTCTAACTCGACTTTTAATTTATAAATGTCCAAGATCTTTGGGGGTGAACTCTGTCTGTCTACTCCTTGTGCCCATCTTTCTAAGTCTTCTGGAGTTACTACGGTTGCACTTTTAGTTCCTGAAGATGTTATTATATTCACATCCTTTGAGCAACCAGGTGTGACTCTTCTTGGGGTGCTATTTACGGAGTCTCGAATAGGCAAATCCATTAGTGAAATCAAAGATTCACAATCGCGGATGTGGTCATCAATTATTACAGCTTCAGGTTTATGAATATCCACAGGTGTAGGCATAACTAGAGGTTTCGGACAATTTACTTTGTCACCATATAAAGGAACCACTGGACCAATGGTTACATGTATGGTCAGGGAATCAGGATGTACATTCAACTGAGTTATTTTCTGTATTAATTCTGCTCTATTTCTGTCTAAGGCCTCTCTTTCCTTATCCTGAAGTACCCTATTAACTGGTGGATTATGCAGTACTTGAGGTACCAATGGTGTTCTCAAAATTGGTGCACTTGGGGTACATTCACCCAACCCTTCTTGGTATGGCGGAGGATTTTTCAATATTTCTTCCATAAATTCATCTTCAGAATCTCCAAACCCTGTCATGTGTTTTGTCTTTTCTTTGCATTTGCTTCCTAATGACTCATCTGCCATGAATACTGGATACAAACCCTCGGTAAGCATCGCTCTTCTCCACTGTTTCATCTGACTTTCTCGCGACCCATTTTGTTGTCTAGGGAAAAATCCCCTATAACCCCTATTGCTTCTGGGTCTATCTCGTTCAAATGCCTCTGTTTCCCATTCCTCTAGGGCTTCGTACTGCGTTAGTCTTGGTCTGGGTTCTAATTCATTCATTCTTATTCTTAAATTTTGAAGAATTCTCCCATTGAAAGTACCATTCTCTGGGAAAGCTAATATTCCATCATCCTTGGTATATTCTATCCAATTCTCTAACCATACACAAGTATGATAACCCCGATCCATCATCATGAATGATGCGGGCGTTTTTGCTGGTGGAATGATAATTCCTTCCCTAGTTTTGATTGGCTTATCCTTCTTAAAATAATTCTTAATCTTCTGTAGAAATGACATTTTTCTCTTTTCTCCATACATCTTGGGTAAATATCTGTTTATTGAATTATATTCTGCAAAACCTAGGTGTTGCAAAGTCATCCTGTGCCCTGGGCACCCCCCAACTTTTTGCTGACTGGTACTGGTGGTAACTGACTCTGACTGACCCTGGGCTCTGCCTAACCAGGCCCAGGGCCAGTGCCAAGCTGAAAGGAACACATTAGAATTCAGTTAAAACACCTAACATACACTAGGGTACACTATGGTATGGTGGGGTACCCCTGTAATTGGCATGACCTACCCCATAAGCCCCTAGTATATAATAGGGCAGGGGATTGAAACTACCTAGAAGTCCCCAGTACCCTGGGGCATGGCAGTTTAGAGGTCAGCAGCTCTTTTTGCACTTGCATGTGTGCACTGCTGAAGCCTGAGGTCAGTTTAAAAGCAGCCCTGGGTGCCAGGACTGCTTTTAAAAAGTAAATTGTGCCCAAACTCGACTTTGGTGGTAGGGGCACTTAAAAATAGATAACCTACAATGTTTTGGCATATTAGGGACCCCAGGGTCTCCCTAGGTATCCCAGGGGTGGGGGTCAGGTATCTATAAGGTAGAACCTTATAAAATGAGTTTTATATGCCTGGGTAAAGTGAAATTTAACATTTCACTCCCACATTGTGGTAAAGTGCTGCCCAAATTCGACTTTGATGCTAGAAGCACTGTGGAGGGAGGATCTGCAATATTTCTGCAGATTTAGAACCCCTAAAGTCTCCCCTAGTTGCACATGGGGTGGGAGTCCTGTAGAAATTAGGGAAATACTTATAAAATATGTTTTTATAAGCCCTGGTGCTAGAAAACTAGCCCAAGTCATTTCCCCATTGCAAATCCCATGGCCCATTGGTTAACATTGCAGGAAGTTATTAAATAATAACTCCTGATAAAAAGGAGATAGAGCTACCATTCAAAGACTTCTCAGAATGGTATTGCTAAATCCAACAATATCCTATTGTTGAATTTCTCCTAAAGTGTACATACAAGAAGTTATAAGACTTTCTTGTTTGTAAGTCCAGATTCAGCCTTCCAGTGTCTGCCCTGATTGGTCAGAGTTAAGTGGATTAGCCAGCCTGCCTGGAGAGGTGCTAAAGAGCCCCTGGGGTTATGCAGCTGGGCTGGAAGGGCAGTGTGCTGGTCCACAGGAATGCCAGGCCAGGGGGAGGGGTCGTAAACCATGGGCTTCAAAGGGAAAAGCAGAACCCAGTGTCAGTTTACAACTCTGAACTTTATCCCTCAGGCAGATGGGGGGATTAAGGAAGGTATGAGCAGATGCAGGGGGGAGAGTCTAAGTAAATGAGCCATCCTAGGGGTGTGTTTAGCCAGCTCTTGCCTCCTTGCTGGAAATTCTGCCATTATGGATTTGGAAGATTTGATGCACTCTGGGACAAAATAATGCCACACTCCACAGGATGTGGTCATCGCCTTGAGGAGTTACCCGGCTCCCATTGGTCAGGAGTGACCTGCTGCTTGATCCAGAGAATTTTGAATAAGTATCTGAGAGGGGCAGAGCCCTCCAGATCTGCTGCTTGAAACTTACTGAAGCAAGACATTGCCAAGCTGAGAAGATTTTGCTGTGCAAAGATTTCTAAGGCCTGACCTCTGAAAACTGCACCATCTGAAACTACAGCCCTGCGGATTATTTTGCTGAAAAAGAACTAAAGAGTGGACTCCTGAAAGCTACAGGTTAAAAGAGCTCATCTGGAACATCACCAACTAAATCTGCACCTTGGGGAACTACCAGTGGATTTGTAAGGGTGACGTCCCAGTGGATTGTGGGAACTGAAGTCCTCAACTTTCAAGGACCATCTTGGAGCTTCCAGACCCTTGGAGTGAGTTTGAGACACTTTGGGACCCTTTAAGGAACTTCAGGAAGAAGTTCAAGAAGTTTGGAGAACTTTGGAGGAACTTTGGAAAAAAGCTCCATAGAGGGACCGACTCAACCTGGTCAGCCAAGCCGCCTGCCTTCAACCGCGAGTCGGCCAAGCCATCCAGGTTCGTCCCGCTAAAAGCTCTGTCGGTCCGAGTTCCAGAGTTTGACAGGGAGTAGAAGAAATCGGAAGCCGGCGAACCCTCACCGGATCCGGCTACATGAGGAGCATCGAGGGACCCCATGAGAAAAAGCTCCAGAAAAGCTTCTAAGTCCGCTCGTAGAAAAGGTGACGGGGAGCAACCGCGAACGCCAAGCCGCCTGCCTTCCATCACGTGTCGGCCTGGGCTCCTGGGTTGCCCCGCTGAAGCGCTAAAGAAAAAGTTTCTAAGTCCGCTCCAGGGAAGTTGACCGGGAGTTCGTCGAAAGGCAAGCCGGCGAACCCGCACCGGATCCGGACTGGCTGGGAGCTTCAAGGGACCTCGCGAGAAAAAGCTCCAGAAAAGTTTCTAAGTGTGAAGGTAGAAACTGAGACCGGGACCTGCCGCAAGCTGTAGCCGCCCAGGGCTCCATCGCGGTCGGCCTGAAACTTTGACTTTGCCCTGGTCTATCGCGAGCAGGTATCCCAATATGGTGCTATAAACTTCTAAGTGCTATATTTTATTAAATCTTTGAAAATTCATATCTCCGGTTCCCTACATTAGATCTTTGTCGTTTTGGTGTCATTTTAAAGATAAAAATATTTCCTATTTTTATAAATTGGTGTTGGATTTTTATTTTGTGTTGTGTCTTAATTATTTACTGAAATGGTGTTTTTAAATGCTTTACATACCTGTCTTTGAAGTTAAGCCTGTCTGCTCGCAGCCACGTTACCAAGGGTTGAGCATAGGAATAATTTTCTAAGACCTATGCTGAGTCCTATCATGTGTTAGTGGCCTTATTGCCAGTGGCAGACCTACATTTGCCCCTGCCAATAACCCACTTTCCAACACTAGGAATCTCCTGTCTGGACATGTTCCTATTAAAGTCGGATCGCGTTTCCACATACAATTTCCACTGTCCACTAATATTTCGACTTCTATGCTGACAACCAATCAAATTCCAGCTAAGATTTGTCTCGGGACCAATCCAAGCGTGGTTTTTCTGTGACGTTTGTCTGACGACCCCTCCTTTACAATCTGCGCTTCTCTGTCCCTCGCTGTTTCAACCAATCCCAGCGCGGCACCTGTGACGTCAGTATTACTCCTAACTTCCGACCCCTCCTTTACAGGACTCGTTCTACGCCCACTGTGTCGACCAATCCCAGCGCGCACTTGTGACGTCAGCTTCTACTCCGGCTGCTGACCCTCCCTTTACAAAAATCGTACGCAAAACTTTCAACGCTTCTTATTAAAATTTCAGTAACAACATAAAACAGTCGCTATCGTGCCAGTTTCTCTAAATTGGAAAAGATAGATTCTCTCACTTCTTAGTAAAACCCCGCCGTTTACTAAACATACACTACGAGCAAAACACTTCCGTTTACTCTTCACGTAAGCTTCGGAAATACCTGCTACTCCTTCAATGTTACCCTTTCTAGGTGATATAACATCAAAATTTCACCAGCGTATTCCTTTGCTGTCACTCATACACCCACAGTCCCTAACAAGTACTGATAGCCCTGCTTAACTTTTCAGTACTATTTCTGCCTGACAGATAACCTCACTGCAGTATGGCTTCCACTTACCATCCGCTATTCAAATTCCCCGGGGATTCTAGACAACATAAAACAAAACTTTTAAACAAACGGATGTTAGTTCATAAAAATAAAATTCTCATTACCCAATTAACAAAGTTTAACCATCCTCTGATAGCCAGAAAACTGATCCAGCGAGTTACTAGCAACAAGCATTCATACACTAAATACTCACCTGGGCCCATTCATTCACACTACTAGTAATTACCGCTGGGGGGAATCAGTTGTACTCTTTATCAATATCCCTGCTACCAATTACTTTACCTGATTGAAGAGTAATGACTTACCAATGGACCTTTGACAATTGGGGATTAAATGAGAATGTACAAAACATAATTTTCATCAACAACCTGAAATAACCACTGACTCAGGAAGTTTTAAAATGTTTATCTAAATTCTTTAGCAGAGTAATTTACAATTCACATAATACTTAATCGCATATCAAGGAGGAAGTACACTATAAAGTCACCTATTAAGCATCAATGATGGTCCCTCAGAAAAGAGAAGATAGAGACAGCAGTACAAACTAGATTACGCATTTATAGTTACCTAAAGGTGTGAAAACCAAACCCCTTGGCCAAGGAGTTGGGAAAGGGTCCCAAGGAAGGATGAAGACCAAGACCTCCAGACCAGGTTCAGGACAGGATAGGTGACCTCTCTACCAACGACGCCTGCGTCGTTCCCCTCTCTGACACTTCGGTTCCTCCTCGATTCTTCCGTGTCTTCTTTCTAATGGAATCCGCCGCCCCACCTCAGGACTTCTTCGGACAGCGTTTCAGTAATCGATCAGCTCGTTCTGTGGTCTTAAAGCTGTCAGCCTCACGCTCTGCACCCTGTGCTCCTAATGCCTGTTCTAACTAATTAGCTAATTCTATATCTATTATACCCTTCTACGCCCATGTACCTCCCATTAATGTTTCAAAATTATGGGCCCACTATTTCTGATTGGTCGGAGACAGGGGGTTGATCCTCACACCATGTCATCTTAGTTCAATTTTCTTAAGCCCATTGTTTTAAAATACCGCCCCTCTCAATTAATACATTTGCTTTATTTCCCACCCGTCTCATGACAATTTTCAATACAAAGTGTATACAATGTATTAATTTTAGGACATCTCAGATGTACAGTGAAGGTGACCAACGGGTCATGTCCTTGGGTGTCTTCCAAGTTGACTTCATCGCTTTGTCTTGTTAGTTTCAGAGCGCATCCGCAAGTTCCATTGCTCTTGAGCTGCTGTTCAGTTAACCCAGGCCCATTTTACGAACTAATAGAAATCAAAGAAGAAACATATTAAAATCAAAAATAAATGTTTTCACTGTATACCACGTACTTCTACTCTATTCCCATTTAATTATAAATGTCTATCCCGCATTAGTAGCGTTAGAATATCACATTATTAATTGCAGCAATGCGAAAGCTTTAGCATGTGAGAACATTAAGCAGCCATTTTAGCATACACTGCGCAGAAGCAAAAGTTTCCCTCCAAGCAAAGAAAGACGTCACACCATGTGACTTGGTTGACACATTCGCAGTAGAGTTCCCGCGCTTTAGCGGCTATTTTACAATAGACAAGAATTACTTATTAGCGAAAATACATAGGCAAGCGTCTCTCGGATAAGTGTAATGTTTGCACATTTATTAATAATGACATTACAAGGTTTTAGTACAAATTAATTACTATTGTGAGAGGATGGCTTACGAGCAAGTCTCATTGTGAGTCCTTGCTCCATCAATAGGTTTCGCATTTGCGAGAATTAGAGCTATTGGCGTTGTAAATGCAAAAGTTTTTTACTAATGTTTTTGGAGTGGAGTGGATGTACGTTGTGTGTAGTGGGATTATGTGATATGTTGTGCAGTGAAATTATGTGGATAGAAAGTATGTGGTATTTAGTGTATAGGAATTATGTAGAGTGGGATTATGTGTTATGGAGAGTAATTATGTGGTATGGTAGTCTGTGTTGTGGAGTGGTAACCTCAGGTTTAGTCTTCCTCGTTTCCATAGAAGCTCAACTATGAACTCAGTGAGACAAAAAAAGATGGAATCACTGAGGAGCACTTGTGGACCTAGTCAGAGGTATGAGCAGGGCCACTGGAATTATGTGACTGTTTGCCTGCACCGACTTTTGCACAATTATACATTTTCTGCATTAGCCACATAATTCATCATCTGCACCCTAATCTGCAGATTTGAACAAACAAAGCCTTGTTTCTAGCTGAAACGGGTCAAACGTTACCAAAAATGCAGCGACAAGTGTTACAGCATGGTGGAAGGCCCTTTGCAAACCTAGAATCGTCACCTGTTACTTATTGCTAAATGTGGGTGTTAAATTGGTACTAATGGTGTGCAAGCCACTCTTGCTGCCCTCTGCGCCTCTCTTGCCTCTTTGCATTTTTGTTGCTTCTTTCTGCACGTTTCTTTCTTTTTCTGAACTTCTCTTGACCTCATTCTTCAAATCTCTTGTACTTTCTGCACCTCTCTTCCCTATTTCTGCACATCTGTTGCCTCTTTCTGCACCTCATTTGATTCTTTCTGCACCCCTGTTGTCTCTTTCTGCACTTGTCTTCCCTCTTTCTGTACCTTTCCTGCCTGTTTTTGCATCTCACTTGCCTCTTTCTGCACTTTTCTTGCTTCTTTCTACACCTCTGTTGCTTCTTTCAGCAATTCTCTTACCTCTTTGTGCACTTCTTTTGCCTGTTTCTGAACCTCTCTTGCCTCTTTTTGCACCTCTGTTGGCTCTTTCTGCACCTCACTTGCTCCTTTCTACACTTCTCTTGCCTCTTTCTGCACCCCTGTTGCTTCATTCTGCACTTTCCATGCTTCTTTCTGCACCACTGGTGTCTCTTTATGTACCTCTTTTGCCTCTTTCTACACTTTTCTTGCCTTTTTCTGCAGTTCTCTTCCATCTTTCTGCACGTCAGTTGCCTCTTTCTGCACCTCATTTGCTTCTTTCTGCACCCCTGTTGTCTCTTTCTGCACTCGTCTTCCCTCTTTCTGTACCTTTCCTGCCTGTTTTTGCATCTCACTTGCCTCTTTCTGCACTTTTCTTGCTTCTTTCTACACCTCTGTTGCTTCTTTCAGCAATTCTCTTGCCTCTTTGTGCACTTCTCTTGCCTCTTTGTGCACTTCTCTTGTCTCTTTTTGCACCTCTGTTGGCTCTTTCTGCACCTCACTTGCTCCTTTCTACACTTCTCTTGCCTCTTTCTGCACCCCTGTTGCTTAATTCTGCACTTTCCATGCTTCTTTCTCCACCTCTCTTGCTTCTTTCTGCACCCCTGGTGTCTCTTTATGTACCTCTTTTGCCTCTTTCTGCACTTTTCTTGCCTTTTTCTGCAGTTCTCTCCCCTCTTTCTGCACGTCTGTTGCCTCTTTCTGCACCTCATTTGCTTCTTTCTGCACCCTTGTTGTATCTTTCTGCACTCGTCTTCCCTCTTTCTGTACCTTTCCTGCCTGTTTTTACATCTCACTTGCCTCTTTCTGCACCTCTATTGCCTCTTTCTGCAGTTCTCTTGCCTCCTTCTGCATGTCACTTGCCTCTTTCTGTAACTCTCTCGCCTCTTTGTGCACCTCTCTTGCCTCTTTCTGCACCCCTGTTGCTTCATTCTGCATTTTCCATGCTTCTGTCTGCACCTGTCTTGCTTCTTTCTGCACCCCTGTTGTCTCATTATGTACCTCTTTTGCCTCTTTCTGCACTTTTCTTGCCTTTTTCTGCACCTCTCTTCCCTCTTTCCGCACGTCTGTTTCCTCTTTCTGCACCTCATTGCTTCTTTCTGCACCCCTGTTGTCTCTTTCTGCACTCGCCTTCCCTCTTTCTGTACCTTTCCTGCCTGTTTTTCCATCTCACTTGCCTCTTTCTGCACTTTTCTTGCTTCTTTCTACACCTCTGTTGCTTCTTTCAGCAATTCTCTTGCCTCTTTGTGCACTTGTCTTGCCTGTTTCTGCACCTCTCTTGCCTCTTTTTGCACCTCTGTTGGCTCTTTCTGCACCTCACTTGGTCCTTTCTACACTTCTCTTGCCTCTTTCTGCACCCCTGTTGCTTCATTCTGCACTTTCCATGCTTCTTTCTGCACCTGTCTTGCTTCTTTCTGCACCCCTGTTGTCTCTTTATGTACCTCTTTTGTCTCTTTCTGCACTTTTCTTGCCTAGTTCTGCAGTTCTCTTCCCTCTTTCTGCATGTCTGTTGCCTCTTTCTGCACCTCATTTGCTTCTTTCTGCACCCATGTTGTCTCTTTCTGCACTCGTCTTCCCTCTTTCAGTACCTTTCCTGCCTGTTTTTACATCTCACGTGCCTCTTTCTGCACCTCTATTGCCTCTTTCTGCAGTTCTCTTGCCTCCTTCTGCATGTCACTTGCCTCTTTCTGTAACTCTCTCGCCTCTTTGTGCACCTCTCTTGCCTCTTTCTGCACCCCTCTTGCTTCATTCTGCACTTTCCATGCTTCTTTCTGCACCTGTCTTGCTTCTTTCTGCACCCCTGTTGTCTCTTTATGTACCTCTTTTACCTCTTTCTGCACTTTTCTTGCCTTTTTCTGCAGTTATCTTCCATCTTTCTGCATGTCTGTTGCCTCTTTCTGCACCTCATTTGCTTCTTACTGCACCCCTGTTGTCTCTTTCTGCACTCGTCTTCCCTCTTTCGGTACCTTTCCTGCCTGTTTTTGCATCTCACTTGCCTCTTTCTGCACTTTTCTTGCTTCTTTCAACACCTCTGTTGCTTCTTTCAGCAATTCTCTTGCCTCTTTGTGCACTTCTCTTGCCTGTTTCTGCACCTCTCTTGCCTCTTTTTGCACCTCTGTTGGCTCTTTCTGCACCTCACTTGCTCCTTTCTACACCTCTCTTGCCTCTTTCTGCACCCCTGTTGCTTCATTCTGCACTTTCCATGCTTCTTTATGCACCTGTCTTGCTTCTTTCTGCACCCCTGTTGTCTCTTAATGTACCTCTTTTGCCTGTTTCTGCACTTTTCTTGCCTTTTTCTGCAGTTCTCTTCCATCTTTCTGCATGTCTGTTGCCTCTTTCTGCACCTCATTTGCTTCTTACTGCACCCCTGTTGTCTCTTTCTGCACTCGTCTTCCCTCTTTCGGTACCTTTCCTGCCTGTTTTTGCATCTCACTTGCCTCTTTCTGCACTTTTCTTGCTTCTTTCTACACCTCTGTTGCTTCTTTCAGCAATTCTCTTGCCTCTTTGTGCACTTCTCTTGCCTGTTTCTGCACCTCTCTTGCCTCTTTTTGCACCTCTGTTGGCTCTTTCTGCACCTCACTTGCTCCTTTCTACACCTCTCTTGCCTCTTTCTGCACCCCTGTTGCTTCATTCGGCACTTTCCATGCTTCTTTCTGCACCTGTCTTGCTTCTTTCTGCACCCTTGGTGTCTCTTAATGTACCTCTTTTGCCTGTTTCTGCACTTTTCTTGCCTTTTTCTGCACCTCTCTTCCCTCTTTCTGCACGTCTGTTGCCTCTTTCTGCACCTCATTTGCTTCTTTCTGCACCCCTGTTGTCTCTTTCTGCAATCGTCTTCCCTCTTTCTGTACCTTTCCTGCCTCTTTTTGCACCTATATTGCCTCTTTCTGAAGTTCTCTTGCCTCCTTCTGCACTTCACTTGCCTCTTTCTGTAACTCTCTCACCTCTTTGTGCACCTCTCTTGCCTCTTTCTGCATTTCTGTTGCTTCATTCTGCACTTTCCATGCTTCTTTCTGCACCTGTCTTGCTTCTTTCTGCACCCCTGTTGTCTCTTTAGATACCTCTTTTGCCTCTTTCTGCACTTTTCTTGCCTTTTTCTGCACCTCTCTTCCCTCTTTCTGCACGTCTGTTGCCTCTTTCTGCACCTCATTGCTTCTTTCTGCACCCCTGTTGTCTCTTTCTGCACTCGCCTTTCCTCTTTCGTAGCTTTCCTGCCTGTTTTTGCATCTCACTTGCCTCTTTCTGCACTTTTCTTGCTTCTTTCTACACCTCTGTTGCTTCTTTCAGCAATTCTCTTGCCTCTTTGTGCACTTGTTTTGCCTGTTTCTGCACCTCTCTTGCCTCTTTTTGCACCTCTGTTGGCTCTTTCTGCACCTCACTTGCTCCTTTCTACCCTTCTCTTGCCTCTTTCTGCACCCCTGTTGCTTCATTCTGCACTTTCCATGCTTCTTTCTGCACCTGTCTTGCTTCTTTCTGCACCCCTGTTGTCTCTTTATGTATCTCTTTTGTCTCTTTCTGCACCTTTCTTGCCTTTTTCTGCAGTTCTCTTTCTGCACATCTGTTGCTTCTTTCTGCACCCCATTTGCTTCTTTCTGCACCCTTGTTATCTCTTTCTGCACTCGTCTTCCCTCTTTCTTTACCTTTCCTGCCTGTTTTTACATCTCACTTGCCTCTTTCTGCACCTCTATTGCCTCTTTCTGCAGATCTCTTGCCTCCTTCTGCATGTCACTTGCCTCTTTCTGTAACTCTCTCGCCTCTTTGTGCACCTCTCTTGCCTCTTTCTGCACCTCTCTTGCCTGTTTCTGCACCCCTGTTGCTACCTTCTGCACTTTCCATGCTTCCTTCTGCACCTGTCTTGCTTCTTTCTGCACCCCTGTTGTCTCTTTATCTACCTCTTTTGTCTCTTTCTGCACCTTTCTTGCCTTTTTCTGCAGTTCTCTTGCCTCTTTCTGCATGTCACTTGCCTCTTTCTGTAACTCTCTCGCCTCTTTGTGCACCTCTCTTGCCTCTTTCTGCACCCCTGTTGCTTCCTTGTGCACTTTCCATGCTTCTTTCTGCACCTGTCTTGCTTCTTTCGGCACCCCTGTTGTCTCTTTATGTACCTTTTTTGCCTCTTTCTGCACTTTTCTTGCCTTTTTCTGCAGTTCTCTTCCATCTTTCTGCACGTCTGTTGCCTCTTTCTGCACCTCATTTGCTTCTTTCTGCACCCCTGTTGTCTCTTTCTGCACTTGTTGTAGGAGAGTAGGATCTGCTTCACATGGGTACCCCCACTTTTTGCTGATGCTTCACTGTATTTTTGACTTTAGTCTGGCTGGGGCCCTGCTATTCAGGTCCCCAGCCTAGCTGCTTCCTCTCTAAATGGATTCCAAGTACCTTAGGTACTTCTCTGATTGGATTCTGGGGTGCCCTTATAAGTCCCTAGTATATGGTATACTATGCACCCATGGCATAGGTACCCCAGGGGCCTACCAGGGGCTGAAGCATGTATTGTGCCACCCATGGAAGGCCCTCCAAAATGACACCACAGGTCTGCTACTGCAGCCTGGGTAAGGTGGTGCATGCACCCCTTACAGTGGTATAGGCTACCTATATCACTACATATATACACACATATAAACCTATAAGTCACTCCTATGGCAGGCCTTATCAATCCTGAAGGCAGAGTGCTTGGTTCTTATGTGAGAGGGTGCCCCTGCATGAGCAGAGCCCCTCTGCAGCGTTCGGAGACCCTTCTCTGATGCTGTTTGTAGTGCAGCCTGACCATATACTCTTAAGTGCATTATAAACTCGCGTTAAATGCTAACTTTGGGATGGCTGCACGGAAACATGTCGTGTTTGGTGTCTGGCGGCGGGGGTAGCATTCCAACCTTCTAGAGGGAGAGACATGTACCAACCGGCATGCCCGGTATTAACTTTACAGAGCCCTGGCATCACAAAATGGATGCTGCAGCCACAGACACGGGTCTGGCCTCCTGCTGCTGACCGAAACTCCAGCAGGGGAGGCCTGGACAATAGGTTTCCTGTTGCAGGGAGGTATAACCACCTCCCAGACAGGCTGATGTGTATTGGGGCTGGGTGGGTGCACTCTCAAAGTGCTTTGAAGTCCAGCACTGGGGGCACATTTGGTGTCCCTGTGCATACCCCAGTTCAAACCGGCTCAGGGGCTTCCAGCCCCTGCTCTGGCGCGAAACTGGACAAAGGGAATGGGTGTAACCACCCCTCTTCCCTGACCCTCCCATAGGTGGGTCCCCAGAGAATGTCCAACCCCCTACCTTAGTATAAGTATGGGACCCCAGTCCTTAGGGATTTAGATTTACCTGGACAAAACTCTGATACAGAATCCTGGACCTTCGACGCTCTACTTTAAGATTAGAGGACTGAAGAATCTCCCTTGGGGTCAAGGAGTGACTCCCCTGCTTGGCAGGCACCTAAGAAGCAATTGTCCGGTCTGCATCACTGAAGCTCCCGCCGGACGCTGAAGTCTTTGCACCACCAGAAGTAGATTTCCAGACTTCGCCGAGGCTACCCTGAGTCCCCAGCGAAGCTGAGGCCCGTGGCTATCGTGGGTAACGTGGAACCATGACCCCTGGGCACCGAGAACTTTTGCAAGTGCATCCTCTTCCTGGTCTCCCACGAAGCTGTGCTTTGGGCTCGGAGTAGCCCTCGCCTCCCGCACCGACTGCACCGAAGATCACTGGCCTCCACTCCACGAGTGTCCCGTAAGCCAGCTCCAAGTGTGTCCACTCGAGGCTCCTTTGCGGTCGCTAGTCCGTTGGCTAGTGGGCCCTCCCGAAGGCAACTCTTCTTCTGCTTGGGCTTTCCTGGTTGCTCCAGATGTGCCCTGACTTACCTTCGCTGGGTGAGTCCCCCAGACCTTGCTGGTGTGCATCACCGTCCTTTCTTTATTTCCACAAGACTTGCCGTTGCCAAGGCTTGTTGGGTCCAATCCGGTCGCCGACACCTCAGCAAGCGACAGACGTCGTGGGACAGCTCGAATCCAGCTCCTGGTCATTGTCGACACCTCCTGGACCTCGTGGCTGAAGAGTCAAGACAACCGTCAACCTACCTGAAGCACCCGGCACCGGTGGGCATCGGCTCATCGCCTCCCTGGTCACTGGCTAGTGACCCAGACTCTGTCCCCTCTGCTTTCAGGTTCTTCAGATCTTTGATCCACCTTTGGATCCACCCGAACACTTTCGACTTGGCCGCCAGCAGCACTTTGCAGCAGATCGCCATTGAAAACAACGACGAAACCCGACCCCGAAAGACACCTATGCACCCGGCTCCCCTGGGTGAGGTAACTCGAGTACTCCGGTGCTCCCGTGGGTATAGACTCTAGAACAACCTAGTTCTAAAGGGGTTTGCTCCAAGTCCTCCTCTAAGTGTCCTTTTTCTTTAAAACTCCAACCGCGACATTCCCCATAGAAGTCAACGGCGGCTCGCGGCTGTGTTCTCACACTGCACGCGTCCCCCGTGGGTCCCCTGTGTCACTACCTTGGGTGGTTCCTTGAGGGCCAAGCACTTCTACAGGCTCTAGGCCCTGTGCCTAGCTCAGTCGTGGTTCTTATACCACTTTATTGGTATATGGTTTGGTACGCCCCTAGGGCTCAAACGTGTATTTGTGCTATTACTGTTGATTACTGACTTGTAACTTATGTACTTCGAACTCTAGCCTCATAAAGAGACTAGAGGGGTGTGTTTAAGACTAAATGCATATATTTTATATATATACCTGGTGTGGTCCTCTTTCATTTGGTCACTCAAGAGATTATAGACTGGTAAAACAAGCTGCTTTACATTCCTTCAAGACTTAGCCTGAAGGCTGCTCTCCATTGCTACCACTAGGATAGCTTTCAATAAAGGTTGTCTTTAACCTATCTCCAATTTGGGGTTGTTTGGACTGGTGCAAGGTGCCCACTATAATTAGTGGACAGCATATACCAGGCCAACTTCTCACACTTGTCTTCCCTCTTTCTGTACCTTTCCTGCCTGTTTTTGCATCTCACTTACCTCTTTCTGCACTTTTTTGCTTCTTTCTACACCTCTGTTGCTTTTTTCAGCAATTCTCTTGCCTCTTTGTGCACTTCTCTTGCCTGTTTCTGCACCTCTCTTGCCTCTTTTTGCACCTCTGTTGGCTATTTCTGCACCTCACTTGCTCCTTTCTACACCTCTCTTGCCTCTTTCTGCACCCCTGTTGCTTCATTCTGCACTTTCCATGCTTCTTTCTGCACCTGTCTTGCTTCTTTCTGCACCCCTGTTGTCTCTTTATGTACCTCTTTTGTCTCTTTCTCCACTTTTCTTGCCTATTTCTGCAGTTCTCTTCCCTCTTTTTGCATGTCTGTTGCCTCTTTCTGCACCTCATTTGCTTCTTTCTGCACCCTTGTTGTCTCTTTCTGCACTCGTCTTCCCTCTTTCTGTACCTTTCCTGCCTGTTTCTACATCTCACTTGCCTCTTTCTGCACCTCTATTGCCTCTTTCTGCAGTTCTCTTGCCTCCTTCTGCATGTCACTTGCCTCTTTCTGTAACTCTCTCGCCTCTTTGTGCACCTCTCTTGCCTCTTTCTGCACCCCTGTTGCTACCTTCTGCACTTTCCATGCTTCTTTCTGCACCTGTCTTGCTTCTTTCTGCACCCCTGTTGTCTCTTTATGTACATCTTTTGTCTCTTTCTGCACCTTTCTTGCCTTTTTCTGCAGTTCTCTTGCCTCTTTCTGCACGTGTGTTGCCTCTTTCTGCACCTCATTTGCTTCTTTCTGCACCCCTGTTGTCTTTCTGCACTCGCCTTCCCTCTTTCTGTACCTTTCCTGCCTGTTTTTCCATCTCACTTGCCTCTTTCTGCACTTTTCTTGCTTCTTTCTACACATCTGTTGCTTCTTTCAGCAATTCTCTTGCCTCTTTGTGCACTTGTCTTGCCTGTTTCTGCACCTCTATTGCCTCTTTTTGTACCTCTGTTGGCTCTTTCTGCACCTCACTTGGTCCTTTCTACACTTCTCTTGCCTCTTTCTGCACCCCTGTTGCTTCATTCTGCACTTCCCATGCTTCTTTCTGCACCTGTCTTGCTTCTTTCTGCACCCCTGTTGTCTCTTTATGTACCTCTTTCTCTTTCTGCACTTTTCATGCCTATTTCTGCAGTTCTCTTCCCTCTTTCTGCATGTCTGTTGCCTCTTTCTGCACCTGTCTTGCTTCTTTCTGCACCCTTGTTGTCTCTTTCTGCACTCGTCTTCCCTCTTTCTGTACCTTTCCTGCCTGTTTTTTGCATCTCACTTGCCTCTTTCTGCACTTTTCTTGCTTCTTTCTACACCTCTGTTGCTTCTTTCAGCAATTCTCTTACATCTTTGTGCACTTCTCTTGCCTGTTTCTGCACCTCTCTTGCCTCTTTTTGCACCTCTGTTGGCTCTTTCTGCACCTCACTTGCTCCTTTCTACACCTCTCTTGCCTCTTTCTGCACCCCTGTTGCTTCATTCTGCACTTTCTATGCTTCTTTCTGCACCTGTCTTGCTTCTTTCTGCACCCTTGGTGTCTCTTAATGTACCTCTTTTGCCTGTTTCTGCACTTTTCTTGCCTTTTTCTGCATCTCTCTTCCCTCTTTCTGCACGTCTGTTGCCTCTTTCTGCACCTCATTTGCTTCTTTCTGCACCCCTGTTGTCTCTTTCTGCACTCGTCTTCCCTCTTTCTGTACGTTTCCTGCCTGTGTTTGCATCTCACTTGCCTCTTTCTGCAAATCTATTGCCTCTTTCTGCAGTTCTCTTGCCTCCTTCTGCACTTCACTTGCCTCTTTCTGTAACTCTCTCGCCTCTTTGTGCACCTCTCTTGCCTCTTTCTGCATCCCTGTTGCTTCATTCTGCACTTTCCATGCTTCTTTCTGCACCTGTCTTGCTTCTTTCTGCACCCCTGTTATCTCTTTAGATACGTCTTTTGCCTCTTTCTGCACTTTTCTTGCCTTTTTCTGCACCTCTCTTCCCTCTTTCTGCACGTCTGTTGCCTCTTTCTGCACCTCATATCTTCTTTCTGCACCCCTGTTGTCTCTGTCTGCACTCGTCTTCCCTCTTTCTGTACCTTTCCTGCCTGTTTTTACATCTCACTTGCCTCTTTCTGCACCTCTATTGCCTCTTTCTGCAGTTCTCTTGCCTCCTTCTGCATGTCACTTGCCTCTTTCTGTAACTCTCTCGCCTCTTTGTGCACCTCTCTTGCCTCTTTCTGCACCCCTGTTGCTACCTTCTGCACTTTCCATGCTTCTTTCTGCACCTGTCTTGCTTCTTTCTGCACCCCTGTTGTCTCTTTATGTACCTCTTTTGTCTCTTTCTGCACCTTTCTTGCCTTTTTCTGCAGTTCTCTTGCCTCTTTCTGCACGTATGTTGCCTCTTTCTGCACCTCATTTGCTTCTTTCTGCACCCCTGTTGTCTCTTTCTGCACTCGCCTTCCCTCTTTCTGTACCTTTCCTGCCTGTTTTTCCATCTCACTTGCCTCTTTCTGCACTTTTCTTGCTTCTTTCTACACCTCTGTTGCTTCTTTCAGCAATTCTCTTGCCTCTTTGTGCACTTGTCTTGCCTGTTTCTGCACCTCTCTTGCCTCTTTTTGTACCTCTGTTGGCTCTTTCTGCACCTCACTTGGTCCTTTCTACACTTCTCTTGCCTCTTTCTGCACCCCTGTTGCTTCATTCTGCACTTTCCATGCTTCTTTCTGTACCTGTCTTGCTTCTTTCTGCACCCCTGTTGTCTCTTTATGTACCTCTGTTGCCTCTTTCTGCACTTTTCTTGCCTTTTTCTGCAGTTCTCTTCCCTCTTTCTGCACGTCTGTTGCCTCTTTCTGCACCTCATTTGCTTCTTTCTGCACCCCTGTTGTCTCTTTCTGCACTCGTATTCCCTCTTTCTGTATGTTTCCTGCCTGTGTTTGCATCTCACTTGCCTCTTTCTGCACCTCTATTGCCTCTTTCTGCAGTTCTCTTGCCTCCTTCTGCACTTCACTTGCCTCTTTCTGTAACTCTCTCGCATCTTTGTGCACCTCTCTTGCCTCTTTCTGCATCCCTGATGCTTCATTCTGCACTTTCCATGCTTCTTTCTGCACCTGTCTTGCTTCTTTCTGCACCCCTGTTATCTCTTTAGATACCTTTTTTGCCTCTTTCTGCACTTTTCTTGCCTTTTTCTGCACCTCTCTTCCCTCTTTCTGCACGTCTGTTGCCTCTTTCTGCACCTCATTGCTTCTTTCTGCACCCCTGTTGTCTCTTTCTGCACTCGCCTTCCCTCTTTCCGTAGCTTTCCTGCCTGTTTTTGCATCTCACTTGCCTCTTTCTGCACTTTTCTTGCTTGTTTCTACACCTCTGTTGCTTCTTTCAGCAATTCTCTTGCCTCTTTGTGCACTTGTCTTGCCTGTTTCTGCACCTCTCTTGCCTCTTTTTGCACCTCTGTTGGCTCTTTCTGCACCTCACTTGCTCCTTTCTACCCTTCTCTTGCCTCTTTCTGCACCCCTGTTGCTTCATTCTGCACTTTCCATGCTTCTTTCTGCACCTGCCTTGCTTCTTTCTGCACCCCTGGTGTCTCTTTATATACCTCTTTTGCCTCTTTCTGCACTTTTCTTGCCTTTTTATGCACCTCTCTTCCCTCTTTCTGCACGTATGTTGCCTCTTTCTGCACCTCATTTGCTTCTTTCTGCACCCCTGTTGTATCTTTCTGCACTTGTCTTCCCTCTTTCTGTACCTTTCCTGCCTGTTTTTGTATCTCACTTGCCTCCTTCTGCACTTCACTTGCCTCTTTCTGTAACTCTCTTGCCTCTTTCTGCACTCGTCTTGCCTCTTTCCGTACCTTTCCTGCCTGTTTTTACATCTCACTTGCCTCTTTCTGCACTTTTCTTGCTTCTTTCTACACCTCTGTTGCTTCTTTCAGCAATTCTCTTGCCTCTTTGTGCACTTCTCTTCCGTGTTTCTGCACCTCTCTTGCCTTTTTTGTACCTCTGTTAGCTCTTTCTGCACCTCACTTGCTCTCTGCTACACTTCTCTTGCCTCTTTCTGCACCCCTGTTGCTTCATTCTGCAATTTCCATGCTTCTTTCTGCCCCTGTCTTGCTTCTTTCTGCACCCCTGTTGTCTCTTTATGTACCTCTTATGCCTCTTTCTGCACTTTTCTTGCCTTTTTCTGCACCTCTCTTCCCTCTTTCTGCACGTCTGTTAGCTCTTTCTGCACCTCATTTGCTTCTTTCTGCACCCTGTTGTCTCTTTCTGCAGTTCTCTTGCCTCCTTCTGCACTTCACTTGCCTCTTTCTGTAACTCTCTCGCCTCTTTGTGCACCTCTCTTTCCTCTTTCTGCATCCCTGTTGCTTCATTCTGCACTTTCCATGCTTCTGTCTGCACCTCATTGCTTCTTTCTGCACCCCTGTTGTCTCTTTCTGCACTCGCCTTCCCTCTTTCCGTAGCTTTCCTGCCTGTTTTTGCATCTCACTTGCCTCTTTCTGTACTTTTCTTGCTTCTTTCTACACCTCTGTTGCTTCTTTCAGCAATTCTCTTGCCTCTTTGTGCACTTCTCTTGCCTCTTTGTGCACTTCTCTTGCCTGTTTCTGCACCTCTCTTGCCCCTTTTTGCACCTCTGTTGGCTCTTTCTGCACCTCACTTGCTCCTTTCTACACTTCTCTTGCCTCTTTCAGCACCCCTGTTGCTTCATTATGCACTTTCCATGCTTCTTTCTGCACCCATGTTGTCTCTTTATGTACCTCTTTTGCCTCTTTCTGCACTTCACTTGCTTTTTTTTGCATCTCTCTTGCCTCTTTGGGCACGTCTGTTGCTTCTTTCTGCACTTCTCTTGCCTCCTTCTGCACCTCTTAGTTAGAGGTAGTTTTAACCCCCCTGCCCTATTATGTACTAGGGTCTTACAGGGGAGGTCATGCCAATCACAGGGGTAGCCCAACCCATAGTGTACCCTAGTGTATGTAGGCGTTTTCACTGTATTCTAAGTGTCTTTCAGCATAGCACTGGCTCCGGGCCCGGCTCAGGGTCAGTTACCACCAGTACCCATCAGCAAAAAGTTGGGGGCACAGGATGACTTTGCATTAAGGCCTCTTTCTGCTCCTCTATTGGTTCTTTGTGCACATCTCTTGCTTCTTTCTGCACCTTTCTTCGTCTTTCTGGACTTCTGTTGCCTCTTTCTGCATTTCTCTTGCTTCTTTCTGCGCCTTTCTTCCTCTTTCTGCACATGTCCTACCTCTGTAGGCATAGTTAGAAATTAGCATTTACAAAACCTTTGAAATTCACTGAAAAAACCACAGGTTTCAGGGACGTTATAGTTAGAAATTAGCATTTAAAAAACCTTTGAAATTCACCGAAAAACCATAGGTTTCAGGGACGTTATAGTTAGAAATTAGCATTTAAAAACCTTAGAAATTCACTGAAAAAACCACAGGTTTCAGGGACGTTATAGTTAGTTGGACATTTCACTCGTACAAAACCAGAGAAATTCGGCCGTTATAGTTAGTTCAGCTAACTATAACTCGCGCCCGCAATGCACTGCTGATGACGTCACATATTACATCATTCATGACATGGTCAGTGACATCACTGATGACATCACTGATGACATCTCAAATGACATCACTGATGACATCATCCACGTGATAATCTGATGCACCTCCTCATACCCTAATATAACCTTTGATACACCCACTCTAAAATACAGACTACCATTTTCGAAACCATAGACAAACCAATACCAGTTAGTACATACCCACTCACTAATTCCTAGGTCTATACACACATCTACTCATTCACCCATACAGTCACTCATACATACAGTCAACCATCAATACGGCACTATCATATGCACTCACATATCTATACAGACACTCACACACCGCCACTCATCCATAGAGTTACTCACACACCTAGTCAGTAATGCAAAGAATCAATAACACTCCCATTTACTCACCTATACTGTTATACACACACCACCTCACTTATTCAAACATATACTAACACATACTTACACTCTTATACAATAACTAATACAAGCACACACTCATCCATACAGCCACTCTCACAATCACTCACTCTCACATATAGTCATTTATATACTCTAACACTCACATATACTGCCTTTCACATATGCAGTTACTCACACATGTACCACTAAGACATCCATCCATTCACTCACCAACACACCCATACACACACTCACCCACCCATACAGCCCTTCACAGATGCACTCTTCAACCCATGCACCCAGTGAATCACCCACTCACACATCTATGCACAGAGTCACACACCCCACCCACCCACACAGACACTCAGGCACCCATACCGATACTCAGACAACCAATCAATAACCCATATAGACCCTCATTTAGCTGCTCACCAACTCATGCAACCGCTTACACACCAACTGACAAACTAAACTGTGTGAATGTCTGTATCAGTCACTAACCCATGCATTCAGTAAGACACATTTAATCACTTACTTATACAGTCAGTCACGCACCTACTAAATCATCCATTCAGACACTTATACACCCACTCATTCTTCAATACACCTTGGCCTATATATATATAAAACATATTTAAACTTTACAGAAACACACAGTCACTGGATGATGTCATCAGTGATGTCATCAGTGATGTCATTTGAGATGTCATCAGTGATGTCACTGACCATGTCATGAATGATGTAATATGTGACGTCATCAGCAGTGCATTGCGGGGCGTGAGTTATAGTTAGCTGAACTAACTATAACGGCCGAATTTCTCTGGTTTTGTACGAGTGAAATGTCCAACTAACTATAACGTCCCTGAAACCTGTGGTTTTTTCAGTGAATTTCTAAGCTTTTTTAAATGCTAATTTCTAACTATAACGTCCCTGAAACCTATGGTTTTTTCAGTGAATATATATATATATATATATATATATATATATATATATATATATATATATATATATATATATATCGAAGCTCCTCCGTTTCACAGAACAGAAGCCAGCACTCACGGGGAAATATTGCAAAAATCTTTATTGCTGTAAGCAACAAACAAACGCGTTTCGGCGTAGCGCCTTCGTCGGTGTTACTGACGTGCGCGCTGCAGCCAATTTTAAAACAAGCATTTACAAAGACATAAACAGAGGACTCCCATTACCATTTCTCTTTTTAGGCGCCATTTTAGCCTAGTCATTATTCCAAATCTCTAGTTTATAAATACCATTGTACTTTATATTGCCAACATTGTGTAAATCATATTACCGTTTATCTATTTAAGTTTAACAATTGTTTAACCCTAATCATGCCGTATATCGGCTAAATCATCGGTTTTACAAAACAAAATTTGGCAATAAATGACCCAATTTTCGCCGTATATCGGCTTCATTTTCATTTTCATATGTGTTATCATTATTGCTTCCTAAAAGTCATGATTTTATGCTATAATCTTTACATTTGCATCATTCACTTTATGCACTTTTGAACATCATTAAGCCGTTTATCGGCTTTTTTAGTAGCCACCAATCAAAGATGCACTGCCAATTCTTCCCCGCTGTTCATGCCCCTAGGGAATTTGGTTTGGAGATCGATAATATATCGAGACTCTAATCTCCGCAATTTCTGGATTCTGTTTCCACCTCTTGAATGGGCGGCCACAGAATCCAGACCAAAATATTCCACCAAATCCCTATTACTATTATGCATGGTTGCGAAGTGTCTGGCAACTGGATAAGTTTAATCTTTTTTCGTGATGGCCCGCATATGTTCTAAAATGCGGACCTTGACTGGATGTATAGTGCTGCCTATATATCTTAGTCCACAAGGACATACTAGGCAATAGACTACATGTGTGGTGTTGCAGGTGATAAACTTCATTATTCTCTTTTGTTTTTAGTATCTGGAATTCCATATGCCAGAACTCGCTTGCTTTTACTGCAAGCCTTGCACTTTCCACACGGAAAAACCCCTTCATATCTTTAATGGTACCAGTTTTCTGTGGCTCTACCCATGTGACTATGTACTAGCATGTCCTTTATAGATCTTGCTTTTTTAAAGTTATTCTTGGAGAATTAGGTATGTCCTGACTAATGACAGCATCCGTTTTAAGGATATGCCAATTTTTTCTTAGAATTCTTCTTAAAATACTAGCTCCATCAGAGTATGTTGTTATCATCCTGAATTTGCCATCCTGGGTATCTTTTTTAGAACTTTTCAGACTTTCCATGACTTGTTGTTTAGGAATGGACCTAACTTTGTTAAGAGTGCCCTCCAGAAGCTGAGGATCATATCCCCTATTGCCAAACCTCCCAATGCATTCACGGACCGCCACCGCCCGGGGCTTGTTTTTTTTAAGTTTGGGGGGCCTCTAAGGCCCCCCCAAGCCCCGGGGACCGCTTTAATTCTTTATAATAGCGGGGGCACACTGCCCCCCGCAGCCCCGGGGACCGCCACCCCCCAGGGCACTTAAAATTTAAAATTGGGGGTCCGTTATGGACCCTTGAGCCCCGGGGACCACCACCTCCCTGGGGCTGTGCAGATGTTGGGAGGGGGGCCACGCGGCCCCCCTCCTGGAGCCCTTGATGGCCCTGGGGACCGCCACCCCTCAGGGCCGGCTCCTGCAGTGTCCCGGGGTTCCCACCCCCGGGACACTGCTGTTTGCAATGACAGGGCGGGAGTTAGCAGCTCCCCTTGTGGAAAAGCAATGCCAGCTCCCACAGGACGCGGGGAGCCGGCGGGACCGTGGGGGGATTGTGGACCCCCCCACGGTCCCCAACGAGAGGCCAGGCCCCAGGGGATGGGGTCCCCGGGGCCATGAGTGGCCCGGGAGGGGGGCCACGCGGCCCCCCTCCCCCATAATAAAATAATTTTTTAAAAAAAACGCAAAGGCCGGCCCCGGGGGATGGGGTCCCCGGGGCCATAAATGGCCTGAGGAGGGGGGGCACGCAGCCCCCCTCCAATTATTAAAAAAAAAAAAAAACAATGGCCATGCCCCGGGGGATGGGGTCCCCGGGGCCGAAAATGGCCTCAGGAGGAGGGCCACATGGCCCCCCTTCAGTTTATTTTAAAATGTAGCCAAATAGGGGTCAGGCCTGGGGGATAGGGTCCCCAGGGCCCAAAAATAGGAAAAGAAGGGAAGCCACACAGCCCCCCTTCTAAAAAAATAAATTAAAAAAAAAGACCGGCATCGCGCCGGAGGCCTTGCCCCCTCCCTGCAGCACTCTGCAAACGCGCCCCCTGGCGCGTTGTAAGATGGGGAACTAATTCCCCTTGAATACTGGAGGTCCCTGGGGGCCAACTAGCCCACCAGGAATCTCCAGTATGCGCCAGGGAGCTGCGTTGCAGAGAGGTGTTCAGAGGCCACGCCCCTTTTTACACCTCTCTGCAACGCAGCTCTGTGGCGCTTACTGGAGGTACCTGGTGGGCTAATTGGACCCCAGGGACCCTCCGGATTCAAGGAGACTTAATCACCCAACTTAAAACGCGCCACGGGCGCGTTTGCACAGTGGTGAAGGGAGGGCGGGGCCTGAGGTGACATGTGTGCAAACACGCCCTGTGGAGCGTTTTAAGTTGGGGAATTAATTCCTCTTCAATCCGGAGGGTCCTGGGGCCAACTAGCCCACCAGGTACCTCCAGTAAGCGCCACAGAGCTGCGTTGCAGAGTGGTGTAAAGGGGCGTGGCCTCTTAACACCTCTCTGCAAGGCAGCTCCCTGGCGCATACTGGAGGTACCTGGTGGGCTAGTTGGCCCCCAGGGACCCTCAGGATTGAAGAGGAATTAATTCCCCAACTTAAAACGCGCCACAGGGCGTGTTTGCACACGTCACCTCAGGCCCCGCCCCCTTCCTTCACCATTGTGCAAATGCGCCCCCTGGCGAGTTGTAAGTTGGGGAATTAATTGCCCTTGAATACTGAGGGTCCCTGGGGGCCAACTAGCCCACCAGGTACCTCCAGTATGCGCCAGGGAGCTGCGTTGCAGAGAGGTGTTCAGAGGCCACGCCACTTTTTACACCTCTGTGCAACGCAGCTCTGTGGCGCTTACTGGAGGTACTTAGTGGGCTAGTTGGACCCCTGGGACCCTCAGGATTCAAGGGGACTTAATTTGCCAACTTAAAACGGCCACAGGGTGTGTTTACACAGTGGTGAAGGGAGGGGACGGGGCCTGAGGTGACGTGTGCAAACACGCCCTGTGGCGCGTTTTAAGTTGGGGAATTAATTCCCCTTCAATCATGAGGGCCCCTGGGGGCCAACTAGCCCACCAGGTGCTTCCAGTAAGCGCCACTGGTCTGCGTTGCAGAGAGGTGGTCCAGGCAATGCCCCTTTTTACACATCTCTGCAACACAACTCTGTGGCACTTACTGGAGATACCTGGTGGGCTAGTTGGACCCCAGGGACCCTTAGAATTCAAGGGGACTTTATCCCCCAACTTAAAACGGCCAGAGGGCGTGTTTGCACACATGTAACCTCAGGCCCCCCCTCCCTACACCAGTGTGCAAACGCGCCCCATGGCGCGTTTTAAAAGGTAGTTTTAATCCCCCTGCCCTATTATGTACTAGGGAGTTACAGAGGAGGTCATGCTAATCACAGGGGTACCCCAACGCATAGTGTTCCCTAGTGTATGTAGGTGTTTTAACTGTATTCTAAGTGTCTTTTACCATAGCACTGGCTCTAGGCCTGGTTAGTCAGAGTCAGTTACCACCAGTACCCGTCTGGAAAAGGTGTGGGCACAGGATGATTTTGCAACAAGGCCTCTTTCTGCTCCTCTATTGGTTCTTTCTGCACATGTCTTGCTTCTTCCTGCATTTTTCTTCGTCTTTGCGGACTTCTGTTTCTTTCTACATTTCTTTTGCTTCTTTCTGTGCGTTTTTTCTTCTTTCTTCACATGTCCTACTTCTGTAGGCATAGTTGCAAACTAGCATTTGAAAAACCTTTGAAATTCACTGAAAAAACCATAGGTTTCAGGCACGTTATAGTTAGAAATTAGCATTTAAAAAACCTTTGAAATTCACTGAAAAAACCATAGGTTTCAGGCACGTTATAGTTAGAAATTAGCATTTAAAAAACCTTAGAAATTCACTGAAAAAACCATAGGTTTTAGGGAAAGTTATAGTTAGTTGGACATTGCACTCGTACAAAACCTGTGAAATTCCCCGTTATAGTTAGTTTAGCTAACTATAACTCGCGCCCACAATGCACTGCTGATGACGTCACATATTACATCACTCATGACATGGTCAGTGACATCACTGATGACATCACTGATGACATCTCAAATTACATCACTGATGACATCACTGATGACATCATCCATGTGATAATTTCATGCATCTTCTCACACCCTAACATAACTTTAGATACACACACTCTAAATTACAGACTGCCATTCTCAAAACCATAGACACTCCAACACCAATAACTACATACCCACTCACTGATTCTTAGGTCTACACACACATCCACTCACTCACCCGTACAGTCACTCATACTTATGGTCACTCAGTACAGGACTATCATATGCACTCATACACCTATATAGACACTCACACACCACCACTCATCCATAGAGGTACTCACACACCTAGTCAGTCATAGAAATAATTATTCAAACTACCCTTTACTCACCTATACAGTTATACAAACACCAGCTCACTTAGTCATACAAATACTAGCACATTCTTACATTCTTATACAATCACTGATACAAGCAAACACTCATCCATGCAGCCACTCTCACAATCACACACTCTCACTTATAGACATTTATATACTCTAACACACATATATACTGCCTTTTATATATGTAGTTACTTACACATGTACAAATAAGATATACATTCACTCACTAACACACCCATACACACACTCACCCACCCATACAGTCCATCACAGATGCACACTTCAAACTATGCACCCAGTGAATCACCCACTCACACATCTATGCACAGAGTCACACACACCCCACCCACACAAACACTCAGGCACTCATACAGATACTCAGACAACCAATCAATAACTCATATAGACACTTATGTAGTTATTCACAAACCCATGCAGTCACTTACACACCAACAGACAGACGGATACAGAGATTCACACAGTTTAGTCACTAACCCATGCATTCACTAACATATGTTTAACCACTCACTTATAGAGTCAGTCACGCACCTAGTAAAACATCCATTCAGACACTTATACACCCACTCATTCTTCAATACGCCTTTACCTATATATATTAAACATATTTAAACTTTACAGAAACACACAGTCACTGGATGATGTCATCAGTGATGTCATCAGTGATTTCATTTGAGATGTCATCAGTGATGTCACTGACCATGTCATGAGTGATGTAATATGTTACGTCATCAGCAGTGCATTGCGGGGGGCGAGTTATAGTTAGCTGAACTAACTATAACGGGGAATTTCACGGGTTTTGTACGAGTGCAATGTCCAACTAACTATAACTTTCCCTAAAACCTATGGTTTTTCAGTGAATTTCTAAGGTTTTTTAAATGCTAATTTCTAACTATAACGTGCCTGAAACCTATGGTTTTTTCAGTGAATATATATATATATGCAGCACTAACTATAACTTGTGCCCCTGCCATGCACTGTTTATTAGCTCACAAATGACATCATTCAGGACATGTTTGATGACATCATTTATAACATTACTGATGACATCTCAAATTACATAATTGATGACATCACTAATGACATAATTCAAGCTTAATTTGACATATATTGCTGTATAAATTGCTTTGGCTTTACATGTAGCATAGTTCACATTAACAATCAATCACAGGTATATGGCAAACGCTCATTGAGTACGGTGTACAAACTGTATACAACTACTCAGAGAAAGCCAAACCAGTAAATGCCAATTTGAAAACAAATGTCATACTACGGTCAGCATTTATCTGTATGAAACCCCTGACACTCGCGGAACCTACATTGAGAAATTAAGTTGATATCAGTAGAGAACCGGGTACTGTAAACAGTTTTTAATCTATGGAGAGAGTTCATTTTCTATCACACAATTCGCAAACAGTGAAACTCTCATGAGAAATACACCACAGAGTATTAAAAAGAATCTACTATGAACAGAGTACACTCTATGTAAAAGTTGTCAAAAAGACACTATTTGCTCAAAATAACCAAGATCTGAAGGTACTAAAGATAGCAAAACCAAAGGGGATGATGGACGGAGTGTTGAACATTGCAAGCACTCACCCCCAGTCAACTGATCTGGGTTTAATCCATCATCATTCTTTAGCTCACTCCGCCACCCCAGTTCAGACATGGCCATATGCAAATCAGTCTGACCCTGTGCCTCATGGGAACAGTCCAGCCCGAACTGCCAAGCCATGTCTTCCCTGGACCGGAAACAAGCATCCTGGGACCGGTTTCTGGCTTACAGCCATCATCAGCCAGGCTATCTTGAATCCAGTGGCAAAGTGAGCAAGGGACCCACGTCTGGGCATACCCTGCCAACTTAGGGCGAACATAGCAAAACCAAAGGGGATGATGGACGGAGTGTTGAACATTGCAAGCACTCACCCCCAGTCAACTGATCTGGGTTTAATCCATCATCATGCTTTAGCTCACTCCGCCACCCCAGTTCAGACATGGCCATATGCAAATCAGTCCGACCCTGTGCCTCATGGGAACAGTCCAGCCCGAACTGCCAAGCCATGTCTTCTCTGGACCGGAAACAAGCATCCTGCACGCTTATACCTACTACCTGCACCCTTCATACTGTGGTGAAAACTATATAGATAGCCCCTCTTCTGAAGCAAAACAAGCACATGTACATATTAGTACCTGGTGCAGACAGCATTTTATGTTAAGCAGAAATTGTCAAGCTGACACGATTCTCTCTAATAACTCAAGACTGCTTACAAAAGTTAGTATCTACGACATTGAATCTCCTTTTGAAAACTTTTTCTGCAGAACCAAGAAACTTGTGTGGAACTTAATGAACACAAGTCAACTGTCACCTGCACACCGAGTTACTCTTGAATACAAAGATATATACATGTGTTCACTACCTCTACACACCTATGGCACATTAGGAGCACATGTGTTTTGTGAACACTTACACCCATTAACTGGAGCCAGGCTGTGCAAAATTAGGTAGACAAGTAATATTGTACTTACCCGCCACTATGTAAACTATAAAGCAAACTAGCACACTCATTGGATGAAGTCATCAGTGATGTCATCAGTGAGTTTATCAATGATGTCATTTGAGATGGCATCGGTGATGTCATAAATGATGTCATAGAACATGTCATAAGTGATGTCATATGGGAGGTCATAAGCAGTGCATGGCGGGTGCGCACGATACAGTTAGTGCTGCTAACTATAACTGTTGAATTTCTGTTTTTTAGTTCAAAACGTTAATGTTGTCATTGACAAATTCACCGAACTATAACGTTACTTTAACCTTTGTTTTTTTCAGTGAATTTCTAAGGTTTTTTAAAAAGGAAAAGAGATCTTTTTTTAACACCTCTAACTATAACGTTACCTTAACCTTTTTTTTTCCAGTAAATATATCTATATTTTTTATTACCTAGAGGTGACTACTCAATCTCCGCCCTGGTAACACCCCTCCGATGGCCCGATGGAGCAAGGGCTGTTAGAGGTTGACCTGTATGTCCGCCCACCTAACTTTGATGGTCAGGCATACAGGTCAGGTTTCACTGCCCATCACTGCCCGGAAAAAAATTGGCCGCAAGGGGTGGTGAAAATGGCAAAATGCCCCCCTCACATTAGGCGATAACTCCCATGGTAAGAGGGGTACTTTTTTTTGCCATACAGAGCCATCATGTTATCCTCAGGGGGGTATGAATAGTAGAAAGAGCATTAGAAACAGAAGTAGGTAAAGGGCAGGGGGTTGGGCTATTAAGGGATGAGGAACTAACAACAGCCAGAGCTGGGTCAAGGAGAAATGAAGGCAGGTCGGTCGAGGACTGAATGAACATGAAAACTTTGTGGATCATCAGTTGGAATTAGACTAAGGAGCTTTGGAAAAGAACATTATCATGAGGGGGCAGCCTAGGAGGAAAATAGATCGTGACTGTTTCAGCAAGGAAGCCATTGAATCAGTGTGCTGCAAAGGGTGATCAGAGGCAGGTTCAGAGGAAGCATCAAGAGACTTTATTAGCAAAGAGGTATTTCCAATTTACCAAATAAAGGCTCATGGGATGTGTGCTGAAAAAATATATTAGCTGAGACTGAGCCTTTGGACTTCCGAGAGGAAGTGGTCTTCTTCTTATTGGAGCTAGGTGGCTTTTTGTCACGGTCATTTTTCTGATTTTTCGCTAGAGGTAAAGAGGCCTGTTGGTCTTAATGTAAACGACGATGTGTATCAGCCTGTCTTGTTAAATGTTTAGAGGCTATGCAGGGTTAGTGAGGGAGGTAGAGGGAACACTGGCCGGTAGGGAGCCTCAGCCCATAGACTAGATGGGGCTCAGAGGAGGAAGCACATAAGGATGACTGATCTTCCACAGAAACCATCTCTGCATTTAAACCCCCCACAGCCATGGTTAAAATGATCATTATGTAGAAGGTGGAGGATGGTTTTTAACCTCACCTATGCAGCTTTTCTTTGCCCCATTGTCCCATGGTTTTAAAGAGCAAATCAAAGAAGCGGAGCCCGGCCTGGCCTTGATCGGGCTTGGACTGGTGCATACAGGCTGCTCTTTGCCGGTCTCTGTCCGGGCACAGCCCAGGTACATCCCGCATAGCAGTAGTGAAGCTGGTGCTCGAAACCCTTCAGGGCAAACTTCGCTGTCCCTTCCACCCACACACAAGAAAACACAAGAGCCTCTGATGTTTGGTCCTTTCTCCTAGGCCATAAGCACGCGTTTAAGTGAGCTCTAAATTTCTTACTGAACACTACATGCCCATAAATCATATACTTGTACATAAATAAAGTATATACTACTGGGCCTTTTGGGGTTCACAGTGTTGGAACTTTTTCTCTGATAATTCTCAGTAGTTTAGCAGTCGAACAAACTATGAAAAGTCTTAAAATCCTCGAGTACAGAAGTTCAAAGATACCAACATGTCAATGCTGCCTCAGCAATCACTTCAAGACTCTGAGGAAGAACAACAACAGCTTTCAAAAGCTTCAGAGCAGCAAGTTCCAATGGCGAGACGCGGAACAAGCCAAACAAACAGGAGTAGTTCTTTTAGGACCTTCAGCAGGCCATGAGACCATATCTAGGTCTAATATAGAGCAGAAGGTATGAATTTTATCATTGACAGTCAGATAGATAGACACACAGAAGGATAGGAGCAAGCCAGGAATGGTAAGAGCACTTAGAAGGGTTATGGAGGAAAGAACCGATGAATCTATAAAGGATTTAGCACCCTAGGGGCAGTGTCCTCTTGTTATTCACAAATTTACAATAATAATAGCAGAACTAACTACATATTGTTTACAATGGAAGATCACGCCAGGTATAGTAATGCAATGTAATCACAATAGGATGACGAACGGAGCGCTGAAACTTTTCAGACACTCACCCCCAGATCTGCGTTGAGTCCATCATCGTTCTTTAGCTCACTTCACCACTGCAGTTCAGACCCAGCCATATGCAAATCAGTCTTGACCCTGCTCCCTATGGGAACAGACCATGCCGAACTGCCAAAGCCAGATCCTCCCTGGACCGGAAACAAGCATCCTGGGACCGGTTTCGGGGAATGATGCTTTGGACCTGAGAACAATTCCTTTTGGATCACTCCCCTTGATTGGTGCAGTACACAGACATGTATCATAGACTCAAAAGTGCCCATGGGACACCTCAGTACATAGGCACTGATGGGCCGACCTTTCTAGAAGACATTAAGCCCATAGTCCAGCAATATTCTGAACTCAATTGGACATTGAAGTAGACTTTGGCTAATAATTGGGAAACAATCAAGGTAGTACTCGAAGGAGAGTGTATGGCAAAAAGTTATGGCACTAAAATGTGATTCTATTGCACAGAACAAGATAAAATGCCATGGAGGGGGCAGTGATGCAGAAATACGATTTATGGCTTGTGAGATACATATGACAGAGGCAGTTTTGGGAACTGCAGAGATGGAACAGATGAACCTAAGGAGAGAGACAACTATAAATGCAAAGCTATATCTTGAGAGGATGCACCAGCTTGGGTATTCAAGCACAGACTGCCATATCATGACCTCTGCAAGACAACCCTGAGCTGGGGTGGCAAAGTATATCAATGAGAAATATGTCTGGTGTTGTGAATGCAGCTTCCTTTGCTTCCATTGGGTAGTTAAGTCACATATGTATTGTGATCATTACACTAAAAACCATAAAAACACTGATAAGACAGATTCCTGGATTTTGGGGTATTTTCAGAGACTGCTATTGTCAGACCACCTTGAACAAATCATTTTTTTCAAAAAAGTAACTAAAGTAATTACTAATGTTACCCAGTACATCTCTTTATCTTTTAGTGATTCTTATTGCTTCAGTTATATAAATAGAATTAATAGGCCAGTTACAAGAAAGAGCCATTCAATGATTATAAATATGTTGCTTGGGGAAAGGCCTTCCTTACTCCTTCAAGGCCCCAATAGACCAACGATGGATGTCTGAGATGGTCTGGTGGTTGGGCAGTCTAGAAGCATGGAATGAGAAACCATGTTTGGTTCACTTCCAGATCATCTTATGCTATCTGATGCAACCTCTCTAGGGTTGTGATCTCATGCAGGCCTGTTCTTGCCTGATGGTGTATGGTCACACAGGTATTCAGAAATGCACTTAAACCGCGGAAAGTGTCCTGTAGGTTCACTTGTGATCCACATTTGTACAAATAAAAAGGCTAGTTGGCACATGGTTTTATATATCACCCACTTCGAATGTATATCTAGCCAAAGATGTTTGGGGCTCTCTCTCAAACACATCTCACGCTGGGAGCAGCAAAATCCAAGGGAACCCCATATTGGAGCAGACTGGCAGTGTTGTCATTCCCTGGAGGACAGACATTGGCACCGGCACTATGAAGTTTACCAGACTCTTGTAAATGTTGGCATCCAGTCTACAAGCCTATCTCCTCATACCCTTCAGTTGGAACCTAACTCTAAAGATGCTGTCTGGAAAGGAGTTGTTATTGGAATTGTCATCTGGAGCTCAGCGCACTCTTCTTCCTTTTGTCATGATGTCCAGGTGCCTGTCTCAGGTGCATCACCAAGGCGACTCATGAGCCGTTATAACCTTTTATGGCAGTCACAAGTCTGCAGGACCTGTGACTGTCACACTCTCTTTGCAGTCTCACTACTGGCTCCGTCATCATTACCACGTGACGTAGCTTCAGCGATGCTTCGGGTTATCATAGTGGGCTGAACATCAGGGGCTCTCCAGAACTCGTGGCCTGCAGGAGCTAGCGCCACACTGGACCAATACACCTCTTTCTGTGGATATTATTTCATTTATCAAGCATCCTTGGACTCCCAGTTCCATGTTTGCACATTTCTGCATTTAGATAATGGCGCCATTCTTATATGTATTATAACCTCAATCTGTTTCTTTCTAGAAGGTGTTGCAAATACCTTTAATTTCTAAAAGCAGGGAGAATCTCAATGAAAGTCTTTCAGAATTCTTAACACCAAACAACTACTTCCCTATCTCATGTGATTATCATAGCATCCTCTAGTATGGCATCCCTTACGATAATGTAGATTATCGACACCTCCAAAACCACATTATGCAGCATCTCTTCAATACTAAATATATTTTCTCAGTATCAAAACAGTGAACCTCTGCTTCTGAAATTACTTTCAGAAAATGTTATTGCCCATCTTTGTCTGTGTCTCTTTATTATTACGGTGACACTCAGTATGTGTGTGTGTGGGTCTGTGTGTTTGTGTGTCTGTGTGTGTATGTGTGTGTCTGTGTGCATGTGTGTGTGTGTCTGTGTGTGTCTCTCTGTGAGTTTGTGTGTGTGTGTGCATGTGTGTGTTTGTGTGTTTGTGTGTGTGTGTGCTTGTGTGTGTGTGTCTGTCTGTGAGTGTGTATGAGTGTGTGTATGTGTATGCATGTGTGTCTGTGTGTGTGTCTGTGTGTGTGCATGCTCTTTTATGCACTAGACACTTCATCTGATTCCATTTTATTTGGGTTTCTCAACTGATTTGTCAGACCCTTTTTGATAGGCCAGAGGGCTGGCAGGGAGTAGAGGGTTCCAACCATGTTGGCCGGGGTCATTAGCCACTGGTGCCCTGGGGTCGCTCCTGCTGCCTTGGCAAACTAGGCTGACCACGACCCTTTCCACACTTCCACACTGGGTAGCGAAGGCTAGCAGCCGCAGGCTTCTCAGGGAGGTAGTATGGGGAAGAAACTCAGAAGTTAACAGTCAACACACAGACACAATATTTATATAACCCCGCACTTGCCCACTCTCCACTTCCGTACATCGTACTCCTACTCGTGAATAAGCCAACATACCATCTTGTCTTGTGGTGGTCCATTGTTGGCCGCAGTTTATTAGGAATACACGCATATATATATTGCATTACTTTTGTGTGCGTCATGCATAAGCATTCTCAGCGAGCTGTCATCTTTGTATCATACTTCCTTTGTATCTCGCTATACATTGCATTTGTGTATCTCATATATACATTGCCCCAATCGCCGCTTAGACTGACAGTTCGTTGCTCATGTACTTTGCAGGCTTGCATTGTCTCTTGGCCCTGCTGGGTCGTTGCTTCTTCCGGTTGGGTTTGCCTTCTCTTTGCGTGGAGGGGGTGTAGTTTCTGTCCCGGAGTTAGGCTACAACTCGCTACCTTGTCCGATTCTTGTTGTGCCCTGCCATCTGGCGGGGGCTGGGCAGCGAGCGCCGTCTCCGTTTGCTACCCCCCTCGTGGTAGGCCACCACACCCTGCCGTATGGCATCCCAGAGTGAGTGGTCCTACCTACCGCCCTTAGGCCCAACTCACCCAGCCGTGTGGCATCCCAAGGTGAGTGGTCCTATTCTGGCACACCACCCTCCGGTGTGCCTCTGTACCAACCATTATTCCCGTAGTTTCCGCTGCATGCTCTGCCTGTTCCTACGCCCTGCGACATAGCTGTTCTTCTGGTGTGGGTGGGTGGGACAAAAAACCTCGCGCCGCTGCTGCTCCCCTGTTCCGTAGGTCAGTGCCTACCTGGGGAAGCAGCAGGGCTTATATCCCCCCGCGCACTCTCCCGCCAATCTTGTGGCCTCCCCCCATTGGGGGTTCGTAAATTGCTCGTGTCCCCCATTGGATGGGGGAGCTGCTGCCGATCCGTGATGCGCGGTGGGGGTCCCCTGGTTGTTCGCGCCCTTCGGCGCGACCGCAGCGAACTGGTTCTGACCGGGGCTTGGCGTCGGTTAAGGCGCCGGCCCTCTAGGCTCCCTTCGGGTGCCGGCCTCTGCTATAACCCCCGCACTTGCCCACTCTCCACTTCCGTACATCGTACTCCTACTCGTGAATAAGCCAACATACCATCTTGTCTTGTGGTGGTCCATTGTTGGCCGCAGTTTATTAGGAATACACGCATATATATATTGCATTACTTTTGTGTGCGTCATGCATAAGCATTCTCAGCGAGCTGTCATCTTTGCATCATACTTCCTTTGTATCTCGCTATACATTGCATTTGCGTATCTCATATATACATGCCCCAATCGCCGCTTAGACTGACAGTTCGTTGCTCATGTACTTTGCAGGCTTGCATTGTCTCTTGGCCCTGCTGGGTCGTTGCTTCTTCCGGTTGGGTTTGCCTTCTCTTTGCGTGGAGGGGTGTAGTTTCTGTCCCGGAGTTAGGCTACAACTCGCTACCTTGTCCGATTCTTGTTGTGCCCTGCCATCCGGCGGGGGCTGGGCAGCGAGCGCCGTCTCCGTTTGCTACCCCCTCGTGGTAGGCCACCACACCCTGCCGTATGGCATCCCAGAGTGAGTGGTCCTACCTACCGCCCTTAGGCCCAACTCACCCAGCCGTGTGGCATCCCAAGGTGAGTGGTCCTATTCTGGCACACCGCCCTCCGGTGTGCCTCTGTACCAACCATTATCCCCATAGTTTCTGCCACGCCGCCAGGGAGGCTACCGTCGCCCTGCGGCTCCCCCTCCTGTCCCTTCTGTGGCTTGGTCATCTGCATCCTGCCAGCACCATTGCGCCCCACAGGTTGTCCCAAAAGACCCGCATTCCCTCGTCCGAGAGGTGCACCCCATCTTTTGCATAGAATTCCGGGCGGCCCGTGTGGATGAGCCCGTGCCGCACTGATTCCATCCCGTTCATTCTGCAAAACTTGCTCACAGAGAGATTCAGCTTCTTCCGTGAGTTCTCGACCGCCTTCTGTGAGTAGACCCCCCGCCACTTGTGTCTGCTGATCAGCTCTGACCATATAATGGCGGATCCCTTGAAGACCTTGCCTGCCTCCGCCAGGTCTCTTTGTACGTCGTGTAGGAGGTCTTTCCTCCCTCGGCTGGCCAGGTCGTTCCCCCCGAGGTGGATGATCAGGATGTCGGGGTGCCATGCCGCTTCTGCCTGCAGTTCCACGATGGTTGTCGGCAGTTGCTCCCATTTCATGCCTGGTTGGCCGAACCACCTTATGCAGGTGTCCACAGGTCGCCCCTCCAGCCTGTGCCCCCTCTGCTGCCACCAGGAATGCATCCGCGTGATGAACGAGTGGCCCACTACCCATACCAAGCGTGGTCTCTGTCCTGCCGGGGCAATAAAACAAGTCATTCGACCGCTCGGGCGGGATAAGCAAATGCTCCGTGCGTTCACCCCACTTCCCCCGGCCGGAGCTGTGTCTCACAGCAGCTGGGGCCTCACATATGTCCGGTATGCCCTTGACCGCCATCTTCCCACAGCTTGGATCCCGGCCTCGGGCATCCCGTGTTGCGCGGCCGTTGTGGCGGCCCCTATCCGGAATGAGTGGGACCCAAAACCTCCTGGCGGCAGCCCTGCCTTGCCGAGGGTCAGGCGCATGACAGCGGTGAACTGGAATTTGCTCAGGTGTGTGCCGTCGCTGTGTTGAAATAGGGGGCCACCCCCGGCTGGTCGCAGTGTTAGGTAGGCGTGCAAGGAGCACACCGCGCAGCAGTTCCTGTCTTCGATGCACCGCAATCTCACCACTACCCCTCTGCCAGCCTGATCTGTCTTTGATCGTCTCAGTTTGATCTCTATCTCCCCAGCTTTTGGTGTAACATCCTCGGCCTGCAGGCAGCGCGTCGCTGGTCCATTCCTAGCCGGTGCTACTAATTCGCTGATGCGGAAGGCCCCGAAGAATGCCGTGGCAAAGGCCGCCCTGAGCAAGAGGAGCTCGAAGTTATCCTTTGCAGTGTCCCGCAGTGCCCCCAGCAGTACCCTTAGTTTGGTGTAATCTAACGGGCGTCTGCTGTCTTTCCGCACCCCTTCCGTCCGTTTCCACCCCTTCATAGCGGCCTTGATGTATTGTGTGGCCACGGGGTCCCAACCAGTTTCCAGCTTGGCGTAGTATGCCACGGCGGACAGGTGGGCTTGTGCCCATGATCTAGATTTCCGGGAGTTGAATGCCCACTGTATGAAACGCTCTGCCGCGCTGAGTGTGGCCTTGGGATCGCCCAGGGACTGGATCCCCCCTCACCCGTAATACGGTGCTAATATATGTCCTGTATCTCCTGGCCACCTCCGGGGCGAGGGCCTGGCCGACCAGCTCTGACAGATCTATCCCCCCAGGTCCCACAGGAGGCCCGGGAAAGGGGTCATGGTCTGCTCTGCTCCCGGGGCCAACTCCCTGAATTTCTCCATCCTTGCCCTGGATAGGGCGTCGGCCACTTCGTTCTCCACCCCTGGGACGTGGCGCGCTCTCAGGTCTATGTTGCCTTCCAGCTGTAACTTAACCAACCTGCGCATTAGTCGTAGTGTACTTGGGCACCTGGCAGTTCCCTTGTTAATTGCTTGCACTACCCCTTTGTTGTCAGACCATAGGGTCAACTTCATGCACTGTAACTCTTGTCTCCAGATAGTGAGTGCAACTACGATTGGGAATAGTTCTAGGAAGGTGATGTTGTTGGTCGTGCCCTTCTCGTGCCAGCTGCTAGGCCACTGGCCTGCACACCATTTAGAACCCAGAATTGCCCCAAAACCTGTGCTGCCGGATGCATCCGTGTAGAGTGCGATCTGTTTGCTCGATACCCAGCCTTCCCTCCAGATCAGTAGCCCGTTAAATTCCGTCAGGAATGTGTCCCACATCATCAGGTCCTTTTTAACCTCGGCCCGAGCCTGATGTGGTGGTGCTTGTGGGTGAGCCCGCTCGTTAGGCGGGTTAAGCGCCTGGCGAATGCCCTGCCTGCTGGGATGACCCTGGCCGCAAAGTTCAGCTTGCCAATGAGCCGCTGCAGTTCCCTCAGTGTGGCCTTTTCTCTCCCGCAGAGGTTCCTGATTTCGCCCTTAAAGTCCTCTACCTCCTCCGGTGGGAGCCTAGATGTCCCAGCAACCGAGTCCAATTCTATTCCCAAGAATGTGATTTTTGTTGTTGGGCCCACCGTTTTTTCGGCCGACAGGGGGATCCCCAGTTGCCCAGCTAAGTCCACAAATGCCGTTAGCGTGTTGCCGCACTCGGCTGACGCCGCGGGACCGGTGAATAGGAAATCGTCCAAGTAGTGGATCTTGCCACCCGGGGGGTGTCTGGTGTGTAGTGCCCATTCTATAAATGTGCTAAATAGTTCGAAATAGGCACACGAGACCGAGCAGCCCATCGGCATCGCTTTGTCAAAGTAGATCTCCCCCTCCCATTGGAAACCCAGTAGGTGGAAACTTGAGGGGTGAACCGGGAGTAAACGAAAGGCAGACTCGATATCCGCTTTTGCCATGAGGGCCCCCCGGCCCGTAGCCCTGACTAGGTCGATGGCATCGTCTATTGTGGCGTATGTAACTGAGCATATGTCTGTACTGATCCCATCATTTACGGACGCGCCGTCTGGGAATGATAGGTGGTGAATCAGCCGGTATTGCCCTTGCTCTTTCTTGGGAACAACCCCCAACGGGGAGATCACCAGGTCCTTCCTCATGTGGGGGGGGAGGGGCCCTCTATCCTACCTAAGCCAGCGGAGCAGATATGTTGAAATTTGCAGGACGCTTCGTATGTGCACTCGTTTGCTTCGAACTTCCAGCATATCGCCGGTGCCCTGCTGTGTGATGCTCTCCCCGAGCTGCCTTGTCTGGTTTTTTGAAAGGGCCTCCCCTTCCCTCTCTGTGCGGGCCCGCGAAAGGACTGCTCGGACCTACTTGCCCAAGACTTAACTTCCCTAGCCACCATCATCTTGTGGATGAACCCTGACACGTCTTCCTCGTTCCACTCCATCTCTGGGTGTGTCTGCATTTTTAGCCTGAACCCCTTGTCGTACTCTAGCCACGCCTCGCCTGGGAACTGCCTCTGCGCGTTGTGGATGGTGGCCTCGTAGAGCCATAAGTCGGCTGCGCAGCACGGGAATTTCTCCACTATTATGCAGGCCATTATGCGGAACGCGTCTAGCCAGTTATCAAAGGTTCTCTCCTTACGCTCTTTCCTCCTTTCCCTCTTATCCTCATCCTTTTTGTCGCAGGTGGTCAGGTCCAGGCCTTCCAACTGTATCTCCAGGAGTGAGAAGATATCGATAAACTCCTTCCTCCAAATTCTTTCTTTCACCGCTAGCGGTATGAGGCTGGCTAGTCCGGTGGCCCTGGTGGTCAGTGATGCTGGCCCTGGGGAGGGCCGTGTGTAGGACCTAGGTACTGCCGTCGCGGCGGGTGCCGATGGCGCCGGGAGAGTGTACCCCCATGCCACTGTGGGCGACCCAACCTCTCCCTCAAGAGTGGTCTGCCCCCCTAGGCGTTGCTCGCTTGCCTGGCCCGGGTCTAACAGGTGCCATGGTAACCCGGACGTTTCCTCCTCTGCCAGCGCCCCCATCTCGCCTATGTTCGGCGTACCTCCCTGCTGCCGACCTGCCTGTACCCCTGACCCCCCCGCCTGGATGCCTAACCCTTTCAATAGCAATGGCGCCATATTTTTAAAGCATTCTTGCACAATTGCGCTAATATGCTCACCACTTTCCGCTGTGTTCGTGGGCCCCCTGCTTACTCCCGCCGCCGCCGTGCTGGCTACAAGTGGCTGGGTATTCCTCTGGCGGGAGGCCGTCTTGGGTGCTGCCGCCTCTGCCAGCTTGGCTGGTGCCTTCCTCTGTCGCTTGGCCCTTGGCGTGGCAGTCTCCCGCCGGCTTGGATCTTCTCCGCTGTTCTCCCATAGGTGGGGCTGCAACCAGCTGCTCCCGTGCACTTCTGATGCTGCGCGAACCCTGCGCAGCAGGTCGTTGAGGTCTTCCTGCTGCCTCTTGCTCCCCCTTTGGGCCATCTCCTGCGATGTGAGCGGGGTGCTGCCGCGGAAATATGCACCAAAGCTTTGCCCTGCAGTCTCTCCCCCGACCCGTGATCAGTGGTGGGGGGGTTAAAGATAAAGTTTCTGGCCAGTACGGGGGGGGTCAAACCCGCAACCTTGTGCTATCGGTCCCCCGCTAGCACAGCTCTGCTCACCGGCCGCCGCTTCTCTTTTTCCTTTTTTTTTTTTTTTAAATTGAGCCTCTGCCTTTTTAAATGCCGAGTCCGAGTCCGACGTGCGCCCGCGTCGTTAGGAGGCGCGCGCTCTCGTTGCCTGCTGCCCGCCTCTCTGTTGGTTCGAGGTGAGCAGCGCGACGCGCCTGCTGCCGCCGGCGAGCCCGGGTTCTCACGGCCTCCTGGATGCACTCTCCCTGGCGCTGATGCCCCGGGCAGACCTCACCTCCCTTGCGGCGGCCGGGGTGGGCTCCCGGTCGTCAGCCTGCACAGCAGTCGTCGCTTCTCCCACGTAGTCGAGGACACGCCGCGACCCCCCAACCCCGGTGAGTCTCAGCGCCGGCGAGTGCAGGCTTTTCCCGCTCAGGAAGCGGCAGCAAGCGACGGTGGTCGGGTGGGCTCCCGCAACTCTTGGGCCGTTCCTTCAACCTGGAGGCCGGGGTGGGCTCCCGGTCGTCCAAGGCTCAGTCAGGGTGCCGTGGTCAGGGTGCCGTGGTGGGCCGCACACGGCGGTCGGGCTAGACTCCTCTCCCTGGATCGTTAGTCGGGAGCAGCGGCGGGCAGCTCCGGGTCCTTCTCGCTGCGGTGGCCGGGGTGGGCTCTCGGTCACTCGCCTCTCGCCGTCGTCTTCCTCAACAACACACAAAAAACCTCGCGCCGCTGCTGCTCCCCTGTTCCGTAGGTCAGTGCCTACCTGGGGAAGCAGCAGGGCTTATATACCCCCCGCGCGCTCTCCCGCCAATCTTGTGGCCTCCCCCCATTGGGGGGTTCGTAAATTGCTCGTGTCTCCCATTGGATGGGGGGAGCTGCTGCCGATCCGTGACGCGCGGTGGGGGCGGGGGGGTCCCCTGGTTGTTCGCGCCCTTCGGCGCGACCGCAGCGAACTGGTTCTGACCGGGGCTTGGCGTCGGTTAAGGCGCCGGCCCTCTAGGCTCCCTTCGGGTGCCGGCCTCTGCTATTGTCCAGGCTGGTGACTGTCTTTAGTTAAAAGAAATGACTTTTTTATTACAGCACAGTGTAATACAACATAATCCAATAGGGCTCAGATGCAACTACGAGGATCAGCTCTTGCTACAGCGGAAACGTCAGCTCCTCCTCCTTGGGGTTCGAGGGGGGGGGGGGCATCAGTAGCCTTTGGGTGGCACGAGGGTGCCGGATATCATAGTATAAATTCTTGACTTAAGAGGTCCACTCTGTGGGGGCTGTGATTCGAGACTGGGGGACCCTTCCACACACTAATCACTTCCGGCTTCCCAGTTCCCTCCCAAGGGCAGTCAGCAACTTCTGGGCACTGCTCATGCTGGGAACACAGGTGGCTTGGGTAGACTTCCGGTGAAGTGGGGAAGGTGGGCCGGGTTAATGCTTACAATGTAAACTGGCATCTGTAGAAACACTATGAAGGAGAAGCATTATATTTGCCTCTTGTGCCTTATTAAACTCGGGGTTTTCCTTCACTATTAAGTGAGCACTGGAAAGCCATGACTGCAGGACGTGTGAAAGGCTTCACTCCTTGTCAGCTGTGAGTGTTCCAACCACCACCAGGGGGCAGTGATGCTCTCTTTCCACCTGTCTTTCCCTACAGCCATTGCTGACTGACAGCCTGCCAATGCTGTGCCTGCTGCGGATCCTTCCCACGCAGGCCTGCTGTCATCTCACACCCTGCCAGATGGAAGCAGAACACACACACGAGTATCCCCAAATACACACTTCTATTTATTTTCCTCCTGTCTTTAAGAGCACTGTGTTTAAACATAAATGATTATAGCGCTGCAGCACAAAAGTGGTAACTTTCCTCTCACTGGCAGAGTGTGATCCGCAGTGAACCACAACACATTGTGCTTTCTGTTTCTCCTCAGTTACAGCTTTCATGCACTCTCTCTCTCCCTGCCTGACTCTGGCACTTTCTCTCTCTTTCTCTCTCTCTTTCTCTTTCAGTCTTGCTCTTTCTTACTTCTACCTCTTTCTGTCTCTTTTATCTTCTCTCTTTGTCTGCCTCTGCCGCTCCCTCCCGCCACCTTCTCTCTCACCATCTCCTGAGCTCTCGCTGCTTCTTTTTTTGTTGTGCACCTTCTAATGAGTGATCAGCAGGTGGACGTATTTTTTCTACCCCAGAGTGTTCTGAACTTTGGGTGGGTGGAGTTGTTAACTTCACCTGTGAAGTTGGACTGTGCTGGAAAACTTTGCTCTGTACCTGAGATGATGTTTCTTGTCCTGAGTGTAACAAAGGATGGACGACACTAGGGGGAAGATTTACAAGAACTGACGCATCTCTGCAGATTAGCAGAGATGCGTCAGTTACTTTGCGTCACGCAAAAAAACCCTTGCGCCACCATGGATGCGTCGCATTTACAATGTGGCGCACTGTGGCGCAAAGATTGACAGATGCAGTTGGCGTAAAGGCAATGCATTGCTGGAGTCGTGTCGCAAGCACAACGCAACTCCAGCAATGCTCAGGAATGCCTATTCCTATTATGCTGCGTCACTCCTTACGCCTGCTTCAAGCAGGCGTAAGGTTTTGACGCAGTGGCATCATAGAAGTGACGCAGTGAAATCTTGTAGATTTCACAGCGTCACTTTTACTAGGCTTTTTTACGTCGGAACGCCCACCCTGCATACATTATACCTGACGCAGGTATAATGTAGAGCAGGGCTTTACAATGTGACGCTTCTCCCTAGATGCGTCACGTTGTAAATGTGTCACAATGTGGCGCATTGTTTACGACGCCGCTACGTCACAAAAGTGACACAACTGCGGCGTAAAAGTGTCGCAAGGGGCTTGTAAATCTGCCCCTAGGAGACTTGGAGTTATCTTTTATTTGCCTTCTATTACAGGAGCTCAGGCAGCTCCAACCTGCATTTTTCCCTCCCTATCACCTTCTGCCCCCGACTCCTCCCTTTCCGGTTCCCTCACTACTTTCCCTTCTCATAGTTTCTTTAACCACCAGGGTCCTAGCTCCCTGGTGTTATGGTGCAGTTACAACATTACACTCTGGTAGCTAGATATCTTGCTCAGTGGGGGCAGCACATCGGACTGCAGGAATCGGCCATATTGGCTGCTGAGTGGGGCTCCTATGCAGGGCTGCATCTCAGGATGCCTTTAGCCCTGAGCGATAACGGGAAAACACCTCAATAACCACCACTTTAAGCTGCGCACCACCTATTTCCTGCCACCGGGGCGGGGCTCCCAGCTGTGGGGAATCATACTTCCAAGGAATCTTCATTACTCCGTGTCCAGGTCTTCCTCAACATAGCCCTAACAGGGAGATCATGTGCTCCTTGCCTGACAGACGTTTCACGGAGCCAAAAACTACAACATCTATCACCCAATATGGCTTCCTTCTGCCACACCTTGCATAATGCCCTAGAAAGGGAGGCTACTCCATTCCCACTCCCTGTTGCGTCCAAACACACTTTTTTTGTTGAAGCTTAAAACACCATGAGGTTGGGTGGGTGGAGAAACTTCGACTGTGACGAGGTCAACCTGGACTCGTAAGGAACCGGACCATTACCTCTTCGTTCATCTTCCTCGCCACAGTTCTGACAGAACGAGCTGATATCAAAGCTTCATCTTTCGGCTGCCACTCCTCTTTGCATGAAAAAAACGTCACACACAAAATGGTTGAGGATCAAGTTCATTCACTTCATCATCACTCCAATACTGCAGAACCAAATGAAGATGATGCCCTGTTCCCCAACTGCAGCCTATGGTGTCTCATGAAGGTCTGGCAGGGAGACCATGTGGCAGCATCGCAAATATCAGACGTTGGGCCCCTTTCAGAGGTGACCATGAAGCCGCCACTCCTCAGAACTCCCCTGGACCTGAGGGATAAGCGGTTCTCCTTGACTCTTATAGGACACTAAGATGCTTCGACCATATACTTGTTGTTGAAACTGATGATCCCATCTGCTTCACAGAAGAACCAAACATTTAAAACAATAAAGCCTACTTTTCTAAAAGGCGGCGCTCTTCCACATTAATACATGGCAACATTTGCCGGTACGTTGAACAGGTCACTTATACAAGAATAGTTAATGAGTGCTGAGCAGTAGGGGAAAGAAAAGGGGAGAAAAAAGAAAACTATATTAGAAATAAAGAAAACTCCTAGTGTGAAATAATAATTTAAGGAGAAATGGGCTCAAGACGTTTCCAGCAGAGGGCACGACAGACCTGCGATTTAGTGCATATTGCAAGTACATATCATATAAATACATAATTTCAAAGTTTCGAGATACATCTCATAAAATACAATAACAACAGTTGGCGATCGGTTGGAAAGGGGTTCAGAATAGGTAGAGAAGAGGTTGTCTTGAGGTCAGTTAGTGCACTAATGGAGGTTTTGGAAGTGGCAACATAGTTGTTGAGTGTTCTCTAAAGAGAGCTGTTTGTGATCTCCAGGGAGAGTCTTGAAGAGTGACGCTATTGGCTCCACTTAAGTAAGCAATCCAATTCAGCCAGGGTCGAAACGAGGTAGCAGCTGTATTTTTCCTGTTAGCGAGTGTGGACTAACAGGCCGAAGATAATATAATGTCTACTAGGAGGCTGTCATTATGTGATTTGAGTTACGGATCTAGGTATCCCTGTATTAGGGAAAGAAAATCTCTTTTCAGATGAAGTCAAATATGCAGTCCCAGAATGGGGAGATGGCACTGCAGTGGAAAAGTAAGTGGGGGAGGTCCCTCATGGCTTTGTTGCAGGTCCAACAAGTTGGATAGTCTCTAAGGGACAGCTTATGGAGTTGTGCGGAGTCCAGAATGTTCTACATAGGAGCCAGTATTTAGTTTGAGAGAGAGAGAGGGAGTGATTTTATGGAACACAACTGGTTTCCGGATTAGATGCAAAGATTCTGGAGAGATAGTCCTCATGGTGTCCCATTTCCTTTGGAGTTTTGAGGACAATCATGTAGACTATGGTTTTAAAAGGTGGTAGAATTTGGAGGATTGGCTATCTGTTTTGTTGAAGGACAGTATTATCCTGAGTAGAGAGGGATCTCTTTCGGGGCACCTAATTTTAGATAAACTGACGGAAATTGGAATTGGAATCTAAAGGAGTCTGTCAATCTTCAAGATGGCCCTATATGTGTTGTTGAGGATATATCTGGCCAAAGAGGGGGGTTTTGTCTTGCTTGTTAACAGTGTTACGGGGTGCAAAGCTCCTAGGATTTCTTTTTCAATTAGTAGCCATGTGGGGGTATAATACAGAGGTTGGGAGAACCAAAGTGAACCTTGACTGGCCAAAAAGCAGTTTGGTATATTTTGAAGTCTGCTAGATTAACTCCTCCCAGCTGTACAGGCAAACAGAGTTTTTTGATGGTAATTCTAGGATATTTATTTGTGAAATGAACTTGTTTAGCAACCCTTTTAGTCTCTGGTGGAATTCATCTAATGATAACAGGGGTAATATATTTACCAGGTAATTGACTATCTGGGTGACTATCATCTTGATCGTCTTGATGCGGTCCACCAAGTGAGAACTTTGGGGTTTTATCTCTCTAATAAGTTCTTTCAGAGTTAGTCTTTTGTTATGGTGGAGTGACTCTAATAAGTTTAAGCTAAATTCAAGACACAAATATTTTATGTAGTGGGGTTGCCAGGACAGCCCTGTATTTTTTAAGAGATTGCTGGTGCAATGATTGTTCAGGCCCAGGATTTCAGACTTCTCCCTATTGAGTTTATAGCTTGCAACCCGGTCATATTCGCATATTGTCTGTAGTAAGGGGGGAATAGATTTGGATGCATTTTCGGTTATAATTAAAATGTTGTTGGCATAGGCCACTAACTTCACAGTTCTATTATTAAAGGAGATGCCAGCGATGGAAGGATTTGTTCTAATCTTGTGAAGTAAAGGCTCCAGGCTCAGGATAAATAGAGAATGTGAAAGGGGCAACCCTGCCTCGTCCCTCTTTCAAGATTAAATGCAGGGGATAGTAGACCACCGGATCACACTTTGGCGGAGGGACCACTATATAGAGCCATCATATCTGCCAAGGTTTCAGACTGCTTATGTGTGGCATTTTCATAGTTTCAGTGTAGTTATGAGTGGCATTTAATGACCAAATGTGTGACACTAAGAGTGACACTTTCTCATGATCAAAATCAAGCAATTAAGTCCAGGGAAACAGATAAATATCAGAAATGACACCCATTTGAGCAATGAGAAACTAAGAAGATCTTGAAACTGTTGCAAAGCACTAAAAATAGAAGGGCACTGTTGGGTTGCAATGTAAATAATGTAAGTGTTCCATGAACCACTATGAGCACGCTCATAGAGTGCATGGGAATGAGGGTTCTAGAAGGGTTGAGACACAGGAGAATGTCAGTTGGCTGGTGGTGGCGGCGGAATAGGGACCGATCCGTGTCCTGCTGTTGCTGATAAATAAATATAAATTAACTTACCTGATGACTAGCATCTTAATATTGGTGACGAGGATAAGTTTCGAACCCACGAGTGCAAAGAAGTCAAATTTGTGAAGGTTCAAAATACCAGGTTTGTAATTAAGTTTTTGGAGTCAGTATTTGCCAAAGAAGGGATTCCTGATGAAGTTCTGACAGATAATGGTTGTCAATTTACATCTGAACAATTTGAGGAATTTTGGAAGTTTATGGGCATTAAACATATCAAAACGTCAATATATCATCCAAAGAGTAATGGTCTCATTGAAAGATTCAATAGAGTTATTAAGGAGAATGTGCAACTAGCTAAGGCTGGTGGATTGATTTGTAAATTGTAATTGAGAAAGTTTGTTGTGGGCGGTATGCACCACAATACAGACACAGAAGTTTCACCCTTTGTATAGTTGAGAGGTCGAGTACCAGCATCCAAGATGTTGAGAGAATGGATGGGACAATTTGATATACCTAGTGGTAAAATTGATGATGTAGAGAAGAAAAGGGTAGAAGCTTAGAATAAATATGTTCAAGTACAGCAGAAGTATGGAGTTAGAAAGTTGAAAGTAATAGTTGGCGACTATGTGAGAGTGAAGTGCTCAAGAATAATTCCCACGGGCGAATTGAAATTTTCGGAACCAAATTGAGTAGTGGAAGAGCGGAAGAGTGTAGTGAAGTTGGAGGATGACAAGTGGTGGAACAAAGATAGAATATCTGTTTCTCGTTGTCATAGGGGTGGTGAGAAGCAAGAGAGTGTGGAATGTCTGCAGTGTGGAATGTCTGCGTGATGTAAGACAAGAGAAGGTAAGGTGCAGCCTTTGCGTGATGTGAGGGAAGAGAAGGTAAGGTGCAATCCTTCGCCTAGGATAACTAGATTGCCCAGTAAGTTGAGTGATTATGTTTTGAAATAGTATTATATGCTATTTACAACATGCATGCACTGAACTGTTATGGAATTAATTTATGCAAGCTAATTTTCTTTTTTTAAATTTTATTAAAAAGGTCAGGTATGGCAAAAAACAAACAAAAAAAAAGCAAACGATACATTACTGCGTTACATTATGAATTCCGCCACAGTCAACACTGTACATAAAGCTCTAAATATATACATATATACACCTTACATGCTTGCTTTATACAGTTTTACTATTCCGCCATAGTAATAAAGGTTCCCATAATTTCATACCCTTCTTCTTTGCTTTTCGCCCTTTACATTTGTACAATGATATTTCATGCACAATAATACTCAACATTCTATGCAGCCATAGTTGATAAGTAGGTGGCTCTGTGTCTTTCCAAGCTGTCGCTATCAGCAGCCGGGCTACAGCTATTGTCATAAACACAAAATCCCTCTGTGATGTATCAAAATTTGCCCGGCTATCGTATCCTAATACCATTATTGCTGGAGTAATCGTTATTTGTTTATTAAGTGTTTGTACCCAAAATTCCTCTATGCTCTCCCTAAGCAGTAAAAGCTTAGTACAGGAGTAAAACATATGCACTATGTCAGCAGGGCCTATCTGACATCTTGGACATTTATCATCTCCCCTCTTTCCCCATCCATGAAGCTTAGCCGGCGTATAATATAGGTTAAACAGGTTTTGTATTGTTGGGCTTTTAAATTGGCGGAGAGGAAGATTTTTGCTCCTAATTCGATTGCCATATCCAAATCAATATCCCCGTCCCCCAATTTCTCTACCCACTTAGTTTCTGTTTTTTCCATATCGTCTGGAAGAGTCTTTATTTACTCCTGATAATATTCCCTGATTCTGCTATCATGTCGTTTAAAACTTTCAATCAATGGGATCTTCTCCAAATTATTAGGATCCTGGAGGAATTGTTTTAAGCACCTTTGCACCTGTACATATTTATACTGTGTGTTGTTCTTAACCCCGGACTTCCGTACCAATTCTGCAAATGACATAAATTCATTATTCTGAAGCAGATCTGCCACACTAATTATACCAGCATTCTCCCAACTCCTAGCCATACCATCATAGATAGCTTCCGGCAAAATGGTTGATCGCCACAAAGGGGTATATCTATTTTGTCTGGGAATCTTTAAAATCTTACTGACCTTCTTCCAGACCTTCCAAGCACCTTTGATACACTTGAACCTTATTTTTTGTAATAGCTTGGTTCAATCTGCCTCAGAAAAAGCCCATCTGCTTCATTTCCTAGGGACAATTGATATATTGTGGGTAAACCCGTGGAAGTACCTCTACTTTTCCCGGGTAGAATTAAACCACCCATCTGTTGTACGGCAATAGCCCAGTAATAAAATAACATATTTGGCACCCCCCATCCTCCCCGTTCTCTTGGTAGAGTCAAGAATTTCAGCGCTCGCCGTGTTTTTTGATACCCCCATATAAAATTGGAGAACATGGCATTAACTTTATTTATCTTGTCTTCTGCCAAATCTAACGGTATTGCTCGGAGGAGGTATAATACTTTTGGAAACATTATCATTTTTATTACGTTAATTCTACCAACAATTGTGAGGTACAGTTTATCCAATCGCTTGAGTTCCATAGATATTTTATCTATCACCGGATCTATATTAGCTGCCCATAGAGTGTCTATATGGTTTGTAATATTTACTCCTAAATATGTGGCCTCTTCACTTCTTCGGGGATCTTGTAGTTGACACAGGGACGATCAAATAATTTGAGTTTTTCCCTTATTCAATAGATAGCCTGCCCTCCTACCAAATCCCTCCGCCATCCTTTCTATCTCCCTAACTGCACTCGCTGGCTCGCTTGTTATTATTGCGACGTCATCAGCGTATGCCAGGATCTTGGTTTCAAAGCCCATGGTAGTTACAGGTTTAATTGTTTGATTTTGTACAATTTGCATTATGAATGGATCCATATATAGGGCGAATAAAATTGGGAAGCACGGGCAGCCTTGTCGCGTCCCTCTGGCTATTTCAATTTTCCTTGAGGTATTACCCATTCTTTGTAGCTGAGCATAAGGTTGACAGTACATTGCTTGTATAGCCCGAACCATCCGTGGCCCTAGTCCCCTTTCTGCCAAAGTATCCCATAGATATTGCCATGATACCCGATCGAATGCTTTCTCAGCGTCCAGGAGGACCACAGCCACCGCACTAGATTCTACTTCTGCTATATTTAGAATTGCAATAACCCGTCTAACGTGGTCTGTGGTCCCCCTGCCCGGGACAAAGCTGTGCTGCCAAGGGGATACCAGTGTCAGTATAACCCCTTGAAGACGCTTGGCCATCATTTTTTAATACAGTTTGGCGTCGGAGTTCATAAGAGATATTGGCTGATATGAAGCCGGCAGTTCTGCCGGTTTCCCCTTCTTGGGAAAGATCACCACATCCATTCCCTGCCATGATGCAGGGGGTATCCCACTATACTGGACCCCCAGGAACAGATCATGCAGAATTGGAGCAATTTCATGTACCAATATTTTATATACTTCAAGCGGGATCTTATCTGGGCCTGCTGCTTTCCCAGCGGATAAAGCACCAATAGCCTCCTGAACCTCTTCCAAAGTGACTTCTCTATCCAATACCTGCGCTGAGGCTTCATCTATCTTTGTTAAAATTGGCCATCTATCCTCCTGATCTGCCATGCTTATTCCTTGCGTATCTGCCTGATATAGCTTCCTATAAAATTCTTCAAAAGCATCCGTAATTTTATCCGGGCCGTTCACAATTTGCCCCTGACTGTTCATGATTTCCTGTATGTTACTTCTAACACTTTTCTGCCTTGCGCGTAGTGCTAAAAGCCTTCCTGCTGTCTCTCCATATTCATACATTTCCCCCCGATGAATTTGATATGTCTGGGCCAACCTTTCCTGAAAAAAGCTATTAAATTCTGCTTTTTTTACTGCTAATTTCAGCATATGTTCCCTGATTTGCTCTTCCGGTTCCCGCTTACTAATCATTACCACATGTTCTGCCTCCAACCCAGCTAGTTTCCCCATTAAAATGTCAACCTCAGTCTTTCTTTGCTTTCGTGCTTGTCCCACATAGCTAATTACTTCTCCCCTCAACCCAGCCTTGAAAGAGTCCCATACCACCCTACGCGAGGCACCGTACCTATTAAAATCAAAAAACTCAATGGACCAGCGCTTGATGTGAGTACAAAAGTCTTCACTAGCAAGAAACTTTTTATCGAAGGACCAGGCACTTGATTGCCTCCCCTTGCTAAATCCTGTTAGCTCTAACATAAGCGGATTGTGGTCCGAGAATAATTGCGGGAGCTTCTTAATTTTAACCCTATCTATTATTTTACATGAAACTAAAAAATAGTCTAGGCGCACATACTTCCTGTGAGGGTGCAAGTAGTATGTATATCCAGTGATCAAGAAATCTGATCCAGCGCGGCTA